>CM076570.1:1493333249-1493663342 GCA_034641835.2 Pinus albicaulis | reverse complement strand
GGAAAGGATCAGTAAACACAACTGGTTGAGTAGTGGCCACATTAGGGGGAGCATGAGGGGAGGCATGTTGTCCTCGCAATGTGGCTTGAGACTCCCACATCTGCCGCATCTATGGTAAGAGGGGACAATCGTGGGTGTAATGACCATAAACACCGCAACACGAACAAGGCTTATTTGTGCGAAGAGGCCTGTCCGGCTTGGGCTGAGTGCCCTGTTGCTGGTTAGCAGTGTTAGGGTCAATACCTTGAGGATTGGGTCCACGAGTACTAGGGGCAGATTGATTTGGATTGCCTCTCCGCCTTCTTTGAGAAGGGGGATTAGTCATGCCCCCGTTGTGCGGCATTTTCCGGGAGGGGTCGTAGGTGCTCGTTGCGGGTTGAGGAGGCAAGGGAGGTGGAAGACAGGCCGGAGGAGTCAAGCACCGTGTCGTGGATAAGGGTAATGTGGTTAGGTTGGGAAACACGTAGGTAAGCAGGAGGTTGGGAAAGGATGAGGCATGCCGCATCTCCGGATACATGCTACCCCGGAGGGGGAAAAGTGCTAGAGGTGGCCGGCCCCTCTCGAGGGAGACCAGCTCATAGGAGGTTGAGCATATGGATGAGAAAGGGCTCCAACGATACCGTCGATGAATGAGATGCTCCTCTCTGGGCGTTAGCGCTCGTCCGGGGAGGGTGAAGAAGGACTCGTACAAACTCTGGGATACTCACACAACCGTGCTATTTCAAGGCTATTTAGAGGGCGGCTTCTTCAGTTTGAGGGAAATGGGAGGCGACATCTTTGCCGATAGGAGCTAAGAGAGTGCGAAGGAACCAGTCCATATAAACCCAATCTTAAAAGGGGGGGGCTCGACATAAGCTCTGTCTTCTTCGCCATTCCTGGACATGGGTAGAAAGGCGGGTCGAAGAGGTTTGCTTGAAGGAAGTCAAGAGCTCCGTACCAGTATCGTATCGGAGAGGGAGCTGGAAATAAGATAAAAAGGCTTGGGAAATGGTCACAAAGGTGGTATGGGAAGAAGTGGCTTGGTCAACATACCATTTAGAAGCTTCGCTGGTAAGCGTGCGTTGGAAAAATCGAAGATGGATGGAATCGTCGGTAATGGAATTGGATGAACACCACATGTGGAAAGATCGGACATGGTTGGTTGGATCTTCTCCAGCAAGGCCTTAGAACTTAGGGATGTTGGAGGGGAGCTTGGTTGGCATAGCAGGCCAACCAACATCGTGGCGGATAGGGTCATTGATCAACTGATTGAAATCGGGGAGGCTGAGGCCTGCGATGTACGACAGTAAGGGTGCGGCCGAGGTAGTTCCTGTGGTGGTTTCGCTAGTAGTGGTTCTGAAATTAGGGCCGGGATTACCACTAGCGTTAGGCCCTGGACCAGACATAGTGAAGGTGACAGGGGGAGAACCATAAGTAAAAGGAGAACCCAATGAATCAGAAGAGGAGTCGGAGTGCGGACTCGGAGGGGGACTGGCTCGACGACGACGGGACGGAGCAGGTCGATCGACTGGAAACTGAGGTTGAAGGCCAAGAAGTCTCCGGGAGGTGTGCCTTGGGGGTGCAATGATGACAACACAAACACGGCATAAGGGGAGGAAGAATGAACGCAAGGGCAAGGAGGTGCAGAATCAAGTGATTACAATGTCGAAACAAGGGCATATAGGTGCAGTGTCAATTGATTTTAAAGTCTTTTCCTGGCAGTGTAAACTAGGCTCTTCTTCGCTTAGGGTGAGTGTGTGGCGTGCGTTAATTTTAATTTTTAAACCCTTTTCGTTTTGAGAGCAAGAGAAAAAGTGTGATACATAACTGAAAAGAAATCTACAGAGAACAATATATAATGCTGAAATAACAGAACATTTAACAGCTAACAATGCATCAATCTAACCCAAAAAGGCGGGTCTCTCAAAACTAGTTTAATAGAGGGAAAAAATCAAGTCAAAACACACTACAAAGAGGCCAATAGATCTAGGGTCAAAAGGGACATGGATCTAAAGGAGAAAGTTGCTAAAAAGAGGTGCAGATCACAGCCAAGAGGCAGAGGCAAGGTGGCTGGAAAAAGGAGAAAATCAGCAAAAAGCAGAGAGGACAGGGAGGAGGTCCTATAGGGAGGTCCAAACAAAGCTACAAGAGGTGGTTTGAAAGGAAGAAAAGCTGACTTAAAAGGATCTGACAATGAGGTATCAGATCTGAAAAAGGGAAGGCTGAAACTCTGAAAAAACAGACACCTGAAATAGCTAAAACTCTTCCACCAAAAGTGGAGGGTACTGAAGCCCTAGGGGGCTAGGTTCCCACTTAGATGAGAAAAACAGATCAGAAATAGGTCCAAACGGGTGGAGACAGAGGCTGGAAAACCCTGACAGAAGCTTCAGCAAAACCCAAAAAAAGTGCAGAAAAACAGCAGAAAAAAGCACAGGTCACAGGTTCTGACCTGTTTTCCTGTTCAGGTCGCAGAAAAGAGGCTAAAAAGTGCGACCTGAAGTCCAGGTCGCAGTTTTTGGGCCGAAAAGTGCGACCTCCAACTCCAGTTGTCCCGGTGGCAGATTTTCGAAAAAGTTGTCGTCTCAGTTGCGGCTGATGTCTGTCACCTGCGCAATAGGGCCAGAAACACGCGGAAGTTAGAAATTTTAATGTTTTAGGGTTTTATAGGTGAAATACAACATGAAAATAGGAAAAAAAAAAGCTGAAAAGAAACCCTAGGGTCTGAAGTAGCTGGATATGCAGGAATATGAAAAACGACAGCGGTCGTAATTGAAAACCCGTGTGGAGTCGCCAATTGTTAGTATGAATCCTTTGTCGAAGTGTACGAAAAGAGACCACTTTAGCTACGCATAACTAATAGCCCTAACATCAAATATGGCTACCAATGTCTTCAGATCTGTAGTTAGTTGACCAAGACAAGAGCTGCAAAAAACCAGATCTATGCATAGAAAGACATTAAGCAGTAAAAAGAAGGGTTTGCTCCATATATCCAATAGACAAGACAAGAACAATTTTTGAAAGAATTTTTGTATTAAGGGCACCTGGGAGGAAAACAAGGTGTATCCAACTCTCCTCAATGGGATGGGTTCTTGGAAGTCCTCAGCACTTCAAATCTATAATCTCTCTTTCTTGTTGGTGTAGAAAACCCAGACAAAGATAGAACTCAAAGGCAGCTCACACAGCAAATAATGTGACCAAGTGTATAGATCCAGAGTGATCTAATAGGCAACAAAAGGTGAAGAATGATAGGAAAAACCCTCCTATTTATAACAAAATATTGGGTCATTCTAGATCTTGGTGCATGATTAAAATAACATTAACCAAATCTAGATCCACCTTTTATGGAATATTTTATTATGTTTGTTGGAGGGAAAAGGTATTTGACTTGGGTCAAATCCCTTTATTTGTAAATAATAAATAAATAAATGATTTATTTATCATTTTAAGGAAGTGGTTGAATGATAATCAAATAAATAATGATTTATTTAATTATTTATAAGTGATTTAGTCATATTTAACAAGGAATATTATTTAAATAAGATTTAAATAATTATTCCTAGAAAATAATAAGATAAATAAAGATTTATCTAATTAATTTCTTTGTTTTGGGTTAGACATGACCAGGAAAATTAAACAAATATAGGTTTGTTTAATATTTCCTTTTGGGGTTTCCTGTTTAGACCATAAACAACCTAATAAATGTGTTTTATTAAGTTATTTTACATAGTGAAAGCAATTTTACTTAGGGTAAAATTGGTCTTACGTGGTGTACTTGGGTCCATCTAATGATAGTAGGTTAGGTGACCAAAAAATGGTGTAACAAAATATATCAATTTAGATTGGAGATAAAAATTTAAAAAGCTACCCCGGTAAAGAGGAGGTTACTGGGAAGAGGTGGAATAAAGCTAGAAAGAGGAAAAGCTAGCTTTAAAGTACTTTTGTGGAAGAAAAAAAAGGAAAGCCTAGGCAAAAAGGAAAATATCATCCTGATTAACTAGATGCATTTAAAGAAACAAGCTGAGGGGAAAGAAAGCTTAAATAAGCAGATTCAGGATAGACAAGAGGTTGTCTATGGCTGGAGGATTTGATATCTGCTCGGGGGGAGCTATGGAGAGAGAGCTCAAAGGTTGGGTGGAACCTAGTCTACCTTAAGTGGTATGCACCAGTTAATTTCATTTTAACTTAGAATTTTAGTGTTGTTACTCTTATTATGGTGAAGTAAGATTGTATATATGAACTAAATTAAATCTGTGCATGAGTAGATGCGGTACTTAAGGAAAAGGTTAAAAGAATAGGTGACAAAGAATTTGAAATTCTATACATTTAATAGAGTAGACTACATGAATTAGCATAGTGCTTCGTATGGTTGTACAGATAAAAATTTGAAGAGTACCAACTCTCAGAATGTCTAAACCTTATTGAAGAATTAGATTTGAGGTTAGGTGACTCTCAGAAAACTATTATGCAAAATGTTATTGTTCCAATGTTAATTTGCAAACTAGAAACTTCTATTAGGACACTAATACAAAAGGGAAATACATATGCATGACAAATAGTATGTAATGGTATAGTCAAGCAAGTTCCTATGCTGTAGCATACATAGGAAAAATAAATTATGAATTGAAATACACTAGACAAAAATGGAATTATCTGTTCAAGACGAATTCAGAATATAGTTCTGAATTATATTACTTTCTTAGTAATTGCTTGAAATTTTATTTACCAAGTAATGCAGAAGGAAAGTAAATAGGTGGAATAGTGCATAGTAAACCTAACCATACAGGCAAAACCTAACAGTACTAGAAGTACTAGAACTGAGAAAGAAAGTACTAGCATTGTGATTATAATAATAATAAGTTGCAAGGAGTAACTTGGCAATTAGTATGTTAGTCATCAGTATTTTTCACTTGTTGGTGATGACTAGTTGTAACAATATGGTTTTCTAGCAGCTGATCTAAAAATTTGTCAAATTTGCCAGCTGGAAAAAACCCATAAACTTTTTTTCCCTCTTACTTTTCAGTCCGCCCATGACGAGATGAAACCTCATTATGAAGTCCCATCTAGCCTCAGCCATACTAGTTTGCCCATCAGCTCCAAAGAAACAATCCAAATCTGTTCGAAAAAAGTTTCCCCTAAGTTAGGTAGTGGCACTTTAGGAATTTCTCCCTTGGCAAACTATCCTAAAGCCAAAGAACCTCTATCTATTATAGACCAGTCATAACAGACCTCCCATTCTGCAAGTAAAGTTGGTTACAACCCTAGGGCGTGCCACTAATAGACCCTCAAGTCTCAGCTTTACATGTACCATAGGTCAAACTGATTTTAGGTGGTTTTACAGAGTTTTCATGAATCTTTCAAGAACAGAAGTAGGCCAGCATTCCCAGGAGACAATTTTTTGGTTCCACATGAGAAGGCAACTGCTTCAAAATGTGATTTTGAGCCTAGGATCAGCTACAGAGCAGATTTTTTTTCATTAACCTCTTGCGATCACAGTCAAAGCATGAAAGGACAGTGAAAGGAAAAATAACACTGTAAAAAGCTGATGATATGACATGACTGAAAACCTCCTTCATCTATAAGTAGAGGGTTTGAAGAGTGAAGAACCTCCTTCATTTCATAAGTAGAGGGTTGAAGACTAAGAGTGCCTCCGTCATCTATAAGCAGAGGGCCAAAGGTAAAGTCCGTTTTTAAGTTTTTCACTAACTGTGAAGACAAAATTTGGTTACAGTGAGATAGAAACTAAGGGTTTCTGAAGTAAAATGATGATTAAAGGTAGAGGCAAAGCAGTGGGCTTTAAAAATGATTTTCATGAGTTCATTATTATTTGAGTTACAATGTGAAGCTAATAGGTTCGTCATCATTGAAGAAATATTGTTAAACGGATGGCCAGAAAAGTCAAATAGTTTTGGGCTCAAACTTACTTCTGCCATCATGTATAAGAGAAGCCACTATCAGTATGATTCATCAAACATTCTTCATTTGGTTGAGGCAGAGTTTGAAAGGAAACCAGATATTTGTCAAAATAGGCCTCCTTCATTTATAAGCAGAGCGCCAGTGCAGTAGTTGACTTTGCGGTTTTCACTGATTAAGAGACAAATGGTAAGAGCAACATAAGACAGTTGAAAGCTTCTAATCGGGGCAATCATGTCAAAAACAAAGGAAAAGCATGAGCGCTATAAAATATCAAAGAAAGTTGGATTATCTCCTATCAAAGTTTGCTTTCAAAGATAGTCTGGAGCCAAGAAGTGTACAAAATTTGCTGAGGGGTGTGATTTTCTTAAAAAGTTACAAAAAAACTCATCTCCTTGATGAACAGGCTTAACATTTAGTCTTTGTTCCTTTAAAAAAAATAGAGTTGATAAGTGGTTGAGAGATGAGTCATGACACAGGCCTAAGAGTGATGATTGCTTTTCAAAGGGTACTGTCCTTCCTATTCATAGAGAATTTTCTTTCGAAATTAATCATCATAGTGAAACAAAAGGCGATTTGAGCTTAGTTTTCCCATAAATGCATTGCAAATAAACACACAAGCTCACAAAATGTAAGAAGGATTATGGCATGAGTTTCAAAATTTCAGAACATCATTCAAAGCCAATAAGGCATGTCACCATTTCAAATGAAGGGATTTTCCTTTTGAAAAGGTCAAAGGCCCTCACTATCGCATTCCAAGTAAAAGAGAGGTCTAAAAGAAGTCCCCTTTTGATGAACAGAGAATGGTAAAGCATGAGTGAATGCAACTATGTTTTTTGCACCCACAGTCAGAAGAGGAGCTTAAAAAACACCTAGAGGCAGAAGCTGTCAACCAAGTTTAAAGAGACAAGTCATCTCCTTGCAAAATGGAAAAAGAGGCTTCACCACTCATTGATATGTTTTGAGCAGTTTTCCCATTTTGAAGGTGTCACTAAAGCGTCAGCAGTGGAAAACTTTCCTTTTCTAATAAAAAAAAACACAGTGAAAAGAGTTTGACCCTTGGATGTTTTTTATTACAAGAAGAAAAAGTCACATCTACCAAAACTGGCCAAAAGGCATGCATAGACTTTCTGCCAGCATTATTTAAAGGTATGGGCCCCTTATAGCACATTTAAAATCACCTTGGTTTTCAACACGAAAAAAGGCATTTGTTTCAAAGAAGAAGCCTTCAAAAACCCTCACCAGTCAACTATGAAAGGGATTTTGACTTGTTCGCATTCAAAGGGACAAAGGGACCATTGTAAGCCCTTTTAAAACTCTCAAAACACAAGGCAAAATCCCCTCTGCTGTTCACAAGATTGAAGAAAGAGTTTTTGAGTGAAATTTCACGGATTTTTCAGGTTTTGGACTGCGCGGCACGCCTGTAGAGTTGCGCGGCGTGCTCAGGCAGAATTTTTCCAAAGGCTTGCACTATCGCGTGGCGCGCCTGTAGGCGCCGGTCACGACGTCCCGTCAGTGACTCGGTAGCATCTCTTTGCGCGGCGCCTTCCCTGTTGAACGTGGCGAGCACGTTTTAAATGCTCAAAACACCTCCAACAAGTTTTGAAAGCAGCTCAAACTCCTTAAACAACGCCACCATCGATTTTCAAGGTATTTTTTTGTCTTCCTTGCTAAATTCAAAACTGTTAAGTGGTGGAAAAAAGATGAAACTCATGGTGTAAATCATAGTGCTAAGTATTCTAGGGAGATTTGTGTTTTCTGTTTGAAGCTCGAAATTACTGTGGTTTGCTTGCCCAAAACTGTCATAGTGAAAGTAGTGGATTTCTTACTGCTGTCAGAAATACCTAACAACTGCCCTCAAAACAAGTGGAAAGGTGGAGGCAGTGTTTGAAGGGAGAAAAAACAAGGTTTGAAAAGCAAAGCAGTGAACCTAACTTCAGTAGTAGTGATCTTTGTATAAGTTCCTTTCTATTTCAAGAGTCATTTCTGTGGGGTAAAAAGGGAAAAAACCATTGTTTTCTCCTTTTTTCTATAAAGCAGACTTTAAATGAGTAAAGCAGTTAGAACAATTTGAAGGTGTTGTTATCTAATCGGGGGTGAGGAATAGTGAATACAAGAGTAGTATTTTGATTAGGAGGGGTGTTTTTCTGCTATAGGGCTGTTTGTGCTCACTCCAAAACACAAAGAACTAGATGACATTACCTAAACATAGTGACCCTTTGACTGTGTGTATACATTTTAGTTGACTGTGTGCTTATTATTAAAATTAGTTGTTGAGTGGCTTACAAATAGAAAGGGCAATGATTTGAAAGGAGCAGAGACCTGATATCACAGAAGCATCTCACACAACATCTGAAACAAATTTGCCTTGATTAGACAGTGATTTACAAAGAAGATAGAGTTTTTTTTGAGAACACATTCTTGAAAACCTTGTTGAGGCAGTTTTTTTTTGCAAAGAGCATCCAGAACAAGATGCCTCCTAGGCAGGATAGTAGGAGTAGATTGCATAAAAGATATGAACCTATTTCCACTGAAGAAGTGAATGCACACCCATCAGTCTTGTTCAATTTCCATGAGGTTGGGTGTTTAGATTTTTGTCAAATGGTGCAAGAGGTGAAGAGTTTCTCTCCTTTGACACATATTTGCGCTTTTAGGTTTCGAGACAAGAATTTCCAGTTGGCAGGCCTTGACTTCAAATTCTCCCCAAGATCCATCTCCAAGGCCACTAAAATCCCCTATATTGGTGAGAAATGGTTTAAAGAAAGCCATTTGGACTCAAATGATTACAAGCCCTTCCTAAAGCCTGAGCACAGAGAGTCATGTCCTTCTATTTTCCCTTTCTCATATATTTTAGCCAGCTATGCCCCTCTCATGAAGATTATCATGAAATAATTCAATTGTGAGGGAAGTTTCTCCCGAATTTGTGCATATCACATTCGACTGCTCATGCATTTCACTAGGGCCAGATTGCTTAATCTTCCTTTCTTCTTACACAAGAGCATCGAGAAAATGGCCTCCACTTTTCAGAAGAAGCCTCCTTCACAGCAAATAGCCTGTCTCTTCCATCACTCTCTCATCAAAATCATCATTCTTCATCAGCTTGAAAAGAGAGAGGTCTCTTGGGATGTTTTTGTTAGCGCTGGAATCTACCTTAGGCTGAAATAAGGTAAAACTCAAGGCAACATCAAACCAAGTTTAGCCTCGTATTTAGCCCTACAAAGATGGGAGAGGGCTCTCTCCGGGTCTATCTCGGAAAAATATGTCCAATAGGGCCTGAGATTACCTATAAGGAATACTGATTTTAGGCTAGTAAATAAATATGAAAGAGATGATTTAATAAATGACTGAGTTTCTAGGTTGTGTGGGACAAAGAACAACATGAGCAGAGAGATTTAATCAAAGGCACAGAGTATTTTCATAAGGCGAGATAGGCATGAGGTTTTAGCAATCAATTTTGAAATAATATGGGATGAAAATACTGTTTAAGAAACTGAAAAGGGCATTAACCAATGAATCCTTTTCAGGCAGAAGAAGACACACAAAGTCTGAACACTTCCTCAAGGCAGAGCAAGAAATGAATTCTACCTTTCTTACTGTAAAAGCATTCAACTGAAAAAAATTATGAATGAAATGTGAACATAACAAAAACATATGAAACATAAGGAGGAAACACATGCTAAACTCATACTGCAAGAATCTTACAAAGCAGAGCTGTACCATTCAATTATTTCTCTGTCAAAACTGTACAGTGATAGCGCTGGGTTTTTTCCTCTCACACCCTTCAGAACTCTCTTACAAATGATTTAAAATATAATAAATAGCTTCAGATGTTGAAAAATATATCGACCAAATAAAGAATTGTTTAATCATTAATAACAAACAAGACTGAAAAGCCAATCATCTGTTCTGAAGACAAAACAACGCTCCCCTTGAATCTGTCGATGACCAATGAAAAAGTGAAATCTGTAGGTGTAACTCCTCTGAATCGCAACTGAAGATAAAAATAGGCCTCCAATCCTATTTCTCTGCTTATGGTTGATATCTACGTTCTAATTTTGGCTTTCGGTCTTTTCACCTTCCCATTGTCGTTACTTTGTTTTAATATTATGGTGCCTTGTGATTAGATAAAAAGCACTGGCATCTAATCCGAGCTATTCGCAACGTTTCTGAACCAGGACACATGTCCATCCATCTTTCACCTGAAATACCCACGTCGAGGCCTTCTAATCAATAAGTGAACATCTCCTTCCATGATCACTCAACAATGAAACTAATTTTTGACGAGAACCACATGGAGGATTTCCAAATGCTGGCCCATTCTGAATCTGCAGTAGTGCTAGTTTCATTGCAGCTCTTACATCTTCAATAGTGTTGTGACCATTTTCAGATTGTTGAATCTCTCTGTTCAAAAACTTTTTTGCGATGACTCATAAAGCCGGCTTAAAATGTGTGCCACGGGGATGTTTATACAAGAGGTCTGTATCTATTACAAGATTGTGGATAACTTTTAATGCTAAAAGGTTGATTTCCAATGAATGCCCAACAAGAATAGTTTCTCTGGAAACCAGGTTCAGAAATTCTTCCTGAATATCTTGAATTATGGTTGTAACTGTGGCCATAATTTCACCTGTTATCACACTATACCCGGTATTGTAGTCAATAATTTCTCTTGAAGGTTTGACCAATTTGTCAAGAACAACCTTTTCCTTCCTCGTAAGCTCCAGGTCTTCTGAAAAGGATGATCCGCTTCTACCAATTGTTCTATTGGTCCTAATTGTTTCTTTTTGAGATCTGAAGTTTGTTGTTGCCGCTTCCATGATCTGCCCCCAGTTTTTCCTGGAATTGGGAGCTCCAGAAGCTTCATTATCAGTATTATCTTGGGAGAAATCTTGATGCTTTCTTTTGTGCTTGCAAGTTAAGAGAGCCTCTATTGTTTGTGATGAATCCGCTACTGAGCTGACAGCCATGACAGCCCTCGGATTGCCACAACATTCTCTCAAACTTCATAGCAGATGAGATTGAGACATAAACAATGCTCCATCAAGGCTTGGCATATAAAGAAGTACTACTTTTGATATCAACGGCTTATTTGTGATAAATATCCAAGGCGGCATCAATCCATCTCCAAAAACCCAGATGACTAGTCCTTGAATATCCTGTAAAGATAATGTAGTGTGGACTTTTGGTGTTTTCAAAAGAGCTTCTGTCCTTGCCTCTGCTCCATAGATATCGAAGTATGCAGTTTGAGTAGATGTCCCTCTTTTCAAATCGGGAGGTGCCGTAGCAAATATAATAATAATAACCAGGCTCAATTGAAATGAAACTGAAACTGAAATATTTTGAATTTGCCTTTCCACTTCCGATTCTGCTTGAAAATTGTACACGTATATATTTACACAAACATGGATAAAGAAATGACGTTATTTGATTTTGGATGACAACAGTGATATAAATTTGGCTTGTTGGCTTTGTGCGTTGCGCGCGCGCCATGTGCGCCGCGTTAGTGCAAATTTGCATTGAGAAAATCGGCTCTATGCGTCACGCGGAGCCAGTGCGCCGCGTCAGTTGCCCAGTGCGCCACACTGTCTTCAAACACACAGTCGGCCCTTTAAACTCAGACTTCATTCCTCCAACTGACTTTTCCATGATTTGTCCGGCTCTTAGCTGACTTTGTTGTCTTTGAATTTTTGGAGTGAATGATGAATCTTGTCTATCTGTTGCAGGGCTGGTGAATCTGCTGAAGATAATAAGGTGACCAAGTCCTGCATTTGAAATTATTCATGATGGAAGTCTTTAAAAATACACGTATTACAAACAATAAAGTTAACGATTTCTTCTTCAAAACGGAGTTTTGAAGAAGAAATATCTCGGAGCATAATTAACAATAATAATCTTGGACCAACCCAACAGGTACAAATATGAGGGAAACGAGAAATTTAAATCAAACCCTTCCGTCAGTAAATGGAATGCCCCTAACAGAATGCAGATAAATGAGTGAAATAAGACACCTAAACAATGAAATGAAATAAGAGAAATGATCTATGACGGAGGGCAGTAAAGACCGACTCTAACCGTTTTCATCACTCATCTAGATTTCTCCACTGTCCCTCCAGTCCATATATCCCCTACACCTCTTACTCATCATCCCTTGCCTTCTTCTAGCAGACCTATTCCTAAAAAGCTCAAGCTCACTACAGAAAAAACAAAGGAACATGAAGAAGGAGAAGAAAGTGACCAGCAAGAGGAAGAAGGACATGAGCAGAAAGAAGAAAGTGCTGAACAACAACATGACAGCGATGAAGAATAGCAGACTCATGATGAGGGTGAACAACAGCCTTATGATGAGACACAACAACATCACAGTGATGATGAACAATAGCAAGGGGATGAGGAAAAGCAACACAGTGAGGGTGAGACAGAGCATCATCATGAAGATGATGAACAAGGACAGGAAAGTGATGAACAGGGGTAGTCAAAAGATGACACACAGTAGCTACATCATGATGAACAAAGGCAGCCAAAAGAGACTGAACAGGGGCAGCATGATAGTACTGAACAGGGGCAGCATGATAATACTGAACAGGAGCAGCATGAAAGTGATGAGCAAGGGTAGCCAAAAGATGATACACAATAGCCTCCTCAGGAATAGCAGCCTCCTCAAGAAGAATAGCAAACTCAAAAAGAAGAGAAACAAGGTGACAAAGGTAAAGGGGCCATGCCCTCTTCTCCTAAAAAGGTCAAGCCTCAGACAACAAAGAAAAGAGTGCCTAGATTTTTCACTCCAAATGTGAAAAGAGCCCTTCAAAGTAAAGGAAAATTGCCCAAGAAACCCATGATTGGTTTTCCCAGGAGGAAGATCACTAGAATAGCCACCCAAAGCAAAGGGAAGGGCAAGGAAGAAGGCAGTCATGAACATGAGAGTGCATTCGACATCATCCGAATCCAAAGCAATGATAGTGATAATGAGGCCTAGATTCTAGAAAGCCTCTTGATCCATAGAGAAAGCCAAATTGATGCTTTGAAGGATGATCTTCATAGAGCTAGGAATTTCAATCAATTTTTGCAAATCCAAAATAGGCAAATGAGTGTCCATATGGATGTTTATGAGACACGGGTGACCAAGTAAAAGAAGGAGGCCTCCAAAGCCCAAGCAAGGTTGGAAGAAATCATGGGTGAGTTCGATGAAAGTGAAGGCGAATATCAGCCTAGGCGAAAGAGGCCAAGAAACATGGGGCTTAAAAAGGCCCTTGAGAAGCAAAAAGAAGAGGAAAATGCCCTTCTCCAATCTACCCCTCTCACTGCATTGTTCGAACAAGAGATAGAGAAAAATAGGGAGGCATGGCTTGAGAGAGTCAATGACCACTTGGAGAAGAAATTGGAGAAGGAAAATAGGGATTTAGACCTTCAAAGGAGAATGACGGGGCATTATAAAAAGTTAAATCAGTTTTCCCGGCGCAAGTTGAAGGCTGCTCAAGAAAAGCTCAAGGAGGCTAAAGGGAAGCACCCGGCACAGAAAGTGAGGAAAGACACATCAGGACTTCACATTTTTGCCTCTACTTCACAACATGTTGTTGAGAACCCTTGAGGGTCATGCTCACCAATTTTGGGCGATTTTTGACATATTTTGGTTTTTTTGTCATTTTTGGGTTTTTGGCCAAAACTCATGGGCTTCACCATTTCAGTTTGGAGGATCATCAAAGGAGGAGGATGGTATCATTGGTTTCCATAATTTCAAGAGCACACACTCATCGATTTTCAGGACATTTGAAGATCATTTTCTCCCCCGAAACGGCGAAAAATGCCCACTTTTTCTACACTCTACCCGGTCTATTAGCAAACCTTATTTTTTTGGTTTTTTTACACACAGGCCTATTTTTAGAGGACTTCCAGGCATCAGATTGGGAAAATTCTAGTTGCTCCAGAAAGTAGACACTCAGATCTTTCCAACGAGCTTTCAGTAGCCTCATTTCAACTTCAGGAAGGCTGCCAAAAGTTGTCGGCAAATCAGGGGACCTTTTGCTGATGTATTTTTTGAACTGCGTTTTCCTCATGTGCGTTTAGATATTTTTGCACATGAGAAGTTATGAAAAGTCAATTTATTTCCCTCTTTTAGCATTTTTTAGATATTTTATGAGATATTTTGTGCCTTGGGCTTTGCAAAGCCTCAAGGACAAGATTAGATATTTTGGATAGGCCAATGAGATTGCAAATTGAACTAAGAGGTTTTCCTCACTTGGGCCTATATATTCCAAAGGCTTTCATTGTAAACAAGGCTGAACTTGATGATAGAAGCAATATATGGTCATATAGGCTTTGGAAGAAATACTTGTCCCATGCTTTTGGATAGTCTCTTGGATGTTCTTGGATGATGAAAGAGGATTGTTGTTGGATTCCATGACTTGGTAGAATGGTATAGTGTCTCTCTCTTTGTTTTGTTTCCTAGTTTTCATTCATAAATCCATGTTTCTTGCTTGCTATATAACAATAGAGAACAAATTTGAGACATGCCCTTGGAGGCACCTCAAATTTCTTGTTTCTTCATAGCTTCCTTGTTTTCTTCATTCTTAGTCACATTAAAGAATTCTTGATTGCTCTTTAATAACTTAAGGATATTTTTGCTTGTTTCATTCATGGTTTTATGCATGCTAAGTATGATTTACGGTATGCCCTGCTTACTCATGGCTAGCCATAGCTCCATCCATGAAATTTCTCTTTGACTGATTAGATTGTCATTTTTTGAACCAAGGAGGTCTTGTTCTGATCTTGCCCTTTGCCTAAGACTATGCAATCTTGTTTTCAAAGTGCCCAATAACTTGAAGTACTGTGTTTAGGCGTTCCAGCATAGTGATTTGAGTTGTTTGTCTATCTTAAGTGTATTTCCCCAAAGTTAGAGAGTTATATATCTCTATGCATGGCTTGAATGTTTATTTCTATGCATTGATTAGCTTATAGTTACATTTCTCATGATTAATGGTTTGCCCTACCATGTTTATGTCAGCTATTAAACTAGTTATGCTTGAAATCCTTTGTTGTTCACAAAATTGATGTCCATTTTACTCCATTTTTCCCAAAGATCCTTTCTACCTCGAATCAAATCGGCCCTTCAACAACCTTGTATCACCATCTGATAGCTTTCTTGACCTTTTCAACCTCATAGCCCAGTTGATCTGACATCTTTTTACCTATCTTATATCTTTGATTAGTTTCATCCCTCACAACCTAAAAACCAAAACCAAAAAACCTACTTCATAACTAGCCTAAAATCAGAACACAATAAGAAAACACACAGATATCCCTTCCACATATAGAGAGAGCCCTCTCTGAGTCCAGGAAGGTTAGGTCCTTGGGATCCAAAGATTGGTTTGATGTTACACTGTCATTTGGCTTACCAATCAGCCAAATCACGGGACCCTAACGTAATGGCGATCACGGTGGGACTAACTGAGTACATAAAAGTCTAGCAAACTCTTGTAGATTCATTAGTCTTCAAAACTTAAAAAGGAAAGCATTCCATAGAACCATTTAGAGTAAACTCTTTTTGTTATCACCACCCTAGCGAAGTGAAGAAACAGGTTTAGAATACTTTAATAAACCATAGGCTGCACATAAAAACTTAGAAAAACCCCAAAAACATTCCCAGATTGGTTTTCCCTAGTTACTGGTGGTGGACCATAGCTACATCTTTACAAAAACAACCAAGTTCCACCTGGCGACTCCAATAGCCTCCAGTAGGCCTAAAAAATCCATAAAATACCAAAAAATTCATAAACCATACCTTTCTGCTAACTCATCCTTCCAAAAACTTAAACTGAGGGTGGAAACTCTGTAATCAGTGACAAGATAAGTATAGCTTAGCAATTCAGAAAACCTCACCTAAACATAGGAGATAAGCAGAAGCCTTCTTGCCAAGAGAACCATTTGCTTGTCCATACAGCCTAGCAAACTATTGAAACCAAGTGAATCACTCTTCTTTGTAAGTTTCCATCTCAAAGTTTGCTATAAAACTTTTTCCCAAAGCATCTTTGATAGTGTTGGTGGTGGACCATAGTTCTCATAAATATCCACCTGGCAACTCCACTAGCTCATCCTTTTAGTTTTGACCATCCTTCACATTAGTAAAACCTTAGAGAGGCCATCCATCCAAAACATTCACAAATACCATCCTCTCTAAACTCTAGACCCGAAATCTAGCTTCACGAAGAATCAACACCAGAGCTCATCCAGACCCAAATTTCCCTATCATAGTAGATGACCCAGAGAAGATTCTGTGACAAGCTTCCGAAACTGGCAATTCAGCTACCGATAGGTTCATCCGTAAAACCAGATCAGTACCTGAACATCTCACTACCTTACCAGATTCCTCCTTTGACTTAAAATTAGCAAAAACCCTTTTTAGAAGCAAGTCATAAAGTAAGATAGACTTTGATGATCTTGAGCCCCTATATCTGCCATAGAGTCCTAGTAGAGAAGCCTCACCTACCACACCTCCTGACTTTCAGCTTCTCCATCACATTGGCTCCTACCATCCCAGACCTACTCAAAACCAGGTCACTAGTCCAAGTACATCTGCCACACCTATCCAAACCACTACTGTTCAAACCACCTCAGCTCATCCCACAAGCCCTAATTTTGTACATCACCCATTAGCTCCCATCATGGCAGTTTGGTATGCACCCTTGGTGTTGCCACAACTTTTAGATCCCTTACAAAATGACTATCAAGCCAAAATCCCTCACTTTACTGGAGATGAGACTGCCACAGCTCAACGACACATAGATAGGATTAGCGATGCCTTTGAATACATGGAAATAGAAGACGAGACCATCAGAATGAGAATGTTCGCCCAAAGCCTGGGCAGAGAACCCAAAAAATGGTTTAAGAGCTTAACTCCAAACAACATCCACAACCTCCCAGAACTCTACCAAGTCTTCATAAACAAGTGGGAAATCTGAAAGAAACCCATTCAAATCTTGTCAAAATATAACAATCTAAAACAGGAAAATGGGGAAAGTGTCCAGGGATACTGCACTAGGTTCAATAGTGTGTATAACGCCCTCCCACCTCACTTCAAACCCCCACTTGGTTCAGCCTTGGCAAAGTTCCCCGAGGGTTTTGACCCAGACATGATTTATCAATTAAGAGACAAGGACCCCCTTACCTTAGAGGAAATGCAAAAAGTATCCATACAGGCAGAAGCCAACTTAGCAGAAAAAAGAGCTAAGACTAGATCAGAAAGGAAAGTCACCTACCGGGATGAGGTCTCCACTTCAGATCCTTCCTTAGATCCTAGAATAGATGACTTAGTCAGGTCCATGGCCAAAATGTGGGAGAAGATAAGTGAGAAGACCCCTCTTAGGGACAACCAGCCAAACCCTCCAAACAGAAATCAGAACCAAAATTTTAGGAGGGAACAACCTCAAAAAAAACCAAGGGAAAATGACCAACAAATTAGGCCACCGTTTAATGAAAATTATGTGGAAGAAGATGATAGGGATACAAAACCCATTGATGAAAATCATTTGAACCTCATAGGGTCTAATAATGAGAGTGAGGTGTACCTCACAGAAGAAGAACAAGCATTCTTCTCTGTGAATCAGGATGAAACCAACTATGAAGATCCCGAGGATCCTGCCATAGATTTTCAGAATGCCATAATAGAAGCTCACAGGCAGTATGACCTTAGAAGCAAAAAAAATCAAGACAACTCCAAGAAAGGTAGCTCAAACACTGCTAAAACTCCCGATACCATCCTTAAGAAAGCAGTAAATAGCAAAAAAATCATGGTCGGGAAAAATGACCAAAACAAAGATAGAGTTACCCAAACTAGTCTTGACTCAGATGCTCCTAGTACTTCCACAAAGATTCCCGAGGTGGCTGTGGCAAACAAAATCCCGAAGCAGAGCCAGCAAACTCAGAACATAGAGAAATTCATGGCTGAAAAAGCTCAAGCAAACATGTCTAGACTGCAACTACCTTTTAGTTTTGAGGGTGAAATCGCCAAAATCAAGATCACTATGCCTCTTACCAAGCTCATCACCCAAAACTCTTACAAATCCCAAGTGCTAAAGGTCCTGAATATAGGAAATGATGCCAACACCCTTAATCTAGATGATGACACTCCTGAAGTGTTGTTTGGTCCAAAAATAGAAGGGAAATTCCAAGAGGGAACCACTCTTCCCTTTTACATCAATCTGAATATCCATGACCAAATCCTTCACAATGCCATTCTAGACTCCGGCGCCTCACATAATCTTATGTCGAAGGTTGTAATGGAAATATTAGGCCTAGAAATCACAAGACCATACAAAGACTTATATTTATTTGATTCTAGTAGAGTCAAATGTCTAGGCTTGATCAAAGATCTTTGTTTTAGTTTGGCCCAAATACCTGCAAAACATCTGATCATGGAAATAGTGGTAGCAAACATTCCTCCCAAGTACAGAATGCTTCTATCCAGATCTTGGGGAGCCAAGCTCCAAGGAAATATTCAATTGGATATGTCCTATGCCACTATTCCTGTATTTGACCAAACAAGAATACTCTATCAAGAGTTACACATGAAATACATGATCAGTAGCCAAGAGAGGCCAAATAACACCCCAATGTATTCCTTGCATTCCGACCTAAACTCTTTTATTCCACACACTAATGAGGACATTGAAGGATAGTCAGAAGAAATTGAAACAAACTTAGACCCACCACATCAGCTGCCCCTAGTTCTCTATGATGAACTAGACACTCAAAACTACCATGATCATGAATAGGTATGTATTGAGGAAAGTAAGTATGTTCCTTCTGAAATAGGAGTAGAGAAAGAAGCACAAACCATTATGTACTATTAAGCGAATTGCTCAAACCTTTGTCAAACATCAACAGTAACATCAGGAAACTTTTTCAGAACAAAGGCATTAGAAGACTTACATATCACAAACCTTTTTGGAACTTAGGAGTAGGGAAGCTTAATGTTTTTACCGTACCTCAAGGATTTACCATCACTTAAATCTTCCACTACAAGTGAAACCTTGAATATAGCCATAACAACTCAAAATCTAGAAAAAATGTCTGATAAAGTCCTTATGAGTGAAAATGATAGCTGTAGTCCAAGTATACCTGAGTTACTTGAACTGGCTAATATCTTGTCATTCCATCAAAGACTTAGAACTACTAGAATTGGCAATCTCATGCAGAATACTACCTCATGTAGAGAAAAAAATGAGAAACACTATGCCACTACCATCACCCCAAGAAACAACTTCGACAAAAGAAAATAAAAAAATCTAAACCAATCAGTAATAATCAAAGATAAAATAGCTGGTCATTGGGTCTGTTTTGATTTTAGAAACACTAATGCACTTCCCGGTAATAGAAATTTTATCCTTCCTACCCAAGACCATGATATGCTGATGATAAGTGCTTTTAATCATATGCCTTTGCAAGATGATGTTTCAGGTTATAGCCAAATGATTCCCTTACAAAGTAGACAGCTCAAAGATTTTTTTCAGTATGCTGGAAGTAGTTCTAGTTTCAGACTCAAAATTGAAAAACCACCGGATATCAAAAACACGCTCCTAAAGGCCATGTTTCCAGTCCTGAACTTCTACATTTTAACATACCTTGATGATGTCATTATTTATTTAAAAAATGACAAAGAATATATGCATTACTTAAAGAAGATGTACAGTAAAGGAAGGAGTGGAAATCAGAGGTATAAAGAGGTACATCGGGAAGATACGGGTTTATTCAGAGATTCATGCATGAATCCTTATGTCATGTTTACAAGAGAAAAATTTCCCAATTTTTCTTTTCAAGAACTGGAGGGGCCAAGAATGGTAGGAGATCCTTATGAGGATAAGATGCTTAAGTTTCACCATTTCCAAGATTTCTGAGTTTAAAACATTTTCAATCCTTGTATATACCACTGTTTGAAAAATAGATAAAACAGAAAAGTAAAAAACAATAGAAGAATAGAAAAGAGGGAAGTTGAAAAATAGAAAAAGGCCCCATATTCCAAAAAATAGTCATTCAGAAAGCGCGCAAGTCTAAATGCCGCTACTAGTACTCAAATGTCTTGTTCAGTTATCTACCCTAATCATAGCTGAACATGGTTTAAATTTATTTGTTGATTAGTGAGTGAAAAATATGGTCAACATTGTGTAAGATCGACTTATCAAAGAGAGTAGATTAGGAAAAGATACTGGTTCCACATGCTCAAAACAGAACCAAAGAGAAAAGTGGGGATGAAAAACAAATTGTGCATCCTAGCCCCGTTTTTCCTAGTTTCCATTTTATGAAAAATAATATTTGTGTGCAGCTTGTCTTTCATGCCGCAAGTACATGAAAAATCAGAATGTCTAACCCTAATTTGATCATTTTTCAATTTCGTGTTTTAAATTAGAGAACAAAATCCTGTCAAACAGCTTAACCTTGACAGTTGATCTAGCATAGGTAGAGTAATGATGGAGTTCATTAGTTTAATCTAAACTCCTGGCAGATATAAGTGTAGAACTAGATAGGTTCATATTTCAAAAACAAAAAATATATATTGTCAAAAGGGTTGCTAGTCCAAATGCACCCAAAGGAAGAAAAAATGTTAGGAAAGATAGTGGGGTAGGTAGAAATATCATTGATGCTAATCATACTGTCATTTTTCAGAAATAGCATCAAAGAAGAATGAAATTTGCACCAATGGGTAAGGCACTGGTCTTCATAGGCCAAAAATCTGAAATTCTGGACACCTCCTGAAAAGGAGCTACCCTCCCCAAATGGAACCACTATTAGTCATCAATATTTTTCACTTGTTGGTGATGACTAGTTGTAACATCCAAGTTTTCTAGCAGCTGATCTAAAAAAATTGTCAAATTTTCCAGCTGGAAAACACCCATAATTTTTTTTTTCCCTCTTACCTTTTAGTTCGCCCATGATGAGATGAAACCTCATTATCAAGTCCTATCTAGCCTCATCCATACTAGTTTTCCCATCAGCTCCGAAGAAACAATCCAAATCTGTCCAAAAAGTCTCCCCTAAGTTAGGTAGTGGCACTTTAGGCATTTCTCCCTTAGAAAACTATCCTAAATCCAAAGAACCTCTATCTATTATAGACCAGTCATAACAGACCTCCCATTCTGCAAGTAAAGTTGGTTACAACCCTAGGTCGCGCCACTAATAAACCTTCAAGTCCCAGCTTTACATGTACCATAGGTCAAACTGATTTTAGGTGGTTTTACAGAGTTTTCATGAATCTTTCAAGAACAGAAGTAGGCCAGCATTCCCAGGAGACAATTTTTTGGTTCCACATGAGAAGACAACTGCTTCAAAATGTGATTTTAAGCTTGGGATGCAGCTACAGAGCAGAGAGTTTTTCATTAAGCTCTTGCGATCATAGTCAAAGCATGAAAGGACAGTGAAAGAAAAAATAACACTGTAAAAAAGCTGATGATATGACATGACTGAGAAACCTCCTTCATCTATAAGCAGAGGGTTTGAAGCCTGAAGAACCTCCTTCATTTCATAAGTAGAGGGTTGAAGACTACGAGCGCCTCCTTCATCTATAAGCAAAGGGCCAAAGGTAAAGTCTGTTTTTTAAGTTTTTCACTAACTGTGAAGACAAACTTTGGTTACAGTGAGACAACAACTAAGGGCTTCTGAAGTAAAATGATGATTAAAGGTAGAGGCAAAGCAGTGGGCTTTAAAAATTATTTGCATGAGTTCACTATTATTTGAGTTACAATGTGAAGCTAATAGGTTCATCATCATTGAAGAAAGATTGTTAAACAGATGGCCAGCAAATTCAAATAGTTTTGGGCTCAAACTTACTTCTGCCATCATGTATAAGAGAAGCCACTATCAGTATGATTCATCAAACATTCTTCATTTGGTTGAGGCAGAGTTTGAAAGGAAACTAGACATTTGTCAAAATAGGCCTCCTTCATCTATAAGCAAAGGGCCAGTGTAGTAGTTGACTTTGGGGTTTTCACTGATTAAGAGACAAATGGTAAGAGCAGCAGAAGACAGTTGAAAGCTTCTGAGCAGGGCAATCATGTCAAAAAAAAAGGAAAAGAATGAGCGCTATAAAATATCAAAGAAAGCTGGATTATCTCCTATCAAAGTTTTCTTTCAAAGACAGTCTCGAGCCAAGAAGTGTACAAACTTTGTTGAGGGGTGTGATTTTCTTAAAAAGTTACAAAAAAAATCATATCCTTGATGAACAGGCTTAACATTTAGTCTCTGTTCCTTTAAACAAAACAGAGTTGATAAGTGGTTGAGAGATGAGTCATGACACAGGCCTAAGAGTGATGATTGCTTTTCAAAGGGTAATGTCCTTCCTATTCATAGAGAATTTTCTTTCGAAATTACTCATCATAGTGAAACAGAAGGCAATTTGAGCTTAGTTTTCCCATAAATGCATTGCAACTAAACACACAAGCTCACAAAATGTAACAAGGGTTATGGCATGAGTTTAAAAATTTCGGAACAACACTCAAAGCCAATAAGGCATATCACCATTTCAAATGAAGGCATTTTCCTTATGAAAAGGTCAAAGGCCCTCACTGTTTCATTCCAAGTCAAAAAGAGGTCTAAAAGAAGTCCCCTTTTGATGAACAGAGAATGGTAAAGAATGAGTGAATGCAGCTAAGTTTTTGGCACCCATAGTCAAAAGAGGAGCTTAAAAAACACCTAGAAACAGAAGCTGTCAACCAAGTTTAAAGAGATAAGTCATCTCCTTGCAAAATGGAAAAATATGCTTCACCACTCATTGATATGTTTTGAACAGTTTTCCCATTTTGAAGGTGTCACTAATGGGTCAGCAGTGGCAGACTTTCCTTTTCTAATAAAAAAAAACACAGTGAAAAGAGTTTGACCCTTGGATGTTTTTTATTACAAGAAGAAAAAGTCACATCTACCAAAACTGGCCAAAAGGCATGCACAGCCTTTCTACCAACATTATTTAAAGGTATGGGCCCCTTATAGCATATTTAAAATCACTTTGGTTTTCAACACGAACAAAGGAATTTGTTTCAAAGAAGAAGCCTTCAAAAACCCTCACCAGTCAAGTGTGAAAGGGATTTTGATTTGTTTGCGTTCAAAGGGACAAAAGGACCATTGCAAGCCCTTTTAAAACTCTCAAAACACAAGGCAACGTCCCCTCTGCTATTCACAAGATCTAAGAAAGAGTTTTTGAGTGAAATTTCGTGGAGTTTTTAGGTTTTGGACTAAGCGGCGCGCTCAGGCGGAATTTTTCCAAAGGCTTGCACTATCGCATGGGGCGCTTGTAGCAGCGCGTGGCACACCTGTAGGCACCGGTCATGACGGCCCGTCAGTGACCCGGCAGCTTCTCTTTGCGCAGCGCCTTCCCTGTTGAACGTGCCGCACACATTTTAAAGGCTTGAAACACCTCCAACAAGTTTTGAAAGCAGCTCAAACTCCTCAAACAACGCCACCATCGATTTTCAAGGTATTTTTTGTCTTCCTTGCTAAATTCAAAACTTTCAAGTGGTGGCAAAAAGATGAAACTCATGGTGTAAATCACAATGTTGAGTATTCTAGGGAGAGTTGTGTTTTCTGTTTTAAACTCTAAATTACTATGGTTTGCTTGCCCAAAACCGTCATAGTGAAAGTAGTGGATTTCTTACTGTTGTCAAAAAGACCTAACAACTGCCCTCAAAACAAGTGGAAAGGTGGAGGCAGTGTTTGAAGGGAGAAAAAACAAGCTTTGAAAAGCAAAGTAGTGAACCTAACTTCAGCAGTAGTGATCTTTGTATAAGTGCCTTGCTGTTTCAAGAGTCATCTCTGTGGGGTAAAAAGGGAAAAAACCACTATTTTCTCATTTGTTCTATAAATCAGACTTTAAATGAGTAAATCAGTTAGAACAGTTTGAAGGTGTTGTTATCTAATGGGGGGTGAGGAATAGTGAATACAATAGCAGTATTTTGATTAGGAGGGGTGTTTGCCTACTACAGGGTTGTTTGTGCTCACACCAAAACACAAAGAGCTTGATGAAATTACCTAAGCACATTGACCCTTTGACTGTGTGTATACATTTTAGTTGACTGTGTGCTTATTATTAAAATTAGTTGTTGAGTCGCATACAAAGAGAAAGGGGAGTGCTTTGAAAGGAGCAGACACCTAATATCACAAAAGCATCTCACACAACATCTGAAACAAATTTGCCTTGATCAGACAATGATTTACAAAGAAGACAGAGTTTTGTTTGAGAACACATTCTTGAAAACCTTGTTTAGGCAATTTGGTTTTGCAAAGAGCATCCAGAACAAGATGCCTCCTAGGTAGGACAGTAGGAGTGGATTGCATAAGAGGTATGAACCTATTACCACTGAAGAAGTGAATGCACACCCATCAGTCTTGTTCAATTTCCATGAGGTTGGGTGTTTAGATTTTTGTCAAAGGGTGCAAGAGGTGAAGAGTTTCTCTCCTTTGACACATATTTGCGCTTTGAGGTTTCGAGACAAGAATTTCCAGTTGGCAGGCCTTGACTTCAAATTCTCCCCAAGATCCATCTCCAAGGCCACTAAAATCCCCTATATTGGTGAGAAATTGTTTAAACAAAGCCATTTGGACTCAGATGATTACAAGCCCTTTGTAAAGCCTGAACACAGAGAGTCATGTCCTTCTATTTTCCCTTTCTCATATCTTTTAGCCATCTACACCCCTCTCATGAAGATTATCATGAAATACTTCACTTGTGAGGGAAGATTCTCCCGAATTTATGCATATGACATCCAACTGCTCATGCATTTCACTAAGGCCAGATTGCTTAATCTTCCTTTCTTCTTACACAAGAGCATCGAGAAAATTGCCTCCACTGTTCAAAAGAAGCCTCATTCACAGCAAATAGCCTGTCTCTTCCATCACTCTCTCATCAAAATCATCATTCTTCATCAGCTTGAAAAGAGAGAGGTCTCTTGGGATTTTTGCATCACTCATCTGGATTTATCCACTGTCCCTCCAGTCCATATATCCCCTACACCTCTTACTCATCATCCCTCGCCTTCTTCTAGCAGACCTATTCCTAAAAAGCTCAAGTTTACTACAAAAGAAAAAAAGGAACATGAAGAAGGAGAAGAAAGTGACCAGCAAGAGGACGAAGGATGTGAGCAGAAAGAAGAAAGTGCTGAATAGCAGCATGACAACGATGAAGAATAGTAGACTCATGATGAGGGTGAACAATAGCCTTATGATGAGACAAAGAAACATCATAGTGATGATGAACAATAGCAAGGGGATGAGGAAAAGTAACACAGTGAGGGTGAGATAGAGCATCAGCATGAAGATGATGAAAAAGGACAGGAAAGTGATGAACAAGGGCAGTCAAAATATGACACATAGCAGCTACATCATGATGAACAAAGGCAACCAAAAGAGACTGAACAAGGGCAACATGATAGTACTGAACAGGGGCAGCATGATAGTACTGAACAAGAGTAGCATGAAAGTGATGAGCAAGGGCAGCGAAAAGATGATACACAATAGCTTCCTCAGGAACAGTAACCTCCTCAAGAAGAACAGAAAACTCAAAAAGAAGAGAAACAAGGTGACAAAGGTAAAGGGGCCATGCCCTCTTCTCCTAAAAAGTTCAAGCCCCGGACAACAAAGAAAAGAGTGCCTAGAGTTGTCACTCCAAATGTGACAAAAGCCCTCTGAAGTAAAGGAAAATTGCCCAAGAAACCCATGATTGATTTGCACAGGAGGAAGAGAACTAGAATAGCCACCCAAAGCAAAGGGAAGGGTAAGGAAGAAGGCAGTCATGAACATGAGAGTGCATTCGAGATCATCCGAATCCAAAGCGATGATAGTGATAATGAGGCCCGGATTCTAGAAAGCCTCTTGATCCATAGAGAAAGCCAAATTGATGCTTTGAAGGATGATATTCATAGAGCTAGGAATTTCAATCAATTTTTGCAAATCCAAAATAGGAAAATGAGTGTCCATATGGCTGTTTATGAGACACGGGCGACCAAGTACAAGAAGGAGGCCTCCAAAGCCCAAGCAAGGTTGGAAGAACTCATGGCTGGGTTAGATGAAAGTGAAGGCGAAGATCAGCCTAGGCGAAAGAGGCCAAGAACCATGGGGCTTAAAAAGGCCCTTGAGAAGCAAAAAGAAGAGGAAAATGCCCTTCTCCAATCTACCCCTCTCATTGCATTGTTCAAACAAGAGATAGAGAACAATAGGGAGGCATGTCTTGAGAGAGTCAATGACCACTTGGAGAAGAAATTGGAGAAGGAAAACAGGGATTTAGACCTTCAAAGGAGAATGACGAGGCATTATAAAAAGTTAAATAAGTTTTCCCGACGCAAGTTGAAGGCTGCTCAAGAAAAGCTCAAGGAGGCTAAAGGGAAGCAC
Source organism: Pinus albicaulis (assembly GCA_034641835.2). Taxonomy (NCBI): domain Eukaryota; kingdom Viridiplantae; phylum Streptophyta; class Pinopsida; order Pinales; family Pinaceae; genus Pinus; species Pinus albicaulis. The sequence goes on along the minus strand of CM076570.1, from coordinate 1,493,637,095 downwards.
CCGGCACAGAAAGTGAGGAAAGACACATCGGGACTTCAAATTTTGGCCTCTTCCCGGCACAGAAAGTGAGGAAAGACACATCAAGATTTGAAATTTTTGTATCTGCTTCAAAAAATGTTGCTGAGAACCCTTGAGGGTCATGCTCACCAATTTTGGGCGATTTTCGACATATTTTGGTTTTTTTGTCATTTTTGGGTTTTTGGCCAAAACTCATCGGCTTCGCCATTTTAGTTTGAAGGATCATCAAAAGAGGAGGATGGTATCATTGGATGCCATAATTTTAGGAGCACACACTTAGTTATTTTTAGGACATTTGAAGATCATTTGCTCCCCCGAAATGGCAAAAAATGCCCACTTTTTCTACACTTTGCCCGGTCTATCAACAAACCTTATTTTTTGGTTTTTTTACACCCAGGCTTGTTTTTAGAGGACTTCTAGGCATCAGATTGGGAAAATTATAGTTGCTCCAGAAAGTAGACATTCAGATCTTTCCAACAAGCTATCATGAGCCTCATTTCAACATCGGGAAGGCTGCCAAAAGTTGCCGGTAAGTCAGGGGACCTTTTGCTGATATATTTTTTGAGTATTTTTGTAAAAATTGAACCTTTAAAAACTGCTTTTTCCTCATGTGCGTTTAGCTATTTTTGCACATGAGAAGTTATGAAAAGTCAATTTGTTTCCCTCTTTTAGCATTTTTTAGATATTTTATGAGATATTTTGTGCCTTGGGCTTTGCAAAGCCTTAAGGACAAGATTAGATATTTTGGATAGGCCAATGAGAGTGCAAATTGAACTAAGAGGTTTTCCTCACTTGAGCCTATATATTCCAAAGGATTTCATTGTAAACAAGGCTGAACTTGATGATAGAAGCAATATATGGTCATATAAGCTTTGGAAGAAATACTTGTCTCATGCTTTTGGATAGTCTCTTGAATGTTCTTGGATGATGAAAGAGGATTGTTGTTGGATTCCATGACTTGGTAGAATGGTATAGTGTCTCTCTCTTTGTTTTGTTTCCTATTTTTCATTCATAAATCCATGTTCTTGCTTGCTATAGGAAAATAGAGAACAAATTTGAGACATGCCCTTGGAGGCACCTCAAATTTCCTGTTTCTTCATAGCTTCCATGTTTTCTTCATTCTTAGTCACATTAAAGAATTCTTGATTGCTCTTTAATAACTTAAGGATATTGTTGTTTGTTTCATTCATGGTTTTATGCATGCTAAGTATGATTTACAGTATGCCCTGCTTACTCATGGATAGCCATAGCTCCATCCATGAAATTTCTCTTTGACTGATTAGATTGTCATTTGTTGAACCAAGGAGGTCTTGTTCTGATCTTGCCCTTTGCCTAAGACTATACAATCTTGTTTTCAAAGTGCCCAATAACTTGAAGTACTGTGTTTAGGCATTCTGGCATAGTGGTTTGAGTTGTTTGTCTGTCTTAAGTGTATTTCCCCAAATTCTGATAGCCATTTCCCAAAGTTAGAGAGTTATATATCTCTATGCATGGTTTGAATGTTTATTTCTATGTATTGATTAGCTTATAGTTACATTTCTCATGATTAATGGTTTTCCCTACCATGTTTATGTCAGCTATTAAACTAGTTATGCTTGAAATCCTTTGTTGTTCACAAACTTGATGTCCATTTTACTCCATTTTTCCAAAAGATCCTTTCTACCTCGAATCAAATCGGCCCTTCAACAGCCTTGTATCAACATCTGATAGCTTTCTTGACCTTTTCGACCCCATAGCCCAATTGATCTGACATCTTTTTACCTATCTTATAACTTTGATCAGTTTCATCCCTCATAACCTAAAAACCAAAACCAAAAAACCTACTTCATAACTAGCCCAAAATCAGAGCACAATAAGAAAACACACAGATATCCCTTACACATATAGAGAGAGCCCTCTCTCAGTCCAGGAAGGCTAGGTCCTTGGGCTCCAAATATTGGTTTGATGTTACACTGTCATTTGGCTTGCTGATCAGCGAAATCACGAGACCCTAATAGTGTCCAGAACCTCAGTTCATGAAATCTCTAAGTTTCAGTAGATTAGTGCCTTGTCCATTGGGAAAATTTTTTCTTCTTTTCACTTGCTGATCTTTCTCTGAAAAAGATAACTTTTTAATAATCTGAAATATGTGATTTCCTCTTGACAACATTTCTACTTACCCAAGTCTATTTGTCTTAACATTTTTTCTTCCTTTTTGAGTGCATTTGAACTAGAAAACTCGTTGACATTTTTTATTTTTAAAAGAAGGAAATAAACTATCTACTCCTATCCTTATTTCCTCTAACAGTTTAGATTAAGCTGTTGAACTCTTTTATTTTCTACCTAAAATACTTGACTGCCAAAATTAAACTATTTGGCAGTCCTGATTCTCTAGCTATTGACATGAAATTTAAAGCATGATTCAAATTAGGATTGGACAGTTTGATCAACCATGGTTGTGGCATTTGGAACAAGCTGCACACAAACATTAATTTGCATAAATTCAATTCGTAAAGATAAGGCTGCGATTTGTCATTAGTAATGCATCCTTATCCATATCTTTGGTTCTGTTTTGAGCATGTGGAACCAACATCTTCATATTCTCCTAATCAATCCTTTCTGATAAGCTAAGTCTGAAACAATATTGACAATCACGGCTTCTACTAACTTATCAACATAAATTTAAAGCATGTTCAGCCATGATTAGGCTAGATGACTGAACAAGATATCATTTTTTAAATTAGCAGTGGCATTTAGACTTGAACACTTTCAGAAGAACTATTTTTTGGGTATGGGGCTGTACGTCTTTTGAATTTTCCCTCTTTTTCTCTTTCTTTTCTTTTATTGTTTTTGTACTTTCTTTGATTTTTCTCATGCTATGTTATATATAATGAATGAAGTCTTTGAATCTAGGACTCTTGACAAAAATGATGTGTAAGCATCCTGCCATTAACAATACCTTCAAAAATTTCTTCCCCATTTAGTCCTTCTAAGAAGAAAGCATTATGACCCCTAATTGAGTGAATGATATAAGGCTCTTTCTGCAGATTCTCAAACTTTCCATGTTTACCTTTATCTTGCCTCCTTGAATCCCACTTCAGAATTGTATCTCCAACTTGAAAATTATTAGCTTTGGTTCTTCTGTCAAAGATCTTCTTGATGTTTTCTTGAACTTCTTATGTCCTCTTGTACACTTCCTCTCTTGTCTGCTGTAAATGAATGGTTTGGTTTAGCCTTCTTTGCATGCCATTTTCTTCTGTTTGTACTTCTTGGAGAAGCTTCATGACTGGAACTCCCAAAGATGTAGGGAAGACTACGTCTAGACCATATACCAGCTGATAGGGGGACATATTTATTGATTTCTTGGTAGCCAGTCTATCAACCCATAATGCATGAACAAGCTTACTATGCTAAGATTTTTGATTTTGATCCAACAATATTTTGATAATATTGATCAGGCTTTTATTGGAAGATTCAGCTAGGCCATTTCCTTGGGGATAGTAAGCTGTGGAATGTCCTAAAGTGATATGGTATTTATAACAGAAGTCAATCATTTTCTTGGATTTGAAGGTAGCAACATTGTCTGTAATGATTTTTCTAGGACAACCAAATCTCGATAATATGTTGGTTTGAAGGAACTTGATAATGAAAAAGTCAGTAACATTCCTAGAAGGGATGGCTTCTATCCACTTGGTAAAGTAATCAGTAGCAGTTAGGATCCAATTGTGTTGGGAAGATGAGGTTGGGTGAATTTCTCCAATAAAGTCTAAACCCCATTGCTGGAAGGGAGCCTCAATAATGATGGGATGCAAAGGTAAAGGTAGGAGTTTCCTCTTGCCATCGAAAATTTGACACTTATGGAAAGTCATGACTAGTTTTTGAGTCTCTGGGAAAAGGGTAGGCCAATAGTAGCCAGCTTTGAAAATCTTATTCGGTATGGTCTTCCAGTAAAGATGGCCTCCACATTCTCCCTCACGCAACTCATGCATGATTTTTCCTGCATCATTGTCAAGAAAACATTTAAGCAATACGACAATAGCATTTTTCCAATATAACACTCCATCCAAAATGTAATAATTTAAAGCTTTCTGTTTCAATAATATAGATTTAGTCTTTGATAAAGAAGGAGGAGTATTAAGATAGAGAAGCACATAAATGATATCAGCATACCAAGATGAATTCAAAAATATTTCTTCAATGTATGGAGTTGTGAATTCTTCTGTTTCTTCTAAAACATCAACCATGTTTATATCTAATGCTTGGAAATTTGATTCTGCCATGAGTTTTTCTAATCCTTGTCCTTTAATCAGCTTGGTAGGCATAATTTCTAAATCATATTCTAAGATTATTGCAATTCAATTTCCCCTTTTACCATCAGGGTCTTGATTTAGAATGTCCCTGACAACAGTATGTGGGACAAAAGCAATGATGTGAGAATGTAAAATGTAGACTTAGAAGTCTTTCAATGCTTTTATCAAGGCTAAGACCTGTTTCTCCATGATATTATATTTGAGTGGAGCATCTCTCAAGGCTCTACTAAAAAAGGATAATGGTTGTTCTTGCCCTACATTATTCTTTTGCAGTAAAACTGCAACAATTGTATGTTCAAAGGAAAAAGAGAAAATGTATAAATCTTTAGTGAAATCACAACTAATAAGAATTGGTGTTTGAGTAAGAGCTTGTTTAACCAGTTCAAATGATTGTTTGGCTTCTATGGTCCATTTAACCCCTGCTTCCCTTTTTAGCATTTTGTAATATTCCTTAAAAGCTCATCAAGGTTGGGGATGAATCTTCTCAAAAAATTGATCTTTCCAATGAAAGATTGCAATTCTTTAAGGTTTATAGGCTGGCTAATTTTCAAAATGCCTGCAATCCTTTTAGGGTCTACTTTGATTCCCTCTTCAAAAATTATGTGGCCAAGAAGTTTCCTTTCTTGGAGACCAAAAAGTGTCTTTTTGGGGTTCAAAGATAAGCCATATTTTCTACATTTCTCAAAAAAGTTTCTCAAATGAATCAAATGTTCCTTATCAATTTTGGAGAAAATAGTGATGTCATCAAGGTAAATGATTATGAAATAGCCTATGTCTTCTGAAAAAGCTATGTCCATGGCCCTTTGGAATGTGGCACCTGCATTCATAAAACGAAATGGCATTTTAACATACATGAATGTTCCCCAAGGTGTAGTAAAATAAATTGTGTTGATCACTTGGGAGTACTAACACTTCGTTGTAGCCTAAAAAACCATCCAACAATGATATTCTTTTAGATCCAACCACCTTTTGAAGTATATGGTCCATTTTAGGCAAGGGATAGTTATCTTTTAGGGAGGCTCTATTCAGATTTCCAAAGTCAATGCAAAGCCTGATTTCCCCAGTCTTCTTCCTAACAGAAACAAGGTTGGAAAACCACTGTGAGTATCTAAGGGGAACTATGATTCCAACATCATACATCTTCTTGATCTCTTTCTCAACTAAAGGTAATAAAATAGGGTTTATCCTTCTTAGTTTTTGCTTGAAAGGTCTCTGATTTTTCTTAAGAGGGGTTTTATGTTGAATAATGTTGGTATCATATGATTTTAGATATTTGTAACCCTATGCAAACACATATCTGTATTCCTTGAAAAGTTCAATATATTCTTGTTTGATAGGAGTAGGGAGAGTGCTAGATAACTTGATCATTTTGGGTTCATTTATGCTTCCTATGTTATGTTCTTCTATGTTGGTTTCTGTAGGCTCCATCTTTGGTTTTTTAGCTACATCATTGGAGTTAAAAGGCTCCTCTAATGGTGTAAGGCCCGTTGGTATTGAATCATTTTCAATTTGTAAAATTTCAAAGTCCTTTTGCTCTGGTTTGTTTAGTAATTCTGCCTTATAAATATGTTCAAATTGAGTTATATCAACAGTAGAGGACAACTCTGTTTCATGGTCTTTTTCTTCATCAAAATAGTCTTTTTCATGGTTTGTACTAGGTGTTGGTTCAACAAAATCATTTCTTGATTGTAGGAAAGCATCAATGTGTTTGTCATTCTCAAACACTTGCCAATAGTCTTCATTGTCAGGGACTGTAGGTCTATTTTTCACTTTGACATTGAATTGTTCATTTTTCTAGGGTATTTGGCAATTTCTATCAGTAAAGGAAAGTTCATTTGCAAGGTGGTTTTGAGCTTTAGGGATGAAGGTGAGTTCATATTTTTCAAAGGTTTTCAAGAGCTCTAAGGCAACATTCCTATATTCTCTTAATCTTGGGTTTTTAGCTGAATACTCCCCTTTTATTTTCCTAATAATCAATTATAAATCTCCTTCGACTGATATTTTCTTGGCTCCTAAATCTTTGAGCAAATGTAGGCCAAGGAGGAGGGCTTCATATTCTACAATATTATTGGTGCATGGAAAATCAAGTTTATAAAAATTTCCTTTGTCTATATTATGTATCCATACACCTGCTCTAGAACCTATCTTGCTATAAGAGTCATCAAAGGTCATTTCCCATAGTGTTTCTATTTCATAATCATTTTCCTTTTGCTGTTCAGGGCTGCTAAGGTTAGGGCTATTAGATTCTTCTTTTGGGGACTAATTTAATTGTTTGGGTGAACTTAACTCTATCTCATTCTCCTTTTCCTGATGGCTGATCTCATCTTCATTGTACAAGATAAAGGAGTCTAAATCTGAATAAATAGAGTAGACAGGAGTGTTGTTTGGCCTATCTATGTTGCTTACCATAAATTTCATATGAGATTCCCAGTATAATCTTCTAGTTTGGTTAAAAACTGGAATGGTAGCATAAGACATGTCCATTTGAAGGCTTCCCTGAAGTTCAGCTCCCCATGATCTAGATAAAAGCATGCCATACTTTGGTGGAATGTCAGCAACTACTATGTCCATAACTAGAGCCTTAGCAAGAATTTGTGCCAGATTGACACACAAGTCCTTGATCAAACCTAAACATTTAACTCTGATTGAATCAAAGGAATACAGGTCCTTGTAAGGTTTAGTAATCTCTAGGCCTAATCTCTCCATCACCTCTTTTGGCATAATATTGTGAGAGGCACCAGAGTCTAGCATGGCATTGTGTAAGATATAATCATGTATATTCAAGCTGACATAAAATGGAGGAATGGTTCCTTATTGGTACTTTCCTTCTACTTCGGGACCAAAAAATAATTCTTTTCTATCATCTATCAAGTTCAAAGTATCAGTTTCATTGCCTATGTTCAAATATTTCAAAACGTGGTTTTTATATACATCCTGGGTTACTAGTTCAGCTAGAGGTATGCTAATTTTGATCTTGGCAATCTCACCCTCAAGGCTGAAAGGGACTAATGATTTTGACATATTTACATTTGTTTTGTTAACCATAGTCTTTTCAGCCATTCTAACTTGCTGAATTTTATTAGGATTGTTATTTAGGACAGATTTCTCAGGGCTGCTAGCAGAAGTACTAGGGCAGCTTTGGTTAACACTTTGCTGACTGGTTTTGTCCTTGTTTGGGTCAACTTTCCTAGTCAAAGTGTTACTAATGTTTGTTGTCTTTTTAGGAAAGTTTTCTACATCTTTTCTAACAACAATGTTAGTGTTTTTATCATTGGAAATTTCTGGGTTCCCTTTGCTTCTAAGGTCATATTGTCCGTGTACTTCCATTATTGCATTTTCATACCCCAATTGGTAATATTCAAACTCCTCATAGTTTGTGTTAGTTTGTTTTGAGGAGAAGAATCCTTGTTCTTCTTCAGTGAGGAAAACATCTGTCTCACTGTCAGATCCTATCAGATTCACATGATTTTCTTCCAACCTTTCAGTTTCCCTTTCTTCTTCCTGATCTTCATAGTTTTTTTGAAAGGGAGGCCTAATTTTCTGGTCATTATCTCTTTGTCTATCTTGAATAGGGTCTCTTCTGAAATTAGGATTTCTATTTATGTTTTGGGGATTAACTTGGTTTTCTCTTGGAGGCATTTTATCATTTAAGTTTATTTTCTCAATCATTCTTTCCATCACCCTCACTAGTTGTTAATTTTGGCATTAGATGATGAGGTTGATTCCATTGTTTCATATTTGTATGTAACTCTTTTCTCTGATTTCAACCTAGATCTTTTTTCAATCAGAATTGCCTCTACACTTATGGCTTCCATTTTTATATCTTCTAAGGTTAAGGGGTCTCTTTCTCTTAGCTGGTAGGCCATGTCTAGATCAAAGCCTTCAGGAAATTTAGCTAAGGCTAAGCCTAGTGGAGGTTTCATGTTTGGGGGAAGTGCATTGTAAACACTATTGAATCTAGTGCAATAATCTTGGACACTTTCCCCAATGTTTCTATTAAGGTTGCTATATTCTGAAAGGATTTTGAGAGGGTTCTTTTTTATTTCCCATTTGTTTATGAATGTTTGGTATAAAGAAGGAAGATCACTTATGCTATTAGGAGTTAAGTTTTTAAACCATTTCTTGGCTTCTCCTCCTAAAGTTTGGCCAAATATTCTCATCTTAATGGTCTCTTCTTCTATTTCCATGTAATCAAAAACATCATCCATTTCATCTACATTTTTTTGGGCACTAGTAGATTCAGTTCTAGTGAAATGGGGAATTCTAGATTGATAATCATTTGGTAAGGGAACCAGAGGTTGTGGTAATATTAATGGGGCATACCATGCAGCCATGTTAGGAAAAAATGGTGGATGTATAAGAGGTGGATTGGTGAAAGGGAATGTGGGATGAAATGGAGTGTTTTGAATAGTGGAAGTATGGATGGGTGTATTGGAAGTGCTTGGACCAACAAACTTACTTTGAGCATATTTTTTATAGAAGGATCTAAAGTGATGGAGAAGCTGAAAATTAGGTGGAGTGGAAGGGGAGGCTTCTCTACTAAAAATCTGTTGCAAATCTATGGACTCAAGGTCAGCTTGGTCTATGTCACTATATGACTTGGTTCTAAATAGATTCTTAGTATGAGACAAGTCAAGGTGAGGATCTTTTAAGACTGTAAGGTTTTGAGGAACAGATCTTGTTCTTTGGATAGTCCTATTAGTAGTTAAATTTCTAGATCTATAATTTTGCCACAAAATATTTTTTGGTTCATAAAATATTGTAGGAGGATTAGGGTCTAGATGAGATCTGGTATTGATCCTATGTGAAGCCATATTTCAAGTTCAAAATTTTTAAGAGAGGCTGAAAATATAAGGAATTTTTTCAAAAGTTTAAAATCTCTTAGTGTTCAGTTTATTTCTAAAATATGGGAATAGGCCTTTTAGACTCCTAGGGACTGATATGAAACAATCCCAAGGGAATATAAGAGTACTAGTGGAGTAATAGGCCTACTGGGACTATTGGAGTTGCTAGGTGGAAACTTTTAGCTCTTTTGAAGGTAAAATATGTTATGTTCCACCACCAATAAGTAATAGAAGCCAATCTAGAATTATTTTTGGGTTTTTCTAAGTTTTATGTGATTATATAGTTTGTAAGAGTGTTTTATACCTGATTCATCATGTAGCTAAGATGGTGAAGCAAACAGAGTATACTCTATGGCTGATAGCTTGAATCCTTTAAGGTTTGATGAGGGTTTCTAGAATCCTAAGGTGTACTTAGATTGTCATTGATTCAGAAGGCTTCATCATGATTATCATTGAGTTGGTAGTGCTTAAAGGTAGCTATGGTTCACTGGATGAATACTGAGTGTTTTATCTAGGGACTTTACTCAAAAGGTCCCACCGTGATCGCCAAAATGTTGGTTATGGTGATGAGGTGGCAGATAAACCTCCAAATGCTATTTAGTCAAGGGTTCCTGAGTGTTTTAAGGGATGTTTAAGCATGAATTATTCTCTGAAGGTCCCACTGTGATCATCAGAATGTTGGGATCCTGTGATTTGGCAGATTGGCATACCAAATGACAAGGCAACATATAACCAATCTTTAGAGTCCTAGGACCTAGCCTTTGTAGACTCAGAGAGGGATCTCTCAGGTTGTTTGCAAAGATGCGTGCTTGTTTGCTTTTAAGGATTTATTTTAGGCTAGTTATGAAGTATGAGTTTTGTTTTTTGTTTGGTTGGGTATTATGATGAAAGAGCATAGATAGAATGGGAAATTTCTAATTCATTGGGAAATGGAGTCAAATGAAAGTCATGGTAAGTTCATCAATGGATCGGGAAGTATCATAGGGAAAATATAGCTTGGCCAATGGATCTTCAAAGTTTAGGATTATGAGGTGAAAATTAAGGATAAGAATGGAAAGTAGGACAAAGAGCAATTATGAATTCTTTATCATGTACTTTAAATAAGAAAAATCTTTCAAGGCATCTGTTTCGAAGTAAGCCAAAGGACATGGCAACCATAGACTTCTTTGGACAAAATTTTAATAAGCAAACCTTTTAGTCAACAATCCAACAATCAAAAGACTACTTTCATATAAGAAAACATATAAGATAAACAGTAAGAGCAGCCTAAGATCAAAAAGAAATAATCTAATATGCTTTTGACCAACTCTTTAGGAATCTTTAAAGTAACCTTTTGAGGCAGTCTAGAGGACAGGGTGCACCATAGAGTTCCCTGGTTTAGACTCTACTTAGCATACTTTGAAAAGATATTTAGAAAAAATATCTCAAATTGTACTCAAAGGAGCATGGACTCACCACTTAATTTCCTTGGTTTCACTCTATTGAAATCATTCCTTAAAACAACCTCTCAAGCTGTACTCAAAGGGATATGGACTTACCAAAAGGGAGACTCCTTGGTTATATTCTATTGAATCATTCCTAATATTTACAAGCATAGATGGAACTGAAGGGAAATTGATAATCCTTCAATCTGACCTTGCAGAAGAAAACATTAAGACAATGAAGAGTAAACAGAACTAAGGTGCTTTCAAAAGACATTTCTTAGCCTAAAATGTTTACTCTATTGTAACAAAGAAAAGTGGAAACATAATGAAAACAAGAAATAATAGTAACATATAGAAGTACTTCACCAATAGACAACTCAGGGATGTAATGATCTAGCCTCCTCCATCAACAAACAAATCATAACATCCATGAGATCCAAAACATCAATTTCCTTCAACTTCCAAGAGACAATGTATTACTTCAAAGAATCATCAAATGCCAACAATACAATGAGTTAAAATGCAGTATTTATGCTGAAAATGAGGACGTAAGGTTGAGATAAGGTTTGGGTATCATTAATTACAGAGTAAATGCATTCTTGACCTTGAAAACCATGCAAGGCTTAAGGCAAGTATATATGCAACTACTTCTCTGTTTTAATAACTCTGTCTTAATTTATTAGAGAAGATAGGTTAAAAGTTTGACTTTAAGGCCTATTCTTAACTATTACAATAACTGACTTGACAGATAAAAATATCTTCTGACTGTGTAATAACTGCCCAAGTGCCTTTCTGTAAAGAAAACATGCTATAGGTGGCAGTTTGATCTTTTGGAGGAGTAACTGCTTCTTTGTTGAATTATTCAAGGCTACCATTGGGTTTATCTGCCATTTTTTAAATCACAAATCTACCTTTAGGCTCTTTAAACCTTGATCTATCCTTGGTACTCTGTTTTACTACCTTTATCTCTATTTCTATTCAACAACTATTTTATTCATTAATCCTTTATGATTTAAGCCTTTAACCTTTATCTTTAATCACTGTTTGAAGGCCTAATCCTTTTAATTTATCTTTGATCTAGGATTAGCCCTCAAAAAGCCTTTTTTTCTTCATGTCTTCACTAATTCTTGGTTGTATTTGTCCTTTGTACGAAGGAGGGTTATTTATGCGTTGGAGGGTTTCATAATTGACCGATGAGCATGCTTATCATCGACCAAACTGTGGGAAAGGGCCCACCTATTCTTCATGATTTGAATTTAATACCCCTAGATCGTCATCCAGGGTTCAAATTGTCATTTGACTGTGGGAGGGCCTTTTCGATGTCACCGCCATTAAACCTGCGAAAACATACGAACAGATTATTTTTTAAAGCCTGCGGAGGGGGTAAACTGCTTTTTTAGGGTTTTTGAAGCAATGGGGTGATTTGTAGAGGAAGAGGAAGTGCAGAAGAGGGGTTTTGTATGTGGAACCAGGTGGAAAAGATGAAGAAAATTGAATTTTGGCGCGAGAGGAGGAAGGCAGTTTTGCAAAAACCGCGATGGTTTTCGCGCGGGCTACAGGTGGTAAGTGGTTTTGGCCTGGGATCGCGCGATACCTTAGATTGGTTGACGTGTGGGAGGGTGAATACCACCCATTTCGCGCTGTTTGAGGGCATTAAACCATGGCAACGAAATCCACGTGAAATGTGATCAGAGCCGTCAAATCTCAAAGGGTGAGATCAACGATGCAGAAAGGCTGAGGGATCAAGATTCAAGTTTATGGAGTGGAGGCCTGATGGACAAGTGGCGGAAGATGATTGGGGTGAGGGTTTGGAGTGGAATGTGGGGCCGAGGTGGTGACATAGGATTTTTTTCGGGTAGTAGAGAGCTGTGATGGGAGATGGGATGAAGGGTGGTGAGATAAGGGCCGTTGGATCGGGGCTTATGGCTTGAGATCAACAATCCAGATGAGTGGACGAGGATGCAGACAAGGATGAATAGAAGGGGAGAAATGGGCCCACGATAATAATTTTTTCAAAGGTTAAGGACGAGGGGGGGGGGGGGTTAATAAGGTTTGGGGTATAAGAATAGGAGGGGTGGAGGTGTGAGATAAAGAATAGGGAAAGGGGCTGGGAAGAGGTGGAGGCCTTGGTTTTATGGGAAAAGGGACCGAGGGCCAAAACGAAGAGGGTTTAGGGGAATAACGGAGTGGTTGAGGCTTAGGGTTGTATGAGGAAGGGGGCTGGGGTTTAAGAGAACAAGGGCTTAAGGCCTATTATGTAAAAAAGGCGCTTTTTAGCATAAACATAGGGTTTTTATGAAAATTTAAAGGTTCCGATAGGCTTTAATTTAAACTTTAAATAATATAAAAAGGGATTTTTACATTGTTCAAGGCTTTCTTAGAAGAAATGTGATGAATGAAGGGATTATGAGGGGTTTTTAAGAGGAAAGGAAGGATGGGTTTTTGTAGGAAAAAAGGATGAATGAGGGTGTAAGTGAGGTAATGAAAATGAGGCAAATCTGGCCTGGAAAATGTAGTTTACTTTTCAGTAGGGCAGGCTTTGAGAAGGCAAAAGATGAGGTTTATAGTGAAACAATTAGGTGTAGGATAATGAAGGCAGTGAGATTTCTAGAACTCACAATGTTTCTTGAAATATTGTTTTTAGAAATCTAGGCTTTTCAATTTAGTCATATTTGGATATCAACAAAATTATTGATGACTAACGCCCACTAGGCCTATTCTGTGTTGCAGCGTCATTGAGTTTCCCTTGATCATAGCATCCGATTTGAGTCATCATCGCATTCATGGAGTCTGCCCGGAGTCACTTTTTCCTCCCGTCACAGTATTCCATCTGTTATCATTATATAATTTTAAGATTGGCAAGAATAATCATAAAATGACCACATCAAAACCACTTTGGAGCATAGGATCTAGCTCTCCTAGACTCAGGCAGGGATCTCTCTTTAAGATTTAGCTTTGTTTTTATGATTTCTGATATTAGGCTAGTTATAATGATTATGAAGGTTGCTTTTTTGATTGATAGTTTGGTTGGATTAGGAGATATGATTAAACCATTTCCATTGGGCTATGGAGTCATAACAGGCTGGGTTGTTGCATCAATTTTTCAAGAGCATTTTCCAGGTAAGCTAACTATGCTTACTGGAGCTTAGAACATAATGAATCATGAGATGAAAGAAAAGTGATTTCCAGTAGTGGTTAAAAAGCAATTAAGAATTCTTTAACCAGACTTCATAGGAAAAACATTTATATTGTAAACATAGCCAGAATTAAGGTGCTCTATTCTAGAATATCAATATTTAGATTTATGTTTTACAATTAGAATTTGATGATGCATTATAAGAAATAACAATGGAAAACATTAAACAGAGTAAAGAAAGGACATCAGCAGATAAAAATAGCTCAAGAATCTTGCAAAATTGTCTTTTATTATTGGTGCTGCAGCTCCAAAAATACAATGATCCAAAAGAAAAGTTTACAATCTAGGGGTCAACCCCTAATACTGAAAATAAATGCAATATTTAACTAATTCTATAGTGATTGCCATATCTACATGGAAATCTAATATTTATTACAAAAATGATCTAAAATTTGACAAATATGACCACAAAGTGGACACAATAGAATAATTGTGACATGTGGCCCTAATCTCCAGAAGGCCATTACTGTGAGCTTTAATCTGTTGCTGTGCTGGAAGATTTAAATAATCTAATGCTGATGTGCTGTGTTGATACATTGATTTGCAGAATTAATTGGTTTGATGAGTTGTCTATCCTGCCGATGCACTGAGATGTCACCCTTCTTGGTAACCACACAATTTCTCCCACGGCTGTGCATTCAAGATCTTGATCTTGATTAACTTCCTATAAATCTCATTGGTCTCTCTGAATTTCATAAAAGTTTCCCTCAACTCAAAAATATGCTTGATTTCATGTTGTATGTATAAATAATTTTCAATAGCCTCTAGGAAGGATCTTCAAGTCATTTAACATTTAATCCGTGCAAATTTTGTTGTATCTTTGGCAATCTCTTTCAACTTCTTGACTTAATCCTGCCTGTGCATGAGCTTATCATTGATTCCAAATAGTTATGGTAACTCTCTCTTGGTCAGTGTATCGATTCTATTAAAGAATCTACTAACACCAATTTGTAATCTATGAAAATTTTCTTCTAACTGTGTGACCAAACTCTTTTTTTTAGTACCTTCTTGACTTATAGTATGGTTTCTATTCTGTCCTCCACTCCTAGTGCTTCCAATTCAAACCTGTTCTTAGAATTCAAGATTTTGATAATATTATCTACTGTTTCAGGCATGTCTAATAATTCTCTATTTGCTTTGTCTATGACATCATTCACTAGTCCAATCAGATCTCTCTGCTCAAATATTATTTTAATAGAAGGCCATATTTCATTCATGGAATAAACAATGTTTGTCCAAATAATCAATTTTACCTAGCCAAGGGTTTGTCCAATAGAAGATTCACTCTTTGATTTTATCAATTTTTTAATCTATTTCTGAGCTCTCTGTATCTCAATTTCATGAGCATTGTCTTACCTTTTCTTCAAGTCCTTCGAGGTGTTGATTTCTGCTTCCAGTTTTTTTTTTTTTCTGTTGTCTGTATGGTCATGATCTCCATAGCTTTGGCTAGCTACTCTACACCACCTAATGTGCATTTAGTGGTTTATGTAGCTGTAGGGATGGATGCAATAAGAATCTCCTCAAAAACAACAAACTCCAACCAGAGATTGACTGGGAGGGCATTTACCAGATACGTCACCTCCGAAGAGGGTGAGATCCAGAGGCTACCTGGCATTTTCCAGGCTCTGTCTAAGAGTATGATGGACGCTCAACAATGGAGTTCGATTCAAGAAAGGAGTGAATTACTATCAACCTAACCAAAGATGTAGGTGTCTGAAGTTTTGGTATAGTGAGATGAAGATCATTCAGAACTCCCCAGCGGAGTCGTCATTATGTTGGGGTTCCCATGTTTTGGCCAGGTTGACAAGACCAAAAGATGAGACAACATAGAACCACTTTCAGACCTTAGGATCTAGCCCTCCTAGGCCCAGAGAGGGATCTCTCTATAATAGTCAAAGGTTTTATGTCTTTGAAGCTCAAATGTTAAGGTTTTAGGCTAGTTATAGGCATAGGGTTTGTTTGTTTGATTGTTTATGTTTTGGTTGTTGGGAATCAGGAACGAAGGGTCCAATATAAGACAAGGATGAGAAAAGAGGGAATTAGGCTAAGAAAGATAACTCAAAGAACATCCAGGCCATTGGGCAATGGAGTCAAGAAAGGATTTACTTGTATTCAATGTGCAAGCTTTCAGTTGGGCTAGTCATCTAGAGCATTTGGATCTTAAAGATGATAGTAGGGGTGGGACATTAAGGACTGAAAATAAGTGAAGGGGACCTAGCCAATCTTGTCTATAGACCAGGCCAAAGGTCGTTTAACTCCAGGCTTGCTTGGACAAAAATCAGAGGCAATACAGGGGATCCTAGAAAGGCTTAATGGGATGGAAAGTTCCTAATGAGGCAGAGACAGGGTTCTAGACCTCCCAGTGTTCTCAAATCATCCAACTAAATCCTAACAAGAACATCTAAACATAGATTCTATTAATTCATACATCAGAGAGCAGGCAATAACATCCACTACACTGGTTAAATCAGTTGAAATCAATATTCAGACACACATATGAGCAGAAAACATAAAAGGCTGGGAGAGCAGCAACATAAGGTACCTATCAAGGGTAAGTCTTATGCCAAACTTCTGATGCGAGCCTGAAGAAACATAATGAAATGAAATCAAGTCAATCACAAATACAGAGAAAGGAAAACATCACCAGCTGCTTTAGATCAGGATCCAAAGAAATATGCTTGTCCTGTTAAAAACAACACCAATCAGGTACATCATTGCCCACATCTTGAACATTCAGCCTGAATTCATCAAGTCTCAGCCTATCTTATAATATTACACAGAGAACTTGTCTCCAGAGGAAAATTCTTGCATTTCACTGATATCTCATCAACAACCTTTACAATAATTTCCTCCTGCGCTTTATAGCTGAGGAAGAGCAGAAGATAAAATGAGGGGGGTAGGTGATCACTAAATGTAACATTAAACACAAAATGAATGCAGGGCCGAAACCCATTCTGTTTGACTGCTGAGTATTTAATCTCTGTAACCTATTTGTGTGAAAGAGTGATGATCTTGACATCTTTCGGCTGTATTACTCCTGGTGCTTTGAACAAAAATAAGATAAACTGCCGAGAGTTCTGTCATATAAATGCTCTGGCAGTTTTGAACTGTTGTCTGGTGAAAATTCCTTCAGGAACATTGCGCATAATAAAAGCTATATGGGTGCCTTGTACTTGATGAAGAAAAAAATTCTACTGAGAAATAAACCCTGATGTTACCTTTTTCTGTGCGCAGGATCTCCTGTTCGATCCTCAGGGTCTTCAAACTGGCGCTTTGCCTCTTAAACTGCTAGTTTAAGGCTCCAGATCTTCATTAGGGTGCCTTAATCTCCTTTGCTTTGTACTGAAATGCTTTGCCGCTCCATCTCTGCCTCTGACAGGTTAGCTCGAGCTTTTAATGGTGCTGGAAGGTTTCTACAGAGTTTAAACCCTGTTCTCTTTAATGCATGTCCTGTTTTCACTTTCCCGGGTCATTTTTCATAAATTTTGTTCCTGCAGATGATCTTCCTTGATTTTTCTGTCACTATAATAGAGGTGGCACATTATGGCGGTCCTTTATCCATTACGAACCTGCAAAACACGAAAGCCATGAAGAAAACATGGGTGGGGATGGCGGACACGATGGAGATGACGTGAGTGATTGTACAGATTGGTGCCATGGTGGGAGGTGCAGCGCGCAGTGGAAGAGTGTTCAAGGTCACAGGTCGGTGCACTGCGGTGGAGGAAGTCCCAATGAGAAAAAACCTTAGGAAATATGACTTTTAAATGAATGTATATGACGGGGTGGAGGACGTATGGTGGACACACATGGAATGACACATGGTATGTTGGGGCTTCAGTGGACATAGTCAACAGCGGAAAGAAGACCAATCAGGACCGTCAGATCTCAAAGGGATCGACAGCCGACAATGTGGTGGAAGGCGACGACAGTGGGCCAGGGGCATGACGACGATGGATTTAACTCCCGCATAGCTTCTTTGATTGATGACCGTTGGATGGGGCGCGCAAGATCTGACGGCTTGCATTCATTTCGCTGCGTGACTCTGGTCGAAAGATAACGTGCGGGGAGAAAGTGGTTTTTCTTTCGTACAAGGGACAGGTGTCCTATGATGAATGGGATCACTGGGAGCTCCGGGAAAACCGCTATTTGTGCAAAAGTGGTGTGGGATAAACCAGGTGGTTTAATCTGAAATGTCGATCATCATGTGAACGGACGATGATGACTCGAACGAGAGTTTGAAAGGGGGGGTAGGTGATCGACGTCCGATCCATTATGATCAACGGTTGAAACTAAGCCAGATGAACACAAGGAAAAGGCACCTTTGGGGCTGGCGGGAGGTTCTAGCGCGAGGTCTCGTGGAGGAACAGGGCGCGGGGCTATGGCTAGAGGGGGCTTGGGCCCAATATATAAAATATATGATTTTTTACACATTTTTAATGCATTTTGGGGCCACTAAGGGTTAAAGATAGGGGAATAGTAGGAGAAAAAGGCTAGATAAGGGGTGAGAATAGGATTTGAAGGGGGATTTAGGGAAAATAAAGGGTGCAGGGATATTAGAGGGGATTTGCAGGGGTATAAGGGGGAAAACAGGCCCTTTGAGAAAGGATCAGCAGGGAGAAACTGTATTAGGCGTAGCACCCAGAGACTTCAAGGGCGATGGGTTTTCAGGGGAAAAGGCATTCCTTGAAGACTCCAAAACAAACTAGCCCCCAGCTTGCTTGTCAAGAATTTCATAAGGGGGCTAACAGTGGCTCCACCTGGGGATGGCTTCTTCTCGAAGGAGTCAAGAAACCAGAAATAATCTTTGGAGTAGGCCAGATGCCTGCTGCTATAAGCCATCTTTCTTCTTTGATTTTGAGCTGCCACAACATGTTATATGCACACATCAGCAGAAACATTTTCCCAACCAATATACCTACCCAAACTATAGTCCTAACAATTTCCCTTGGGTGCATTTGAGCTAGCAGACCCTTTACATTATTTATTTTTGTAAGAAAAAATAAACCTATTCTACTTCTATCCTTATTGCTCCATGAGACCAGATCAGACTGTTGGCCTCATTCGATTCTCTACCTAATCTAATGTCTGCTGGGATTAAACTGTCCAGCAGAATTTTTCTCTATATACTAAGACAGGAAATTGAAATAAAGTCAAGCCAGGATTAGACTGTCTGACTTGCTGTGAGTGAAGACTGGTAGAAAACTGCAAACAAAACTGTGAAGGCATGAAATCTGCAATTTGAAATATCCTTCTTTCTTTGTGACTCAGGTCTTGAGCATATTTGAGTCACCTCTTTTCTTTGGTTTCAGCTCTGGTTTTGGGCATATTAGAACTAGTTTTTTTCTTTGCTGGCCCAGATTTTGAGCGTGTTTGGACCAGCTGTCCTTTCTCTCTTTGGCTCAGGTTTTGATCGTATTAGAGCCAATCTCTTGCACTTTTCAGAGGTCCATTTTTTGAGCATGTCTGAACCTCTGCCTTCTCTATTTTTTGGAACATTTTCTCATTTCTTGAAAAACTAAAGACTGCAATGGTATGTACAATGAAATGGAAACTGGAAACTGAAATTTAGTAGTAATAATGCTTGAGCATCCTGCCATTGACAGGACCCCCAAACAGCTCTGTACCATTAAGTTCTTGCAAGAAAAATGGATTAGGACCCACAGTAGCTTGAATGATGTATGGACCTTGCCACAAACTGTCAAACTTTCCATGTTTACCTTTTTCCTCTATCCTTTAATCCCATTTTAGAACTTTGTCCCCAAATTTTAAAACTGCAGCTTTGGTTTTCTTGTTAAATAATTTCTTTATTTTTTCCTAGACTTTGACTGCTCTGTTGTAAACTTGCTCCCTTGTTTGTTGAAGATGGATTGTTTCATTTATTCTCCTCACCATGCTGTCTTCTTTTGTCTGAATCTCTTGGACAAGCTTCATCACTGGTACTCCAAGGCTGGTAGGAAATACTGGTTCTGTCCCATAGAATAGCTGGAATGGTGACATGCCGATGGATTTTTTTGTAGTAAGCCTGTCAGCCCATAAAGCATGCACCAACTTGTTGTGCCAAGATTTTTTGTTCTCCTCTAGTAGCTTTTTGATGATTTCCACTAGGCTCTTATTTGATGATTCAGCCAAGCCATTACCTTGAGGGTAAAAGGCAGTTGAATGACCAAACGTGATATGGTACCTGTGACAAAAATCGACCATTTTCTTGGATCCGAAAGCAACAACATTATCAGTGATTATTTTCCTTGGGCAGCCAAACCGAGAGAGAATATGACCTTCTAAGAATCTAATGATGACTGAATCTGTGGCATTCCTAGTAGGTATGGCCTCTACCCACTTGGTGAAGTAGTCTGTGGCTGTTAGTATCCATTTGCGTTGTGCAGAAGAAGCAGGATGAATTTCCCCTATGAAATCTAGGCCCCATTGCATAAAAGGTCCTTCAATAGTAATAGGTTGTAGGGGAAGAGGGAGAAGTTTTCTTTTTCCTTCAAAGATTTGGCACTTATGACAGGCAGCTACCATTTTATGGACATCATTGAAGAGTGTGGGCCAATAATAACCAGCCCTGAGTATCTTGTTTGTTGTGGCTTTCCAACTCAGGTGGCCTCCACATTCTCCAGCATGAAATTCTTGTTTAACATTTTCAGCTTCAGCTTCAGACAAACAGTTCAGCAATAGGCCATTTGGATTCTTCCAATATAAGTTTTCATTCAATATGCAGTAGTTTTTGGTTTTGAGTTTTGTGAATCTGGCCTTAGTTTTTGACATTTATGGGGGAGCATTGAGATTGGTGAGCACATAAAGGATATCTGAGTACCATGGAGAGTTTTGGAATTTCCCCTCAACAGTTGGGTGGGACAACCCTTCATGCTCATCTAAGGAAGCTATCATGTTAATGTCAAGGGCCTGCAAGTTTGATTCATCCATTAGTTTGGCCAATCCTTGACCTTTGATCAGTTTGGTGGGCTTTATCTCAAGGTTGTATTCTAAGATAGTAGCAATCCATTTGCCCCTTTTCCCATCAGGGTCTTGGGACAAGATATCTTTGACCACAATGTTAGGCACATAAGAAATGGTATGAGAATGTAAAATGTACACCCTAAAATCCTTTAAGGCCTTGACTAAAGCATAAGCCTGTTTTTCCATAATGTTGTATTTCAAGGGTGCATCTCTTAGAGCTTTCCTGAAAAAGGTAATTGGATGTTCCATACCCTCTACATTTTTCTGCAGCAAGACTACGACTATAGTGTGTTCAAAGGCAAATGAAAAAATCATGAAGTCCTTAGAGAACTCTGGGCTAATCAGAACAGGAGCCTCGGTGAGCGCAAGTTTCATTGATTCAAAAGACTATTTAGCTCCAACAGTCCATTTAACTCCGACACCTTTCTTCAGCATGCTAGTCATATTTCTAAGGTGTTATGCTAGGTTGGGAATAAATCTCCTAAGGAAATTGATCTTCCCAATGAAGGACTACAGCTCTTTGATATTTCTTGGATGTGTGATTTGAAAAATCCCCTCAACTCTTTGTCGGTCTATCCTAATCCCCTTTTCAGATATAATGTGACCAAGAAGTTTACCTTCTTGTAGTCCAAACATAGTTTTCTTAGGATTCAGCGACAGACCATACCTCCTACATTTTTCAAACACTTTCCTCAGATGTTTCAGGTGTTCTTCTTCATTTTTAGAAAAGACAGTTAAGTCATATAAGTAGATAACTATGAAGTGTCCTATCTCATCTGAGAAAGCTATATCCATCGCTCTCTGGAAAGTGGCACTAGCATTCATCAATCCAAAAGGCATCTTCACATACATAAAGGTGCCCTACGGGGTGGTAAATGTTGTTTTGAGTTGATCTTCTGGGAGTACCAACACTTGGTTATATCCTGAAAAACCATCTAACAAAGAGATCCTATTAGAGCCCACTACCTTCTGTAAGATATGTTCCATTCTAGGCAAGGGGTAGTTGTCTTTCAGGGAGGCTCTGTTGAGGTTTCTGAAGTCTACGCACAGTTTGATTTCCCCTGTTTTCTTTCTCATAGCCACTAAGTTTGACACCAAATCAGAAAACCTCATAGGAACTATTATGCCTACATCATACATCTTCTTAATTTCTCTTTGCATTGCAGGCAATTGTTTCGGATTGATTCTACGGAGTTTTTGTCTGAAAGGCTTCTGATTTTCCTTCAAGGGTATCTTGTGCTGTATGATGCTTGTGTCATAGGCCTTTAAGTCTTCATAGCTCCATGCAAACACATCAATGAATTCCCTATACAGGTCAATATATTTTTTCTTCATGTTTGCAGGTATAGACTTAGCCAGTTTGATCATTTTGGGTCTATCTTCAATGCCTATGTTGCATTCTTCAACATCAGAGTCTGCATGTTCTATAGTGGGATTTTTTGCTACATCATCGAAGTCAAATAGGTCCTCTAAGGGTGCTAGGACTCTGGGTATATTATTGTCTTTGGCCTGTAGCACTTCTACTTCTTCACTATCTGTGTTTTCACATTTTCCAGTTGGATTTCCAGTTTCTTCGGAAAGGGCGTTTATTTCTATGTTACAGGGTGTTTCTCGTTTATCTGGGTGGCCCTCACTTGGGAAGCTGTCATTATATTTTGAGTCAGAAAATTCAAATTCATTTCTGCCCACCAGGAAATCTTCGATCTGTTTGTCTCCTTCAAATACCTGCCAATATTTTTCATTGTCTGGCACTACAGGTCGGAATTTGGTCTGAATGATGATTTGTTGGTCAGGGGGAGTCTTAGGATATGAACTAGCAAAGAAAGCTAATCCATTAGCAATAACGTTTTGACTCCTGGGAACAAACACCAATTCATATTCAACAAATGTTTTCAGTAAATCCAGAGTGTCATTCCTATATGCTCTTAATCAGGGATGTTTCGCTGCATATTCACCGTTCACTTTTTTGATCACTAACTCAGAGTCTCCTCGCACAACTATCCTATGGGCTCCTAATTTTTTCAACAGATTTAAGCCTAGGATAAGAGCCTCATACTCATCAATATTATTTGTGCATTTGAAATGCAGATTGACAGCATGGCTCTCAGCGTGGTCATTTTCTGTGTTACGTAGCCACACCCCTACTCCAGTATTGTTTCTAGTACAGGACCCATCAAAATTCATTTCCCATAGAGGTTCACTATTATGTTGCGTTGGAGAGTCTGTACTAGGTTGTGGGTTATCTTGTTCTTCACATGGTGTGTTAATTTGAGGGGTGTGACTAATAATCTAGCTGCATTGTGTTTCAGGTTCATTCTGAGTTTCGTTTTCATTACCCTGCCCATGGTTTCCTTCATCGTATTCTTCTAGGGTGACCATTATGCTAAAATCCATGGGCTCTGTGTCCTTGTTTGTATTTCTGCATTCAGACCCTGGCTCTCCTAAGGATTGGTCGTTGTAAAGAATGAAAGAATCCAAGTCCATGTGTACAGAGTATAATGGTGAATTCTTAGGTTTCTCGGGGCTACTGACTAGGAATTTCATTTGGGATTCTCTATACAATCTTCTAAGTTGACAAAAGATAGGGATAGTAGCATATGAGCCATCCATCTGCATCGTTCCTTACAGCTTGGCTCCCCATGATCTTGACAACAGCATGCCATACTTAGGTGGTACATCTGCCACCACCACATCCATGACCATACACTTAGCAGGAATCTAGGTCAAGCTCACACATAAGTCTTTGATTAGGCCTAGGAATTTTACTCTACTACAGTCAAACGAATATAGGTCTTTGTACGGTCGTGTTATCTCCAGGCCTAGCTTTTCTATTACTACCTTAGGCATTAAGTTGTGAGATGCTCCAGAATCATGCATGGCATTGTGGAGTATTTTTTCATGAATGTTGAGACTGATATAAAAAGGTGGAACTACCCCTTCCTGAAACTTTCCCTCAATATTTGGACCAAACAAGAGGGCAGGTTGATCGTCATTCAAATTTACAGTGTCATTTTTTTCTCCCAGATTCAATGCTTTCACAATTTGGCCTTTATATACATTCTGAGTGGCCAGCTCAGAAAGTGGGACAGGTGTTTTGATTTTTGCAATCTCACTCTCTAAATTGAAAGTGGACTGTGTCTTTGGAGTGCTCAACTCTGTTTTATTTGCTACTGCCTTAGTAGCTGTATCAGTTTGTGATCTTTCACTATGTACAGGGTTAGGAAAAGTTTTATTAGGAGCACTAACTGCAGTGCTAGTGCTGCTGGATGGTTGGATTTGTTTTTCAGTGTCTTGGTTGTCTTTTTCCTTCTGTTTACCAGAACTTTCAGCTGTTTATTTTCTATTTACAGCAGATTCTTTAGAAGGTTTATTAGGTCTCTTCTTGATGGTTACCTCAGGAGTCTTTGTTTTGGAATTTTCTAGGTTCTTTTTGCTCCTAAGTTCATATTATTCTCTGACCTGCATCATGGAATTCTCAAATCCTAATCTGTAATCTTCAGTTTCTAACCATTCCTCATCCCAGTATGAAGGTGAGGGCCGATCTTCCCCTGAATCACAGTTAAGGACTGAGTCTTCTGTTTCAAACACGTTTATTATATTCCCTTCAGACTCTTCTATGATTCCCTCATCTTCATCTAAATTTTTTTGGAATGGGGGAATAACTTGTTGATATGATTCTTTTTGTCTGTTGGGAGCATTGTTGTTTCTTCTAAAGTTTTGGTTCTGGTTTCTGTTATGATTGCTAACTATGACAACCATTTTTTCCATCATTTTTTGTAGCTTATCCACATTTTTAGATAATTTGTCATAATTTGGGTCTGATGTGGAGGCTACAGTGCCATCCCTATAGGTGACCCTCTTCTCAGATCTCAGTCTTGCTCTTTTCTCAATCAGGTTTGCCTCTATGTTCACTGCTCCTTTCTGCATGTCCTCCAATGTGGTGTACTCTTTATCCGTAAGCTCATAGGCCATGTCAGCATCAAACCCCTTCGGGGTATTTTTCTAGGGCCATACCTTGTGGAGGTTTCATATGTGGAGGGAGAGCATTGTAAATGCTATTAAATCTCGTTGTGTAATCATGGACACTCTCTCCTACATTCCTTTTAAGGCTCATTTATTCTACTAGGAGTTGGTGAGGATTTTCCCTTGTCTCCCATTCGTTTATGAATTTCTTATATAATGTAGGGAGGTCTTGGATACTGCCAGGAGGTAAGCCTTTAAACCATTTCTTCACATCACCCCCTAAGCTTTGGGCAAAGATTCTCATTTTGATCATTTCATCATCAATTTCCATGTAGTCAAAAGAATCCTCCATCTTATCTACATGT
This sequence comes from Pinus albicaulis, assembly GCA_034641835.2. Taxonomy (NCBI): domain Eukaryota; kingdom Viridiplantae; phylum Streptophyta; class Pinopsida; order Pinales; family Pinaceae; genus Pinus; species Pinus albicaulis. The sequence continues at coordinate 1,493,612,036 of CM076570.1, read as the reverse complement.
TGCTGAGCAGTGATAGATTCTTTGGCAGTGAAGTGTGGGATTTTTGATTGATAATCATTGGGTAAGGGTAACACGGGCTGAGGTAAAACTAGAGGTGCATACCAGGTTGCCATGATGATCTATTGATGAGGAAAAGGGTTGACTTGGGCAGCTGGTATATGGATGACAGGAATATTAGGACCAACAGAAGTCTGTTGGGTAGATCTAGGGTGGGTGAGCCCCAAGTTTCAGATGAAATAAATGTCTGGTGGTGTAGATGGAGGGGTCTGTCTATCCCTAGTATGTTGACCACTATGAGATGGTGAATTGTGAGACTCAGGGTCTGGCTGGTCTAAATGATTGAATGACCTAGTTCTTGGTAAGTTGTTCGAAGGGTCTAGGTCAAGGATAAAATGTGATAGAGCTGTAAGGTTTTTTGGTGCAGAATTAGCTCTATGGATGTGGCCGAGAATAGTTGGTACTTTAGGTGTAGGAGTTCCTCTGAGGATACTCTCTGGATTGTCAACTATTTCAGGTGGATCAGGGTTGGGATAAGCACTTGTGTGAATGGTTCTGAAAGCCAGAATGCTGTCTCCTAGTCAAGCATCTTAGCCCTACTTTTTACTTCCATTGTGGTTGATGTTGTCTCAGGGACTGGTCTCCTAGTGGAGTCTTTACGTTTAGGAACAATGGAGTCGCTAGGTGAAGGGTTTAGGGTATATCTAAGGGGTTACACTATCCACCATAGTGCTCAGGCACTATTACCTTCCAGGAATCTCCTCAAAAAAAACAAACTCCAACCAGAGATTGACTGGGAGGGAATTTACCAGATACGTCACCTCCGAAGAGGGTGAGATCCGGAGGCTACCTGGCCTTTTCCAGGCTTTTTCTAAGAGTATGATGGATGCTCAACAATGGAGGTAGATTCAAGAAAGGAGTGACTTACTGTCAACCTAACCAAAGATGTAGGTGTCTGAAGTTTTGGTATAGTGAGATGAAGATCATTCAAAACTCCCCAGTGGAGTCGCCATTATGTTGGGGTTCCCATGTTTTGGCCAGGTTGACGAGACCAAAATATGAGACAACATAGAACCACTTTCAGACCTTAGGATCTAGCCCTCTGTTGACGGGAAAATTTGTCCGGCCAACAGTAGGGGATCTCCCCGGTAGAAAGTCCCAATTAGACCTTAAACCGTTTGGAGTAGGGATCCCGTCCGGAGTGTGGGTCCGGCTACCACTTAAAGATGACTTCTCTTCGGTCTCAAAAGAACCTGCTTGAACCTGCTGACATACACTTATTCACCTGATATAGAATACGAGATTAACGTGTTAAACATGAATCCAACACTATGTGTAGCAAGATTATAGATAAAGCACATACACCTCAAGAGATGTCATTAGCAACACATCTTTTGTGGGGTAATTGCTTGTACGGTAGTCTGATCACACAAGAAATAGTTCTTTATGATAAGATACCTCTGCACTTCCTGAAAGATGAAACGAAATGCTAAAAAAATAGTTTATTAACATTCATTAATAGAACAGATAATAAGGTGAACATCATTGATACAACACGGATAGCCATGACATATAAACGATATCATGAAAAGAACAGATTCATTAATCATAGGATATTCTGAAACTGTTAAAGAAAATACACAAAATGTTCATACAGCCAAACACATCATAACCATAGGGTATTTTAACAAGATTCTATATTCATATGCTCAAGTGTCAGATCTTTAAACACAATGCTTGTAGCTCCTGAGTTTTCCCAAAAGAAAAAGCCCCTTATACAATGTCCCGTGGGAGTATTTATAATGCCAAAAATTGCCCGTTGGGTTTCCTTGACTGTTCACCTTCTTTGACCTTTGGGCTACCTTGCGACTCACTCCTTCAGCGACCTGGGCAGGAGATGCGACCTGCGACCTAGGTAGGAGATGCGACTTGCGACCTATCCTGTTGGTGCGATCTGCGACCTGGTCTTACTTGCTGCTCAGGACTTGCTGCTGCCGAGACACGAACTGTTAATGTCAGGGATGTCAACCTGTTGCTCTCTAAGGAAATCCTGCCATGCCTGGTGTTCTGCTGCTATGGGGGACACCAGAGGTACTTCCTCCTTCAACCTATGCACACATTCCAGAGCGTTTGGTACTAAGGTCTCCCTTTTCTGTCCGATCTGATTTGAGAGCGACGCCAGCTTGGTATAAATCCACGCTGGAGCGGCGATGAATTGACTGAGATGCTCTTGAGATGCGGAGGGCTCTGGATCAGCTGCGGCCTGCTTGATAGGTTGCAAGAATGATTGAATGTCCTGGTTTACTTGTTCCCAGGTTTTCTCATCTTCTAATGCTCCAAGCGATGGGATGTGGTGTAGCGTATGCATTGAATCGATACCACTAATCAGGTGGTCGTACGAGGACATCACTTTGTCCAGGTCTTTAGATAACTTGTCTCCAGATTGCATCGCCATGCGGAGTTGAACTTTTGCATCATGCGTCTGGATCCAGTCCCTCTTAGGCAAGTTTTCAGGTGCCTGAGGGTACTGTATTGTCCACCCCCTCATCCTGTCCAATGCCTGTGAAGCCTCTTTAAGCTGATCTTGTTGTTGCCTGGTTTCCATTCGTGCTCTTGCCAGAGGAGCGACTGTTTGTTTGATGGCGAACATCTCACCATATACCTGTCTCATAGTCATTTCTAACACCTCACACTCCTTGAAAATGGCAAGCGTGACTTCGTTTGCTGGTAGTGCTTGGTTTCGAAGTCGCTGGACTTCTGCTTGCAATTCTGCTTTCTCCTGCTCTGCTATCTTTTCGCGCTGCTCCGCCGCGTGCAGTCTGTTTTGTAGAGATACTATTTCTCTACTCATACGGGTTACATTCTCCTCTGTAGCTGCAGCGAAGGCAGTACCTGCTGATGCTATCATTACCGGATTAGTTCTGGTATCCAAAACTATATCCTTACCTGTTGACACTGCGGATGATGCAGAGGGACTTTGTGCCAACGACCTCCTCTTCTCTTGACGGATTTTGAACGAGAACTGATCAAATGTGAGTCTGGTCAGGTCGAACACATCTTCTTCCTGTCTCTGGGGCGATCTAACATCAGAGAGTTTTGTACGGCCCAAAGGTATGTCGAGAGGGGTTACCTCAAGATAATCTAGCATGTCATCCGCTCTCTCCTCTGTATTCTTCTCTTCGTCTTCCTTCCTCCGCCGTTCAGCTTCTGCTGCTGCTTATATTTCGGCCCTCTTTTTCTGTTCAGCTGCAACAGCCTGCTCGGCTTTCTTTTGGCGTTCAGCCTCTGCTGCTGCTTCTATTTCGGCCCTCTTTTTCTGTTCAGCTGCAACAGCCTGCTCGGCTTTCTTTTGGCGTTCAGCCTCTGCCTTGTCCAACTCTGCCTTAAGTGCCTGTTCCGCTGCAGCTTGCGACTCTTTGTCTTCTTTTTCTTTCCTAGCCTCTTTGGCCAGATTCTTCTTTTGTGTTGCTGTTGCACTCTTTTGGCGCGCCTCCTCATCTTCTTTTAGCTTTTTCTCCCTTTCCTGCTGGGCTTTTGCCTCAGCCTCCTTTTGTTTGATGGATGGAGTTGGCTCTGTGTTGATTCGGGATTTCTGGAGTATGGATGAAGAGGAAGCTCCTAACTGACGTCTTCTTTCTTCTAAGTTCTGATCATCTGAGTCTTCCTGGACTACGTCAATTCCCGGAGCAAGTTTTCTTTCAGCATTATACCATTTTCTTCTCTCATCTTCCGCTGGGCGTTCAAGATGCTGATAAGTCCACTTGAGGTTGGCTCTCCGGCAGTGTTCAGGGACAATTCTCTCTGGGTCATATGTTCGGTGTTCAAAGTACTGACTGATAACCGCATTACTTCTGCCCTCCCATAGTATGGCAAGTCTTTTGCTTGTAAAGGCACCAATAGTGAGGAAGCGAGTAGGTCCTTGGCTTCTTCTTGCCCTTAGATAGGATGTTGGAGAAAACGACTACGACATACGAAAGCACACACACGCCAGCCGGGCACAGCAGCAAAATCACAAAGCGAGGCATAGCATGTGGCGCTTTGTAAGTTCCAAAAACTCGGATGAAGGTGTATCCAGGGAAAGGGAACCAGTGTGCCACTTTGACTGGAGTCTCCTTGGCCCGCCACGACATGCATGGGGCGTCTTGGCCAAATAAATGCATGCATGCGGAGAAGACAAATACTTGGGAAATCTGATCAATATCCTGTTTGTATTTGGACTCCCAAAATACCTTGAGTTGTAGATGAATTGCGCGCGACTGCTCAGAGTCCCAGTTGTGCGCCCATCCCTCAAACTGTACTCTGGCGCAGACAGCATCTAGTAGGTAAGAGGCCATGTAAAATTCGGCAGGCATTCCTTCATCCGGGGCCAATGCCGAGTTCAAGTTGGTCTGCATCGAAATCATCAGTATACCGGCCCAGTTGAAATGGGTGCCATATGTTGTCACATACTCCATGATAGTAGCCCAACTACCACTGAAGGTGGAGCAATCTAGGCGCCCGTAAAGTCTGCAGAGCATGGAGGCAACCAATTTGTAAACCTTCCTCAGGCTCGCCACTGGGTAATCTTGGTATTTCTTGACCTTGAACTTCTCGGGCTCCTCCCACCATTGTCTAATAGTATCAACTATTGGAACGACGTGAGCAACAACCCATTCTGGAGAGAAATGCTCATCTGGGCGGGGCAGTGAGTAGTAAATGTGTGCATCCGCGCCTACCAGTGTAGCGAAAGCTCTGCCTTGGTTGTCCCTGATCACAAACTTCTCGGGGTCCGTCTTTTGTATGATCCAATCTATGACCTCTGGACATGGGAATATGGCTGGATGCGCCCCTGCCAGATGTAGTTTGGACCTCTTTACTGCCAAGTATACTTCCCGGTCTGGGAGATCTTCTAGGAATTCCTCCTCCGGTATGGCGAACTCATGATAAACTTGGTACCATCTCATGCTGTCGTCTTTTGTAAAAGTACATAGTGTATCTCTGTATATTCGGGGTGGGGACACCACCTCCAGCTCATCAATCTCTTCCACTATTTTCTTGTCCTTTCTCCTAGATAGCGGGGGCGCCATGTCACTAGAATCTGAAAGCACTGGTATGCACTCTATGTCTTCACCTGTCAAATTCAGAAAAGAGTCCCATGATAAGAACGACATGGTGATAAAATCCAGTTGCAATTTAGTGATGAAATCTATCTGCGTTAATGCAAAAACTGGACTGGTGAGTCGCTGGGTCGCGGATCACACAAACAGGGCCCGGACGCGACCTTGCGACCTTGCAACCTGGCGACTTGGGGTCGCTGGGTCGCTGAGTCGCAGATCTGCGAAAAACTGGAAAACGCGACCTAGCGACCTGGCGACTAGGTCGCTGGGTCGCAGGGTCGCAAATTCCGAGAACTGGAGAGAATTGCGACTCTGCGACCTCGCGACTAGGTCGCTGGGTCGCAGGTCGCAGACTGGCTTACCGGGGGTTTGGTGCGCGCGGCCTTGAAATTTTTTGTCCCCTTTCTCTTGGGAATTTGCAAGGTTTCTGGGCCCAGGGAGAGCTGGGATATGATTTTAAAGGTAAAGGGACGATGCCATGGGGTAAAACAGCACACAGTGAGGTTTTGGGCGATTTATGCAATATGTAATTTGTAAAAAACCTCAGAAAACATTAAAGCACGGTCAAAAGACAATTTAAAGGCTACAGGGGAGGTGGGTTTAGTAAGAAAGTAATAAGAATGGAAACAGCAGGAAGAAATGGCAACTTACCCGGAAAAAACTCGTCAGTTGAGCTGTTAGAGGCGTTTTCCTTACAAATCACTGAATGTGAAAAATGCGACCTGCGACCTCCCTTTCATAGAAAGTCGCACGTGCGGGCCATTAATGCGGGTCGTCGGGTCGCAGATTCGTCAAACTTTGAGTTTTGCGACCTGGCGACCTTGCGACCTGGCGACCTGGGGTCGCTGGGTCGCAAGGTCGCTAAGTCGCGATTTTTTGAAAAAAGGGTAAAATTGCGACCTGGCGACCTGGAGACCCGAGGTCGCTAGGTCGCAAGGTCGCGTTTTTCATAAGTTTAGGGGATCTGCGACCTGGCGACCTGAGGTCGCGGGGTCGCTAGGTCGCTAGGTCGCAGTTTTCATGAATTGTTTAATTTTGCGACTTAGTGACTTAGCAATTTCTCTTTGTTTCTAAGGGGCTCCGAAAATTTGAAAGGGTGATCAAAATTTTGGCAACACCCTCCTAGGCCCATAGAGGGATCTCTCTATAATAGTCAAAGGTTTTATGTCTTTGAAGCTCAAATGTTAAGGTTTTAGGCTAGTTATAGGCATAGGGTTTGTTTGTTTGATTGTTTATGTTTTGGTTGTTGGGAATCAGGAACTAAGGGTCCAATATAAGATAAGGATGAGAAAAGAGGGAATTAGGCTAAGATAGATAACTCAAAGAACATCCAGGCCATTGGGCAATGGAGTCAAGAAAGGATTTACTTGTATTCAATGTGGAAACTTTCAATTGGGCTAGTCATCTAGAGCATTTGGATCTTAAAGATGATAGTAGGGGTGGGACATTAAGGATAGGAAATGAGTGAAGGGGACCTAGCCAATCTTTTCTATAGACCAGGCCATAGGTCATTTAACTCCAGGCCTGCTTGGACAAAAATCAGAGGCAATACAGGGGATCTTAGAAAGGATTAATGGGATGGAAAGATCTTAGTGAGGCAGAGACAAGGTTCTAGACCTCCCAGTGTTCTCAACTCATCCAACTAAATCCTAACAAGAACATCTAAACATAGATTCTATTAATTCATACATCAGAGAGCAGGCAATAACATCCACTACACTGGTTAAATCAATTGAAATCAATATTCAGACACACATATGAGCAGAAAACATAAAAGGCTGGGAGAGAAGCAACATAAGGTACCTATCAAGGGTAAGTCTTATGCCAAAATTCTGATGCGAGCCTAAAGAAATGTAATGAAATGAAAGCAAGTCAATCACAAATATAGAGAAAGGAAAACATCACTAGTTGCTTTAGATCAGGATCCAAAGAAATATGCTTGCGCTGTTAAAAACAACACCAATCAGGTACATCATTGCCCACAACTTGAACATTCAGCCTGAATTCATCAAGTCTCAGCCTATCTTACAATATTACACAGAGAACTTGTCTCCAGAGGAAAATGCTTGCATTTCACTGATATCTCATGAACACCCTTTACAATAATTTCCTCCTGAGGTTTATAGCTGAGGAAGAGCAGAAGATCGACTGAGGGGGGTAGGTGATCACTAAATGTAACATTAAACACAAAATGAATTCAGGGCCGAAACCCATTCTGTTTGAATGCTGAGTATTTAATCTCTGTAACCTCTTTGTGTGAAAGAGTGATGATCTTGACATCTTTTGGCTGCAGTACTCCTGGTGCTTTGAACAAAAATAAGATAAACTACTGAGAGGTCTATCATATAAATGCTCTAGCAGTTTTGAACTGTTGTCTGGTGGAAATTCCTTCATGAAAATTGCGCATACTAAAATCTATATGGGTGCCCTGTACTTGATGAAGAAAAATATTCTGGTGAGGAATAAACCCTGATGTTACCTTTTGCTGTGCACAGGATCTCCTGTTCGATCCTCGGGGTCTTCAAACTGGCGCTTTGCCTCTTAAACTGCTGGTTTAAGGCTCCAGATCTTCATTAGGGTGCCTTAATCTCCTTTGCTTTGTACTGAAATGCTTTACCGCTCCATATCTGCCTCTGACAGGTTAGGTCGAGCTTTTAATGGTTCCAGAAGGTTTCTACAGAGTTTAAACCCTATTCTCTTTAATGCATGTCCTGTTTTCATCTTCCCGGGTCATTTTTCATAAATTCTATTCCTGCAGATGATCTTCCTTGATTTTTCTGTCACTATAATAGAGGTGGCGCATTATGGTAGTCCTTTATCCATTACGAACCTGCAAAACATGAAATCCATGAAGAGAACATGTGTGGGGATGGCGGACGCGATGGAGACGACGTGAGTGATTGTACGGACTGGTGTCGTGGTGGGAGGTGCAGCGCGCAGTGGAAGAGTGTTCAAGGTCACAGGTCGACGCACTGTGGTGGAGGAAGTCCCAATGAGAAAAAACCTTAGGAAATATGACTTTTACACGAATGTATACGACGGGGTGGAGGACCTATGGTGGACACACATGGAATGACACGTGGCAAGTCGAGGATTCAGTGGACATAGTCAACAGTGGAAAGAAGACCAATCAGGACCGTCAGATCTCAAAGAGATTGACGGCCGACAATGCGGCAGAAGGCGACGACAGTGGGCTAGGGGTACGACGGCGATGGCTTTAACTCCTTCGTAGCTTCGTTGATTGATGACCATTGGATGGGGCACACAAGATCTGACAGCTTGCATTCATTTCGCTATGTGACTCTGGTCGAAAGATAATGCGCGGGAGAAAGTGGTTTTACTGTCGTACAAGGGACAGGTGGCATATGATGAATGGGATCGCTGGGAGCTCTGGGAAAACTGCTATCTGCGTAAAAGCGGTGTGGGATAAACCAGGCGGTTTAATCTGGAACGTTGATCATCGTGCGAATGGACGGCGATGGCTCGAACGGGAGTTTGAAAGGGGGGGTACGTGATCGTCGTCCGATCCATTATGATCAACGGTTGAAACTAAGCTGGATGAACACAAGGAAAAGGCGCCTTTGGGGCTGGCGTGAGGTTCCAGTGCGAGGTCTCGTGGAGGAACAGGGTGCGAGGCTATGGCTGGAGGGGGCTTGGGCCCAATATATAAAATATATGATTTTTTACACATTTTTAATGCATTTTTGGGCCACTAAGGGTTAATGATAGGGGAATAATAGGAGAAAAAGGCTAGACAAAGGGTGAGAATAGGATTTGAAGGGGGATTTAGCGAAAATAAAGGGTGCAGGGATATTAGAGGGGATTTGCAGGGGTATACGGGGGAAAACAGACCCTTTGAGAAAGGATCAGCAGGGAGAAACTGTATTAGGCATAGCACCCAGAGACTTCAAGGGTGATGGGTTTTTAGGGGTAAAGGCATTCCTTGAAGACTCCAAAACAAACTAGCCCCCAGCTTGCTTGTTAAGAATTTCATAGAGGGGCTAACAGTGGCTCCACCTGGGGATGGATTGTTCTTGAAGGAGTCAAGAAACCAGAAATAATCTTTGGAGTAGGCCAGCTGCCTGCTGCTATAAGCCATCTTTCTTCTTTGATTTTGAGCTGCCACAACATGTTAGATGCACACATCAGCAGAAACATTTTCCCAACCAATCTACCTACCCAAACTACAGTCCTAACCATTTCCCTTGGGTGCATTTGAGCTAGCAGACCCTTTACATGATTTATTTTTGAAATAGAAAACAAACTATTCTACTTTTATCCTTATATCTCCATGAGACCAGATTAGACTGTTGGCCTCATTCGATTCTCTACCTAATCTAATGTATGCTAGGATTAAACTGTCCAGCATACTTCTTCTCTATATTCTAAGACAGGAAATTGAAAGACATTCAAGCTAGGATTAGACTGTCTGACTTGCTTTGAGTGAAGACTGGTATAAAACTGCAAACAAAACTGTGAAGGCATGAAATCTGCGATTTGAACTTCTTTCTTTGTGACTCGGGTCTTGAGCATATTTGAGTCACCTCTTTTCTTTGGTTTCAGCTCTGGTTTTGGGCATATTAGAACTAATTTTTTTTCTTTGTTGGCCCAGATTTTGAGCGTGTTTGGACCAGCTGTCCTTTCTCTCTTTGGCTCAGGTTTTGATCATACTAGAGCCAATCTCTTGCACTTTTCAGAGGTCCATGTTTTGAGCATGTCTGAACCTCTGCCTTCTCTATTTTTTGGAACATTTTCTCATTTCTTGGAAAACGAAAGACTGCAATGGTATGTACAATGAAATGGAAACTGAAATTTAGCAGTAATAATGCTTGAGCATCCTGCCATTTACAGGACCCCAAAACAGCTCTGTACCATTAAGTTCTTGCAAGAAAAATGCATTAGGACCCATAGTAGCTTGAATGATGTATGGACCTTGCCACAAACTATCAAACTTTCCATGTTTACCTTTGTCCTCTCTCCTTGAATCCCATTTTATAACTTTGTCCCCAACTTTGAAAACTGCAGCTTTGGTTTTCTTGTCAAATAATTTCTTTATGTTTTCCTGGACTTTGACTGCTCTGCTGTAAACTTTCTCCCTTGTTTGCTGAAGATGGATTGTTTCATTTATTCTCCTCACCATGCTGTCTTCTTCTGTCTGAATCTCTTGGACAAGCTTCATCACTGGTACTCCGAGGCTGGTAGGAAATACTGGTTCTGTCCCATAGACTAGCTGGAATGGTGACATGCCGATGGATTTTTTTGTAGTAAGCCTGTTAGCCCACAAAGCATGCACCAACTTGTTGTGCCAAGATTTTTTGTTCTCCTCTAATAGCTTTTTGATGATTGCCACTAGGCTCTTATTTGATGATTTAGCCAAGCCATTACCTTGAGGGTAATAGGAAGTTGAATGACCAAGCGTGATATGGTACCTGTGACAAAAATCGACCATTTTCTTGGATTCGAAAGCAGCAGCATTATCAGTGATTATTTTCCTTGGGCAGCCAAACCGAGAGAGAATATGACCTTATAAGAATCTAATGATGACTAAATCTATGGCATTCCTAGTAGGTATGGCCTCTATCCACTTGGTGAAGTAGTTTGTGGTTGTTAGTATCCATTTTTGCTGTGTAGAAGAAGCAGGATGAATTTCCCCTATGAAATCTAGGCCCCATTACATAAAAGGTCCTTCAATAGTAATAGGCTATAGGGGAAGAGGGAGAAGTTTTCTTTTGCCTTCAAAGATTTGGCACTTATGACAGGCAGTTACCATTTTATGGTCATCATTGAAAAGTGTGGGCCAATAATAACCAACCCTGAGTATCTTGTTTGTTGTGGCTTTCCAACTCAGGTGGCCTCCACATTCTCCAGCATGAAATTCTTGTTTAACATTTTCAGCTTTGGCTTCAGACAAACATTTCAGCAATAGGCCATTTGGATTCTTCCAATATAAGTTTTCATTCAAGATGCAGTAGTTTCTGGCTTTGAGTTTTGTGAATCTGGCCTTAGTTTTTGACGTTTCTGGGGGAGCATTGAGATTGGTGAGCACATAAAGGATATATGAGTACCATGGAGAGTTTTGGAATTTCCCCTCAACAGTTGGGTGGGGCAACCCTTCATGCTCATCTAAGGCAGCTATCATGTTAATTTCAAGGGCCTGCAAGTTTGATTCAACCATTAGTTTGGCCAATACTTGACCTTTGATCAGTTTGGTGGGCTTTATCTCAAGGTCATATTCTAAGATAGTAGAAATCCATTTGCCCCTTTTCCCATCAGGGTCTTGGGACAAGATATCTTTGACCACAATGTTAGGCACATAAGAAATGGTATGAGAATGTAAAATGTACACCCTAAAATCCTTTAAGGCCTTGACTAAAGCATAAGCTTGTTTTTCCATAATGTTGTATTTCAAGGGTGCATCTCTTAGAGCTTTGCTGAAAAAGGTAATTGGTTGTTCCATACCCTCTACATTTTTCTACAGCAAGACTGCGGCTATAGTGTGTTCAGAGGAAAATGAAAAAATCATGAAGTCCTTAGAGAAGTCTGGGATAATCAAAACTGGAGCCTGGGTGAGCGCAAGTTTCACTGATTCAAAAGAATATTTAGCTCCAACAGTCCATTTAACTCTGACACCTTTCTTCAGCATGTTAGTCATATTTCTAAGGTGTTCTGCTAGGTTGGGAATAAATCTCCTAAGTAAATTGATCTTCCCATAGCCATGTTTTTGATGTTATGAATTATGCATCAATTTCTCATCATGCATGAGTTCATAGACATTCATTGCTAGAGATACTTATCAACACAACCCTATATGAATATTTAATAATGCATAAATCCATTGCCTTGTTATTCATACTATAAACAATGCATCTCATTTCTGCTAGAAAAAAAAAACAACCAACAGAAATGTTTAGAATGCATCCATGGCGTAATTATTGGAAATTAGCATAGGAGGTCAATACCTTGACTGGCATGCACACATTGCAAGATTTACCAGAAGTAATGGGAATAAAATGCATGAAATAGTGTGGCTGCGAATTATGTTTTATTCAACCCAAAAGACAACCAAGAATAGATACTGTGTACTTGTACAAAAATTTAAGTTGTTAAATCTTAAAACTATCTAGTATTTTTTTGAATTTTCTCATTAAATAAATAGAAAATCAATATTCTCTAAATTTAATAAAATGCTGAAGTAGATTTAAACAATGTAGATATGATGAATATGCATATCTTTTGGGGGGGTTGATTGAAATATGGCTCCAACATAAAAATAGTATACAAATATCTTAAGTCAATGGAAGACCTCAAAAATACCACTAGATGATTGTTTTTGGGGTTGTTCCGAAAATATACTAGAGCCAATTCTACACACATTCAAAACAAAATTGTAATTCTTCCAACACAATTTAGTCCAATAGGATCATTAAGTTATATAAACAAATGATCTTTCTAATGCTCTATTGGAAAAGGCCACTAACCATGCCAGATTTAAATCTCTGATTTTATTAGTATCATATATGGATCTAAAGTCTTAAAACTTTTCCCAAAAAGGATAATGAACTAGATATACAAGATTATTATAGTGCACACAATAGGCTGGAAAAGGGTAAAAGGGAAAAAAACAACATTTCCAAAATGTGGAAAATTTTGAACGCTTCCATGTGAAATGGGCCATTGGACATTACCCAAAACCTACCGCGAAGAAATAAGCTTTGAATTCCATAATAGGTTAGCAATAAAAGACAAAACATGCCCACTCCAAACATTGGTAATCAGTTTTAATTGAATTCTGAACAAATTTCATTCACAATTTTAAAATTAAGAAAAAAAAGAGATCATATATACTACTGGTTGGTTTCAAAAGGACGTTCAAAGAAAACAAAACAATACATACGTGTCTGTGCATATAGATAACGTTGAACCTCAAAGGTCTACTGGTACATAGCTTAACACAAAAATAGAAGAGAGAGGAGGTTTATGTAACTTATGGCCAAAACATATGCAAAGTTTTTGGAAAACAAGCATTTCAGCATAATAGAGTATTCAATCTGAGAACTAGTGCCAATGAGACTTTGGTTCATTGGTGAGGTAAAAATATTGTAAACCCATCTACAGGTGATTCCATGCTTCTTGTGGTATATTCCCTACTCAAATGGGATGTTAAAAATAAAGAGAACGACAGTTGTGTCAATTCTCTGGTTTGTGAGGTAGAATAGATACTGCTCAAATCTGGGACCTGACCCAAACGAAGTGCATGTTATGCAATGAAATTCACTATGTCCAGGTGTAATTATGGTGTCCACTTCATGTTAATAGTCTATTCCCACAGAAAAAAAATAAAAAAATAAACCCCTAAATCAATCAAAGTAACACATAATAGACTGAAGGGATGGATTGTGAAGGAGAAATAATGCATGCATGTAGGGTTGTGTTTGTAGCAGCAGCTAAGGCCATAAGGACATCCTTCGTCAATTTTATAATTCCTGTACTCGAGATCCCCCACATCACTTCCCTTTTTATGTTGTTGTTGAAACCGTAACCCTTCAAAATGGGTGGAATGGTTCCCATTTTCATATGAACCCCCTCCATAAGTCCTCCTCCATATGACCATCCTGAGCCTCCTCTGTATGTCCCTCTTCCCATCGCAAGTGGGTATCCTCCCTGGGGTGGCCTTGCAATAACCTCGTTACCCTCGGGTTTAGGGTTGAAGGTGGGGTTAGGGTTAGGGTTAGCCCTTGCTGCATTGGGATTAAACCCATGACCCTGGTTGGGGTTAGGTCCAAAGTGATAATTAACGCTAGAACTGAGATTCATGCTAGGATTCATATTCATGTTTCCAGTGGACAATTATGAGTTCCAGGGCATACCATTTGCACCATCTATGTCATAACCACGGTATTTATTCAACATGGGCTTGAAGGACTCCATGTTTACAAGCTTCCGAAGAGAGGCGAGATTCAAACTTGGCTTGTGAATGCCACCGTTCAACAATCATCAAATGAAAAAGAGTTCTTGGACAAGGAATGAAAAAGGGCCTTATGCCTAAAACAAGTCTTTCTCATATTTAACGTCCATGAACAGAATATTAGAATGGAAATATGGGAACAAGTAGTACGTTTTACATAATAAGGATGGTTTTTAAGGCCTCTATGATGGATATGGAAGGAAAACAAGATATTTAGTCCCTAAACAAAACTTCTTTAGTTCAAGGGACTTGAATAAGGCCTCAAACGAACACACATATCCTATCTCAGATATAATATCTAGCCTTTAGTTGTGATATGGGTGTTATTTGAAGGTTTTTTGTGACATATTTAGGTCTTATGGCTTTTAAGTTTGGCCTTAATATCATTAGGATTATTTTTGCACCATGTATGGAACTTGGGGCCTCAACCATGGTCGAGGAAGGATCATAAGGTACTTGGGTCATATTTGAATCTTCCCATGATCAATCTTCTTGAACAAGTATTCTAATTACTACACGGAAGATTTATAGGGAATAGTTGGCCTATATGGGTGAACTTTGTCACCATGGGTATGGTTTACATGGTAAGAATGGGTCTTGGGGAATGTACTATCTTGAGGGCAGGAGGAAAGAGGGCCTTAGGCCCTAAATAAAGCTTCTTGAGTTCAAGGAACATGAATTAAACCCCAAACAACCACATAGATACTCTCTAAGGGATATTCGGATTTAAACTTGGATATGGGAGCCATGGCATGTTATTCTACATAATTAAAGAGCCACAAGAATTGTTAGTATGTATGGTTTTCTAATAACAGTGTGTGCACATTCTAAGAATGTGAATGCATTATTAGAATTCGTGAACATTTTTGTAATGCATGTATCTATAGAATAATATGGGTTTAGAGTAAACTTCTAGATTTACATCAATTGACCATGTATAAATCAATATAATTTGAATTCAAATTAATGAAATCATTCTCTATGAATCTAGTGCAATAATCAACCATGGTATGTAACAATGCCACAAAAAACCCATAACAAATAGTGTGTCCACAATTAACAATTACTAACATAAATGACTAATTCATATACTTCTTGTAATTGATATTTGGTCATATTGTTATTCTTGGACTATAATATTCATTTACGTTAATCATTATTAACTTTTTCACTTATTATCTAGTCATACATTTTAATCCTAGACTAAATTAGTCGTTTTTAGCTTACTCGCTTATTATCTAGTCATATATTTTATTCCTGGACTAAATTAGTCATTTAAGTTAGTAGTTTTTAGTTTAGTCGCTTATTATCTAGTCATATATTTTATTCCTAGACTAAATTAGTCATTTAAGTTAGTCGTTTTTAGTTTGGTCACTTAAAATTGCTCAAATTTAGTAATAATTCACTTGAAATAATTGCGGTGACTAACTTTTTTAGTCACCTAGTCACTAATTTCATCATTTTCTACTAGTGATTTGGGCCATATTATAACTCATGAGGGTGTTAAGGTAGACCCTAACAAAATTAAAGCCATTAAGGAATGGAAAATTCCCACAATCCATTTGATGTACTTTCCAACCATTCTGATCTGCCAAGGAAAAGAGTGTTTGAATGCTAGCCCATTTTGTTGCGGGGAAAAATTGTCCTCATAGTCGACCCCTTCCTTTTGTGAAAAAACCTTTTACACAAGCCTAGCTTTATGCTTGTAAGTGAGCCATCTGCTTTATACTTGTTCTTGTAGACCCACTTGAAACCTATTGGTTTGGTTCATAATGGAGGATCAACTAGCTTGCAGGTGCCATTATTTATCAAGGCATCATATTCTTTCTACATCAGTTCTTTCCATTCATTACACGAAGAGGCTTCATTGAAGGAATTTGGTTTAAACCTATAGAAAAATTTAGTTCACAATCATAAGAAACATCCATATCAATAGATGAATCAGAATCATCTACATTACCTCCATTTTTCCTAGTTGTGCTTCTCATTCCTATATTTCCAACCACATAGGGATAAACACTTTCAAGTGTCTTTGTCAACCATTTTGGATGAAATTTATGAGATGGCTCAGGCTGCTCAGTTGACTGAGTTGGGGTTGAATCAAGACTTATTCTCCCAATTCTCTCAATCACATCTCTCAAAGCATCGTCAGTGGTTGGAGATTCATGTGGGGGAGAGAGTGCTTCAGAAGAAGATTCCACATATTGATCCAGTATAGGAATCCCCCCTTCAAGATGTGGAATCTCATTATCAAATACTTGAAAAAACTTTTCATTTATGAATCTATCCAAGCGGTCACGTTGCCGCTCAAAAACATTGTTAGCATTGGAAGATTCAAGAAATATCACATCTCTAGATACTACACACTTGTTATTAATTTCATCATAGAGACATTATGATTTGGAAGCATTTGAATACCCCTAGAAGATACACTTCCGACTCCTTACACTAATTTTATTTCTTTGTTCCTTAGGTGTCAAGGCATAACAGGTGGAACTAAAAACCCTGAGATGCTTTACCGAAGGAATGTGTCCATACCACATTTCATAAGGAGTCTTATTTCTAATAGCCTTAGATGAACACCTATTCTTTATATACAAAACACATAGAAATACATCATCCCAAAAAATCAGTTTAATATTCTTGAAAAACATCATGGAACCTACCATATTTAAGATTGTCCTCTTCATTCTTTGAGCTACTCTGTTCTGCTAGGGATTATAAGGCATAGTTGTTGGATGTTTGATCCCATGATGGTGAAGATAGTTTGAAAAATAATTTGAAGTTTATTATTTTCCATTTTCAGTGTGAATGGAGCCAATATGATATTTTTCATCATTTTCAATCCATGCATGAAGTTATTGAATGTTTTAAAAACATCATATATTTTCTTCAATAAATAAACCAAACACATTCTAGTGTAATCATCAATAAATGTCATCATATATTTATTACCATTTGCAGAAGGAACAGGAAGTGGGACACATAAGTCTGAATGAAAAATTTCAAGTTTTATATGTCCTCTATAATGGGAATCATGAAAAGACTATTTTCTATTCTTTCTTAGAATACGAGCATCACATTTCTTAAGCTTCCTAGGAATAGTAGGCAAACCAGTAACAACATTTTTCTTCAACAAGAGAAGGTTGTCATAGTTCAAGTGTCCAAATATAGCATGCCATAACAGACTTGATGGAAATGTACCTTCATCATAGTGAGAATTGTATGAAAACTTTTGTGCACGAGAAAATATACCTTGCAGCTTCAAAAGTATTTCTTCTTCTTTCCCAGTCATGACAAGTGAGTGATATGATTCTTTTCTAACCTTGAGCTTTCCATAAAGTATATGAATGGAGTGTCCTTTCTGGCAGATGTGGACCAAAGACAACAAGTTTCTCCTCAGTTTTGGTAGGTATAGAAAATCATGTAGAATAAAGTTTGGAAGACCAGACAATTTGAGCCTGATGGTGCCAATCCCTCATGGTGCAAGCCTTGATGGCTTGAGTTTTGAATTATTTGCAAAATATACTCTTCAAAAAAATCTCTCCTAAAATTCATGTGGAAATTTGCTCCTGAATCAAGAAACCAATCATAAGCATTGAAAAAGTCTTCAGTTACTCCAACATTGCGATGTACCACAACATAATGAGTGGATTCAGGTGCTTTACCTTTCCCTTTGTCATTGGTTTTACCTTTTCCTTCTTCTTTTTTCCAGCTCAATTTTGTCCCAAGGAAACTTACTTGTGGATGCATCATGCCCATCTATATTGCATCGTATGCAATGAAGATCAAGATTTTCTCCATGGAACTGTCTTCCCCCTGCCTCTATAATTCCTTCTTCCTCTTCCTCTTCAGCCACCTCTTCCTCTAGAAGAATCTTGTGCATGATTATTCACTCTATGTTCAAGACACACAGCTTCTTCAGAAGACTGAGGAGTTTTCTTCTTCCCAAAATCCTTCTCTCTCTCAGCAAACTTCTTCTCAAGGGAGTCAAAGGTAATCACATTGAGGTTTCCACTAGCTTGCAATGACTCAAGATAATGTGAATAAGTGGGAAATAGTGGCTTGAAATAATCTATGAGAGGAATGTATATTTAAACACCAGTGGTTTTTATATCATGCATAATGGTTCTTACTAATGATGCTAAATCAATAGGTTCATCATTTTTCAATTCAAGGCTGAACAATTTAATCATCAATTGGACAACTTCAAGTTCAGAGTGTGAGTCATGCAATTCCTTCAACTTATTTAAGGCGTAAAAAGCATTTGATAATGGTGAAATATGGTGACTCACCTCTTCATTACATATGCTGCAATCAAGGCATAGGAATTTTCATTCTTATTTTCCCAAATGGAAATATTCTTGTCTGAGGTGGGCTTTCCAGATGCATTATCTCCTTCTCCTTCACAAAATCCTCTCCACAAATAATTCAAAATTAGATTGTGTTATATCTTTCGTGACCATTCAAGATAGTTCTATTTTCCATAGAGAAGTACTCCAACAATTAAAATTAATGAATGGATTAAAAATATGTGTATTGTGTAAAAAATTTCACTTATGGTGGCAAACTTTGTTTAACTTTGGAAAAAAAAGGAGGAATAATATATCAGAGTTATTTCTGGGGGAGGGCTTATATGGGGCAGGTATTGTATGGGGGAGGGGTTATATAGTGGGAGGTGATATATAACTACCAGAGGTTATATGGGGTAGGTATTGTATGATTTTCATTGTATTGACTGGACATATATTATAATCGGATTATAATTGTGACAAAGTATGCAGTATGGTGGGGGTATGCCAAAGTATGGAGGAGGTGTCATTAACCGGGAGTCGGGAGGAATTATTAACCAGGAGGTGGTATTATATATGTTATATACGATGGGTGTTTTGAGGGAGGAATGGCCGGTGGTTGCACTTAATAACACATCAAAGGGGAGGTGGTATTAATTTTGCGGGAGGATGCAGTCGAAAGTATGGAGTTGTCATGAGTATGGTAACCGAGAGTGATGCCGCAAAGAGTGGTATATGAATCGGGAGTTGGGATATTTAATCAGGATTTTGGTGGAGCCACGATGGGTGGAGTGGTGGTTTGATGTCGCATACACAACACAGTCATGTCAACATATTAACTAGAAGGAGGTAGTTTCGAGGGCCTCTCTTGAGTGGAATTTTAGCAGAGGAAAAAATTATAATATATAACATGATTCAGCATCATACCATTTGAGTCGACCACGCAGATGGGGCAGTCATGGCTCAACCTCTGACTCAATGCACCAACTCACGACAGATGTGGGCAGTCACTGCTTGGACTTCGGCTCAATGCACCAGCTCAAAGTCATTAAATTTTCATATTATTCATAACCTAGGACATTGCTTGGGAACACAGAGAAATAAGTTAAAAATGGGCATGAGGAGGCGATGGCATAGAGGAATTAGAGACCCCAGCTACTAACACCTTCAACCAATCCTCCTCAACTTTCAAAATACTCCACGTAGAGATTTGGGACACCACGGTGGAAGGAAATGACAAGAAATGCAAGAAAGTTTTTTTTTCAAAGGAGAGGGGAAGAGGACAAAGAATAATGGAAAACAATGATGGGATTTACAACACAACAACTAATTTTGGGAGTTGGCTCTGATACCATGTTAGGCTAGGAGGTAACTCCTCGAATGAATTGTGATTTTGTATTCAGACTGGTCATGGATATATAAATGGAGGGAGAGACTCTTGGGCTTCATCTCCCAATGTCTCTTCATATTCCAATTCTCCTTATTTTGTATTTACACTATTTTACATGGATTACCTAATCCCGAAGATTAGGTGTCAACAATATCCCCCTTATTGTTATTTTTATTGTTGTACCCATTGATCCCCCATATTATTATTGTTGTTCCCCTTAGACGCCCATTATTGTTATTGTTGTTCTGTTACACTATTATTTTTTTGTAGGCTCCGATTATATTGTGACTCCTTAGACTCCTATACAAACCAAGGAGGTCTTATCATTTGTATCATCCAAGAATTTTTTAATTATGTGATGTAAAGGAGGTTTCCCTTTCAAAGATATTATTTCTGAAGTCGTTGATCTATCCTTTCTTATATTTTGTGAGTTGGTTGCATAACATACTAGAAATTTATCCAAGCACTCAATGACCTTGTCAATCCTAGATTTGTTGTTTTTTCATGTGGGTTTCAATTCTAGTTCCATTATGTCTACCCATCTAGCTGTCTCAAAATGATCAAGAAAAAAATTGAGCAACCTTTCATGGTGATTAGTTGAACCCTAAACCTCACCTCTATTGAGTGTAAGGTTAAAGTCTCCATCAATGATTAGATTTTTTTGTCTTCACCCACTATGTCAAGAATAGCCTCAACCAAAAAACTTATTTCTCATCATAGAGGCCATATAAATTCAACAAAGTCAAACTAAACACAAGACTCTTACACCAAACCTCTATAGAAAGGCCTAAAAACACAACAAAAGAGTTGATTAAAGAAAGGTTCAAACACCAATTGAGGATAATTCCTCCTTAAGACACCTTCACATCCAAATTTCCAACGTAAAAACATCCCAACCCACCAAAATTTTTGTCAAGTCTATCCATGACCATAGTTTTTTATATAAAAAACACATATGGATTATTACAAAATAAAATTTTCTTGAGGGTCAAGCTTATGGCCTGACCCCCTAGGTCTCTAACATTTTTAGACATAAGCTTGATGGTGTAAACCTTGAAAAGGTTTTATCTACTTTAAGAATCCCATATATGGGTCATTGTTTACCATGAATCACTTCCTTAGTTGCGCATTCCTATGTTTGCTCCAAAGTCAACTATCTTCCTATCCAAGACCCCTCTGACTCCTTTTGGGTGTCCTTCTCTAATCCTCCTAAGACTTGGGATGCTTACAAGGTCATCCAAGGCATAAGGTAGTAATGGCCTCCCTCATGAATCCTAGAAGCATACTACCCTTTGAAATACTCCTCACTAAAAAAAAAACCCCTTATCACTAAGCCAAACTTCTTGGATACGTTTACCATTAAGAGGGCCATGTCATGTAAGTTGACACCAAAATCCAAGTGTCTTATATGGTTAGGTTTAATTGGCCCTAGCCTCTCAATGCAAAGCATGTCTATACCACTTCCTAACTTTAGGAAGTAATTCCCAAACTCAATTTTTAAATCTTAAGAGTAATATGGAGAGGAATTACCTAATGAAAATCTCATTTGTTGCCATAAAAGGTCTACATTGTGTAATTGGGATGCCAAGAAAACCAATGATCTCAAGGTGCCGAGAGGGTCCCCCACCAGATTTTCTCGAGAGCAAGATTTCATGACCAAGCGGATTAATATGTCCCCATCCACCACATCTTATTTTGGTAACAAATGCTCTTCTTCCTTCTTGAAAAAAATTCCTACCTAGTCTTTCTTCCCTTTCAAGGTTAGTCAACTTCTCCAAGCCCCCATTCACCTTTGTATAAGGAGACAACCCTTCATCCTAGCAAACCCAAAACATTTTTTTAAAGTGAGATCACAATATTGGATTATGTGGTCATAGGTGTGGCAATGCGCACAACATAATATGAAATTCACATAGCCAAGTATCTATGTGTAGGAGGCTAATTCCTTATCACCAAGTCCAAGGACTCACAGAACCCTTGATTGACATCAATTTTTACCAATATTTTTTCTACTAAAATAACCTTATTGGATTTATAACTATCATAAGAGATAATGAACTTACCCAAAGTATCATAAATATCCTTCAATGAGATGTCCAACCAATGTTCCATCAACAAGCTTGACAATTTAATCCATAGCAACATAACCTTCATAAATTCATCCTTTGCATCTAAACATGGGTACCATGGTTTAAGGGATATATATGCCCTATCCGAAAACCAGTATTCCTTTAATAGCTTGTGTTCATCCATATCAAATATAAGATAAACCCTACCTAGCCCTTGGTGAGTAAATGAAAAATTGGCCCATGGCCCATAATAGGCACTCGTTTTTCCTAGATCTAGTCATTTAATCATCTACTAGAGTGTCTCCAACCTATGGATTTCCTTACTAGCATCTTCTTTAGCAATAACCCAAGCTAGTCGATATTTATTTCGTCTCCAATGGATAAAGAAATGCTACCCCTACATGATTTTATAACCCATTGTTTCTTTCATTTGTGAGCTTCTCCGCCATGTGGAACCTCACTAGTACACAATTCTCTTACCAACACTTGGGACCCAATGATCCCTATGTTTTTGTTTTCTAGTCTCAACACCAAAATTCAACCAAAACATACTGGCTATGAGCCAGGAGCTCCTTCAAGGTGACACCTTCAATGCTCCTATGTAAGCATTACTCCTCACTAACAAGGTGCTTAGAACCTTGTGATTGTCAATCTTCCTCCTCAACGTGTCGAGTAGAAGAGATGTTATACCTTACCAATAACCTTCAATAAAGTCCACATGAACTTATGTCAATGAATTGGTTGACTATCCACCTACCACTAAATATTGATACAAATGTGGAACAAACCCTAACTAACTATATTTAGAAATCTTCAAATCAATATTTTATTGCCACGAGTGGTGACAAAAAAAAAATCCTCCATTAGCGAGTTTTCCAAATAATCAACAAGTTTAAGGTCCATGTAAAAGCTCTATCTCCCATTAGTCCCCATCTCCGTCATGGTCGACTATATTGTATGGTTGAACATTACGTCAATATATAATATTAGACCAAAATAACTTCGTTATTTGATCTCCTATTATGTCGTTTCGTTGTGCCTTGGAACCGTCACAAAGAAACAATATTGAACCATTAAATTAGATAGATGGATTGGTCGTTGTTCATGGTCAATAAAGTCGGTTGTCTTTGTGTACAATGATTCTCTCATGTCAAGATGAGAGGCACCGAAATACGCTTGGTGTGAAAATTTTGGAGAATTTCTTCGCAACATGAAATATATTGAAAGATTGTGAAACCAGCTGTAAATCATAAAACAAATGAAAGTGTGGAGAATTTGTGTTCCTGGGATGAGCTGTACTAGAAGAAAGGAAAAAGAGAAATCAAATGAAATTCATAAAATAAAAGAAAATGTGGAGAATATTAGGAAAAGATAAATTAACTAGAATTCATAAAATGAAATAAAGTGTGAAGAATTTCTTCGTGAGATGAGATGTACTGAAAAACTAAAAAAAAAAAAATTAGCGGCAACAAAAATTTTTTGGTATCAATTTTTTTTTGGTACAACTTCATAAAAGACAAAAAGAAATGTCGGTGTTTGTCAATAGTCTTTCTCTGGAAAAAGGTCTCTCTGAAATATGGCAGTGTTCGTCAACAAAAAAAAAAAAAAAAAGGTGATTATCCCAAGTGAGGAAATCTTGAGATTATTAAAAGTTTCAAAAAAGGAAATCAATAAAAGTTCTAAGAGAGCAAATAACGTATAATCTATAATTGTAATTATGAAATAGTTATAGTTACCTGCTCTATTATATTTGTATTATTTTAAATAATTTTATGTTATATATATTAAATAATTATCATAGTTTTATATTATAACTTTAGGTTATGAACTAAATAATTATAAAACTATGTTATGTTATTATATATACGTGTGATGTTATAAATACATTATAGTTTAGTTCAATATATATAATTATATGGTAATTATGTTATGAACTATAGTTACTTAGTTGTGGTGATCTTGTAACATGATTATATATATATATATATATATATATATATATATCAATGTGAGAAACAAAACAAGAAGTGATTAATATAAGGTAGAAGTTAAAAGAAACTCTCGATAGGAAAAAGAGTTAGTACACAAACCATCATAGAATGCACAAATATTTCCAAGTGGGAGAGCATGTATATCTCTGCATCAGAGCAAGGAAGAAATCACTAAAAGTGGAGTCATGTGTTAAATTAGCACCCATATTTTGTCGACCATTTCAAATTTTGGAAAGAGTGTAACTAGTAGCTTATAGACTAGCCTTGCTACCCATAGTGAAAGTGCACAATGTATTTCATATCTTTTTGATTAAAAATTATATACATGACAATAATCATGTGATGAACCATATTAGCTAGTTCGAAACGTCAACCAAATCCTAATAATGTGATTAATCCAAAATACATTTTTATCTACATGTGATTGATGTTAGCCTCTCTCATAAACAATTATAAATCCAAAATAAATTAAAAATAAATAAATATTGAAAGTTAGGAATTTATGCCTAACTCTCTAGATTGGGTTTTTCCTCTAAGTTATGAATTATTTTAGGTCTAGAGATTATCTCCATCTAACTAGAGTCCTAGATTAGTGTATGGTTGAGAAATAGTCTCAACCAAAGTGTTCAAGATAGACGCACTATCTTGAGACACATTCTCCTCATCTATTTCATTGTATTATTACATTCTTTTAATAATGAGAATATGATAGTGAGGAATGTTGTGAGGAATGTTGTGAGGCTGAGGCCTTTTCTGCCAATGTTTTGTCTCTGGTTTTTTATGTGTGTTTTATGTATTTTATGAGTGATTTGATTTTTAACATGTAGTATCAGAGCCTTATGGTGATTCTGGTGAGAAGAGGCAGAAATGTCATCAACACTGCGCAAGGGAAAAAGAGTGCGCAAGTGCCAAGAACGTGTGTGCAGGGACAAGGAATGACAGTGACGCAAGGCAACATGGTAACTACTTGAGCAAAGAGGAAATGCATTGTGTATGTGTAGGAGTGGAACCGTGGTGTTGCGCAATGACAAGTGTGGATCTGCGTTGTGGAGCAGGCAAACAATAACAATTGTTTGGCCGTGAAGCTCTGCATCTGCAATGAGTAGATTAGAAGCCCGATAATTTAATTGGGATTTTGTAGGGGGTGTTCAATTCTCTATTAGTGCATGTTAGGAAAAAACAACCGCTAGTGAAGGCCACTGTCACACACAAACCGATTACTCGTTTGTTTCAGAATCCAAGATTTTGCAATTAAATACCAAAATTTTTTAGATTAAAAACTCTAATTACTTAGCATTCTTAATACGTTTCTGGGTTTCCACACTGATTGGTTGGTTAACCAGCACTTGTAAAAAGGCATTTGCATTTTTCTGAGGCACATCCTTGTATTTATCGATCAATACATGTTTGGAATTTAGCTTTTTCCTTCTGCCCATCTATTTCCTTCTACATTTTCCATTTATGCTAGTGTAAAGGTAAGTTGATTCTGAACTAATTCCCCTATTATAAATAATCAAATCATGTCCATAGTTCACAATTCCCCCATTGCAACCCTGGTGAGTTCTGGTACAATCTATAAGTTGTTGCTCAGAAAGGGAAACAAGATGACCAGTCATGATTTTTTTTATTCTTTCTACTGCTCCAGCTACAGTGAAAGCCCAACAACTGCTGCATTGGCCTTGATATTTCACAGCATTCACTGCATCTTTCATCCTCCACTCTATAGAAGGGGGCAACTCAGTTACGTTTCCATATCTGAATGTCTCTCAATAACCTTTAGGTTGGGTAAATATACGAGGTACATTAATTAAGTATGTTGATTTGAATTCTTCATGACTTACATCTACATATTTGTTAAGGCTCAGACTCAAAACCTATGCGGTGATACTGGAGCGATGCTCGTTGGAGTTTCCTCATTATTGTGGAGTGCATTGAGAAATTCTGATCTGGAGGTAGCTGTTGTTGATTGATATGAGCTCCATGAAGAGATTTAATTTGAGAGTGCATGTCGATTTCTAATCATAGCGCTCTGACCTATTCTCAGTGATCAAATCAAATCTCGACCTAAGTAGAGAGATGCTGCTTTCACCAGATGAGAGAAGAACAAGTTCGTGAGTCTATGATCTACATGTGATAGGGATCTGCAAGTGGTATTGCATATCTACATTTTTTTTGTTAAGGAGTACCGATATTTGTGCACCTTGAAGCTTGAAAGTATGGGATCCCCATCCTCATCAAAGATAACCCTCCCTATTTTCGCAAACTCCTGAAAATAGCTTTGTTTCTGTCAGCAACTCAGAGGAGGAGATTAGATGGTGTCACTGCATCATTGCTTGAGGTAGAAGTTCAGGAACAACAAGAATAATGTTTCTCGGTGAAGGGTCGAGGGGTCAACGTTGAGTGTGATGTGTGCCTCAAGGTTTTCCATAGCGAGGACTGATGCCACGTGATTCTGGCTCCGGCATGTAACCATGCTTTCCATTTGTTGTGCATGGATGTGTGGCTCTCTAAGAGCTTTGTTTGTCATATTTGCAAGAAGAGCCGAGCCAAAAGTGTTTTCGTGGAATTCAAAGGTGTTTAAATCAAAGACCCAAAGACGACAATATAAATGTTGGTGAGAATAAAGATCATAAATTCATCATCATATCTAGCTTGATTTTGGGGAAAAAGCTTACAAATGTTGAGGCTGCACTGAATCAAATCACTCATAAAATACATAAAACACACATAAAAAACTAGAGACAAAACATTGGCGAAAAAGGCTTGGTATATGATACAAGTGGAATACAAGCTATAATTCCAACCCGAACCATTGTGCATCTTAGACTAGAGATAGATCGCGCTCTGAAATTGAGTAATAGAGTAAGTCAAGGTGAAAATGAATCACTTTGTACCTGATGAATCTACTTGGGAATTTGAATACCAAATGAAGGAGCTCTACCCATTTCTGTTTAATGTATATACTTATGTAAGACTTGTTAATTATAAAGCTCAATTTTGTTTTCTAAATTATAGAATGCCAAGGATGGTGTACCTTTAAGGGCGTGGAGTTTGTGATATCCCTATCAACTGCCCCAACTTTGTAACGGGACTATAATGTCAACATGGGTACATGAGCCATGACTAGCTTATACAATATATTGTAAACATTTAAATTTATTATTTGTGATGCCCTATTGAAGGAGTTAATGACCTTATGAATCCCAATGTATAAGGGGGCTTGATTTATTGCCTAAAAGGCCATGAAACCATCTCTCCATACTATTAATAAAGTTAATGAGTCATTTTTTGGTAAAACTGAGTGAGTTATTGGCTGACAGTCGAAGTTATGATATATCATTAGGGTAGTTGGGTAGAGGAGGGGACCCATCCTCCTTGTGCATTAAGTAGACAGGTCTGCAACCTCTCAGACACACAGCAAGGGACACTAGGAAGAAGATAAGAAGACACAACTAGAGAGAATGTGCTCTCTCCCTTGCTTTGGATTGGATAGTTTTGGTGTTTCTGTTCTTAGTAGAATGACCCTAGGAGTGCATTGTTGATTTATAGAGTGTGTGAACGTGGTTGGGGATGGGAATCATAAGGCAAAGATCTTGTATATAGAGCCTTGTACAAGAGTAAACCCCCATCAATTGGGAGGAATCTCTATGATTTGTGTGAGGTCACTAGATTATGTTTCTAATCTCATGTCATCAGTGGGATGCTCAGTAGATGAATGAATCATTATGGTGCTTTTTACATAATTGATAAATGATTTGGACATGACATTCTATGTCAATGTGGTGCTTGCTGAGCAGCTAATAATCCACATGGACAATGGACACCACACTCTGTGGCATTGGCTATGAAAACACAAATGATAAACCACCTGGATGATGGATTCTAACTCTTGAGACTAAGAAATATTACATCTAAAATTTAGGTGAATCCATAGGACTGAACTTAGAGGAAATAGTGAGTCACTATGGTGATTACTACTAGGAAACAACTAGTAAAGCACCCTAGTTCTTGTTGTAGGTATAACTGATTAACAACTTTGGTGCTTATTGTGAAAGGCTAGTTGCTAAACCACCTAGAAAATGGCTTTATACTCTAGGTATTTAAGCAAGCCTTTGGTGTGAAATTCCTAAGAAATCATCTCCTCATACATTGTATCCAACTTGAGGGTGGTTGGTTGTAAGAAAGTTCTAGTGTAGTTGGATTTTGGTTGTGTTGAGAGTGAAATTCCCTCCTTCAATGACCAACTATTTTGAGACATATATATAAGTATATTATGTTATGAAACCAGCTCCAAAAATAGACGAAAAGAGAGATCAATGCCTTAAAAATAAGCCACTTCAAGGGGGCAACCTCCTTTACATTACATAAATGAACAATTCTTGGATGATACAAATGATAAAACCCCCTTCCATATATAGGAGTTCATGGGGTCACAATATAATCCTATCCAACCTAACAATAATAATGTAAGGGCACAATAATAATAATATGGGGGTTACATGGGTACAACAATAACAATAAGGGGGCTACACTAGTAATATAGGGACCTAACATGCCCCTCTCCTTCAAAAAAGTGTTGTCCTCAACGCTTGTGTAGCTATCGATGCTTTTGTATAAAATTCTCATCCTCCCATATAGAATCTTTAGTTGGTAAGTTCTTCCAATTGATGAGATACTCTGAAATTGATCGATTTCGTACTTGTTGAGTTCTTTTTTTCGTGATTGCTTCAGTTTCCAATATGATTTTTCATTCCTCATGAAGTTCTAGCAATATTGTTTGAACTGGAATTTTGTCACCTATAACCTTCTTTAAGCACGAAACATGGAAAACTAGATGCACTCGCGAAGAAGCAGGAAGCTCCAATTTGTATGCCATAGTACCAATCGTTTGCAACACCTTGTAAGGACCATAATAATTTGGCGATAATTTATTATCCTTATTAGCTTGCTTGAGGGACATTTGTTTGTATGGTAGTAGCCATAAAAATACTCAGTCTCCTACATCAAAACTTCTCTCACTGCGATGTTGATATGCCTTTTATTTCATTCAATTATGCACAAAATTTAGGTTATCCTTTAAGAGTTGGAGAACTTGTTGTTGATGCTCGATGTGATATTAAACTACTTGAACCTTTGAATTTTCTCTTAAAGATGATGTGATGTGTTAGCCACCTATAAATTTTTTTTCAAGCAAACAGGTGGCTAAATATTTTTCTGAGCCTTCAAGAGAAACATTTCCTATGAAAATATTTCATTCTTGAAGCCTCTATGTGTCCTTTGCCTTTGAAAATATCTTCACTGTTGTTTCCATCAAAAAAATCCTCACTGTCTTTGAAAAATTTATGCTCAGAAAAGCCTCCATTTGCCCCTTGTATCCCTGCAAATTTCTCCATTTTAACTCTTTTTTCCCTTTATCAAAATTTCCCCTTCAACCCCCAAACCCCTTCCTAAGTCTTCTAAACCATCAAATTACCCTTTAAAGATCATGTGAACCCCTTCATTTGATTTTAAAACCCCTATTTCCCCTTACCGGAACCTCGCCTTAAAAACACCGTTTTTAGCCCTAAAAACCCACTCTTTATCATATAACAAGCTTAGCCCCTTTCGGCCTAGCCCCTAACCACTTCCCCTCCATGAAACCAGGTGCTAAGACCAAGAAATAAACCATAAAGTGCTTATCGCATTGGAAAGTTGGATTGGAGTGCTTTTCCTTTGTTAAAGTGAAATCTTCCGATGCGAGGAGGAATTGTTCTATTGGTCTCGGAAGCAATATCTGTCATTGATCTGAATAGATCTAAAGGTTCCACGCTTGTTTCACCACACCCCGCCTCCTCCCTTTGTCAACTCTCGATGAAGATCTCCATCTTTGATCCTTAAACAATCCAACAGCCATCGCAGCGCCGCTCTAATCGCCAATCGAAAATTTTAAAATGTGCTACTTTCTGTCTCCCCGATTGGCCGATCCCAGATTGGATCCTGGCCGTTGAATCCACAAGAACCAATGGCTAGAATTTGATCTCACTCTGCCCCGTGTTCCCCGATTGGTCACCCCCGATCCAATCATGATCATCGATCTTCCGTCGATCCAATGGTCCACACGCAATCACTTCATGAGCCCATCGGAGTTTTGGCCCCTGCATCCTCCAATTCTGATTGAATCGTAGCTATCCATCCTATTTGATCCGATGGCTCATATTCCTCCCGCCCATTAAACTACTCCTCTGTCTTCGCTTTCTCGCTTTCGATCTCGACCGTCCATCACGTTGATCGAACAGATCACATTCAAACCGCCTTCGACCAGTTCTCGCATTACCGACCGCGCATCTCCCCGTATTGCGCTCCATCTGCCACTGTTAGATCTCATAGTCCCAGATCCGACAGCCGAGAACCATATCGCGTAACTTTGACATCCGAGTGTTAATAGTTTGAAATCACGCGATATGGGTGATTTTATTTTGCCACGTGTTAGGCGGCAGACCATATTGCATTTTTTTGGGAGATTATCAAAACCACTCCCAAACAACACAAAAACAGTTTTTTTCTTCCTTAAAACCACTTACCCACTTCTACTCCCAAAATACCATATAAAGATATCGACCGTTGATCTGTTCAGATCAACAGCCCACACTGCATCGCATTCTCCATTCACATTTTTCCATCGCGCCACCACAGAATTTTATCGAGTCATCTCGACCGTTGATCTCCTCCTGAGATCTAACGGTCCATATTCCATTGCCCTCCACCCATGCCAGGTCCCACCATCTGAAGCCTCATTTCACTCGTTTTTCACGCATTTCCTTTGCATTCTGTCCAAAGGTCGAAACTGAATGTTTTACATTAAAAATCTTCTCTTCCGCCCACATTAAAATTTTATGTTATAAAATTAAAGTTTATTTCATATCGCCTGACTTTCTAAAGGCAATCCATTAGTTAATCACCACCGTCGATCACCTCTGTCTAATCTAATCAGACGGTTTGCAACCATTCCTCCATCAGACCTCATCAGATCATGTTTCAACTGTTTAACAGCATTTTGCAACCGTCTTCCATTGAATTCACCTCATCCACCGTGTATGCGCTGCCATTCCCACAGTCCTCCACGGAATTTCACCTCCACTCCTGCATGGATTTCTTAACATGTCTATGTGTTTTGCAGGGTTACAGGCGGTGGAAACCGCCATGGCTCACAGTCACCATCATAGTGACACAGAGCATAGAGAAGGCCATTTTCAGAGCCTAACATTGCAGAGAAAATGCCTGGGAAGGTGTTGGAATGAAATATTTCATTAAAGAACAGTGTTTAACTTTGTAAAACCATCCAGCGCCATTAAAGCTCCATTTTCACAAGATAGAGACAGTCAATGAAGCGACAAAGAGTATCAGTGAAGAATTAAAGAGTTTAATGCCCGTTATCAAAGATTTTAAGCCTTAATTCAGTGTTAAAAGGGAAAATGTACTATATTGAAGACCTTGTGACTAACACAGAAGGCCTAATGAGGCCTAAAGCACAAAAAAAATATTATCAGTGATCACATCAGTAGAAGGTTCCTTCCCAAGAAAGGACAAGCTCCCATACTATTTTTATTCTACATCGAGCTCCCAAGAAGATCTCCACTCTGACATAAAGTCCTAAAATGTTGCCAGAGCATTTGTTATGCAGTATGGCAGACTTGAAAGTAATTTATCTACCTTTTTCTTATAACCAGAGTACTATAGAGTACTACAGCCTAAATTACATCAAAGAACATACCCAGAGTTACTATTAGCTTGTCAAAGACCACTCTTTCACCCAAAGAGTATTGAAAATCAATGCAGGGATATTAAGACAGAATGTGCCTCGAGCCCTCTTCTTCTACTTCTGTTTTAATGTTTCATTTAGTGTTTCATCTACCTCCTCTGCCTCTCTTTCAGCTATAATAACTCAAGAAAAACACATTGTAAAGGTTGTTGGTTGTTGATCGGATATCTGTGAATTGTAAGTTGTTTCTCTTGAGATATAGTTCTGTGTGTAATGTTGTAAGATAGGCTGAGGAAGATGATTTCAGATTGAATATCAAGCTGTTGGACAATTTTGTATATGACTGGTGTTTCTCTTTAATATGGCAAGCACATTTCTTTGGATCCTGATTTAAAGCAGCGGTGATGTGTTCTTACTTTGTCTCTGTTTTCCTTTTGTAATTCATTACATTTCATTTCTCTGGTATGAATTAGAAATATGGCTTAGGATATACCCTTGCATGGTACCCTAATGCTCCTTATCTTCTTATCTTTGATGTTTTATACTAATTGTGTTATCTGAGAACTAATTCAAGGTAATTTAACCAGTGTATTAGCTGTTATTCACTGCTAACTGATGTATGAATTTATGAATCCCTTCTTAGATGTTCTTGTCTGGTTTTAATTGTAATAATTGGGATAATGGGAGTTTAGAATGCTGATTCTATCTCACTAGGGTCTTTTTCAATCAATTGCACCTTTATAAGTTCCCTTAAGTTGAATGTCAAAGAATTGAAATTTCAAAGCCTTTCTCTGATCTCAGGCTTCACCTTTGTGTTTAAATCTTATGTGTTCCTTGTTGTCTGAAGAGTTAGCCTTTTAGGGGTTGGAGCATAGGTGTTTAAGGCAAGCCCTGTCCCTATATCTACTTGCTAAATGGTCACCTCGGAGGTTTCCTTGTCATTCACCTTCATTCCTTATCATTTCATACCACACTATCATCTTTAAATATCCTCTATTTTAGATGACTAGCCCAATTGAAAGCCCTGGATACTGAATAACAAGTAAACCCTTTTATGACTCCATTTTCCAATGGTCTCGAGTGTTCCCTGAAGTACCTCTCCTTTTCCTAAATCCTCTTTGCTCACCCTTTGTCTTGTATTGAACCCTTCCTTCATGTTTCCCAACAACCAAACAAACAAACAAAACAAACAAACCTTGTGCTCTATATCTAGCCTAATACCGTGAAACTAAACATTGAAGACATATACCTTTTCCTTTATAGAGAGATCCCTCTCTAGACCCAAGAGGGCTAGATCCTAAGGTCCCAAAGTGGTTTTGATGTTGTCTTATCTTTTGGTATTGCCAAACTTGCCAAAACATAGGAACCTCAACATAATGGCAACTCCACTGGGGAGCTTTGAGGAAAACACACCTTTAAACACTTCTAAGAACTCAAAGAAGACCATAGTAGCCTGAGTTTGGTGGTTAAACAATGTGGTGGATAGTATACCTTCTTGAAACATTCTAAACCCTCCACCTGGCGACTCCATAAGTTCCTTAATGATTAAAAGACTCCACTGGTGATCAGTAGGCCTACTGATTATCTTGGTTTTCACAGGACTCCACTAGGAGAACAACCTTCATAACAACATCAGCCATATTAGAAGTAACAAATAGGATTAAGATTATTTTTTTGAAGACAAACATACTGGCTTCAAGAACCATTCATACAAGAGCTTATCCTAACCCAAACCCACCGGAAATATTTGACAACCCTGAGAGAATTCTTAGGAAATATCCCACCCCTAGAAAGCCAACTATTTCTAGACACATCCATAGAGCTAACTTTGCACCAGAAAACGTTACAGCTCTATCAAACACTCATTTTGACCTAGACTCATAAAGCAGTTTACCTAGAACTAGGTCATTCAGTGCTCTAGACCAGTCAGACCTTGAGCTTCCTGGTTCACCATCTCACAGTGGTCAACACATTAGGGATAGAGAGACCCCTCCATTTACAGCTCCTGATATTCATTTCATTCAAAACTTGGGGCTCTATCACCCTAAATCATCTCAACAGAGCATTACTGGTCCTGGTATTCCTGTCATCCACATACCTGCTGCTCAAGCCAATCCTTTACCCCCTCAGAACATCATCATGGCAGCCTGGTATGCACCTCTAGTGTTAGCACAACCTCTAGTGCTTTTACCCAATGATTATCAGTGAAAAATCCCACATTTCACTGCAAAAGAGTCCACCACAGCTCAACACCATGTAGATAGGATGGAAGATTCCTTTGACTATATGGAGATAGATGATGAGACGGTCAAGATGAGAATCTTTGCCCAAAGTTTAGGAGGTGATGTGAAGAAGTGGTTTAAAGGCCTACCTCCTAATAGTATCCATGATCTTCCCTCTTTATATCAATCCTTCATAAACAAATCGGATGTCAAGACCAACCCTCTCCAAATCTTAGCAGAATACAAGAATCTTAAAAGGAATGTAGGAGAAAGTGTCCATGACTACTCTACAAGGTTTAACAGTGTTTACAACACTCTTCCTCCACACATGAAACCTCCCCAAGTTAGGGCTTTAGTGAAATATCATGAAGGCTTTGATACTGACATGGCCTACCAGCTTAGGGAGAGAGATTACAACACATTGGAAGATATGCAAAAAGGAGCAGTGACTGTAGAAGCTAACCTGATTGAAAAGAGAGCCAGAATGAGGTCTGAGAAAAGGGTAACATATAGGGATGACACTGCAGCTTCCACATCTGATCCCAAATATGACAGTCTAGCCAAAAACGTGGAAAGGCTAGAGAAAATGATGGAGAAAATGGTTGTCACAGTTAGTAATCAGAACAGAAACCAAAATCATAACCAGAACCAGAACTTTAGGAGAAACAATCCCCCAAACAGAGAGAGAGACTTTGATCAACAAGTCATACCCCCATTTCAAGAGAAATTCCTTGATGAGGATGAGGGGATAATAGAAGAGTCCAAGGGAACCACAACAAACATGTTGGAAATAGATAACTCAATCCACAACTGTTCCACGGAAGACGATCAGACCTCACACTCACATTGGGATGAGGAAAGGTTAGAATCTGAGGATTATAGGCTAGGATTTGAAAATGCCATCATACAGGTCAGAGAACAGTATGAACTTAGAAGCAGAAAGAGCTTAGAAACATCCAAACCCAAAGCTTCTGAGGTTACCATAAGAAAAGGCCTGAGAAAACTCCTAAGGTGACTGCTGAAAGTAGTAGATCAGCAGCTGAGAGTTCTAGGAAGAAAAAAGAAAACGACAGCCAAATTACTAATAAACAGAGTCAACAAACTAGTAGCACTAGCACTGCAGCTAGTGCTCCTGATAAAACACACTGATTCTGCCACTAAAGTAGTGGATAAAAAAAAGAGTTGAATCTTACAAAGAGTCAATCTCCCTTCTATTTGGAGAGTGAGATTGCTAAAATTAAAATTTCTGTCCCACTCTCTAAGCTAGCCACTTAGGATATATATAAAGGCCAAATTTTGAAAGCTTTGAATCTAGGTGAAAACAGTGACACTGTCAATCTAAGTGATGACCAACCAGCCCTTCTGTTTGGTCCAAAGATAGAAGGGAAGTTTCAAGAAGGGGTAGTACCTCCTTTTTATATCAGCCTCAATATCCATGACAAGATCCTTCACAACGCAATGCATGACTCTGGGGCTCCACACAACCTGATGCCTAAGGTAGTTATGGAGAGGTTAGGCCTAGAGATAACCCATCCTTATAAATATTTATATTCATTTGACTCTAGCAGAGTAAAATGCCTTGGCCTAATTAAAGATCTGTGTGTGAACCTAACCCAGATTCCAGCCAAATGTATGGTTATGGATGTTGTAGTGGCAGATGTGCCTCCTAAGTATGGCATGTTTCTATCGAGGTCATGGGGAGCCAAGCTGCAAGGTACAATGTAGATGGATCGGTCATATGCCACAATCCCTATCTTTAGCCAGCTTAGGAGACTGTATAGAGAGGCACAAATGAAGTTCATGGTCAGCAGCCCGGAAAAACCTGAAAATTCACCTTTGTACTCTGTACACATGGATCTGGACTCCTTTATCCTTTGCAATGATGAATCCATAGACGAGCTAGAGCTAGAAGACAGAGATTCAAGCAATTGAGTAGAGCCCACAGACTTTAACATAATGGCCACTCTAGACATAGAAGAAAACGAAGAAGAAACCTTTGGACAATGCACTGAATCAGAAACTTAGAGTGAACAAGAACAAGACTACAAGCAACTAATTAATCATCTCTTTGAACTCCATACACATCATGAAGAACAAAACACTCCACACCACGGTGTAGACCCCATATTACAGCATAACAATGAAACCAATGTTAGGGAGGAAAACGATGATAAACCCGAAAACAATCCCTTATGGAGAATGAATTTCGATGGGTCTTGCACTAGAAAGACTGCAGGAGAGGGAGTGTGGTTACATAACATCGAGAGTGACTATGCTGAGAGACATGCCTTCATACTGGACTTTAAATGTACAAACAATATCGCAGAGTATGAGGCTCTCATCCTAGGCTTGAATTTATTGAAAAAACTAGGAGCCCGAAGGATAGCTGTACACGAAGACTCTGAGTTAATCATAAAACAAGTGAATGGAGAGTATACTGGAAAGCACCCTAGATTGAGAGCGTACAGAAACGATGCTATGGATTTATTGAAAACCTTTGTATAATATGAACTGGTGTTTGTTCCTAAGAGTTAGAACATAATTGGAAATGGATTAGCCTGCATAGCTAGTTCATATCATAAATCTCCTAGTGAAAAAAAAATCATCATGCAGACAAAATATAGACCTGCAGTGCCTGATAATGAGAAATATTGGCAGGTCTTTGAGGGCAACAAGCAGATAGAGGATTTCCTGATTGGTAGGAACGAGTTTGAATTCTATGATTTAGACTCTAAATCCGATGAAAGCTGCTTGAGTGAAGAACCCCCCGATGAAGAAATAGCACCACATAACGTAGAAATAAGCACTTTAACTGAACAACTTGGAAATCAAACCGAAGAATATAAGAACGCAGAAAAAGAGGAAATAGAGGTGTTGTAGTCAAAAGATAAGAATATACCCCGAGGACTGGCACCTTTAGAGGACCTTTTTTATTTTGATGACGTAGCAAAGAAACCCAATATAGAACACTCAGACTCCGATGTCGAGGAATGCAACATAGGCACCGAAGATAAGCCTAAGATGATTAAATTAGCTAAGTCCTTGCTTGCAGACATGAAAAAGAAATATATTGACTTATTTAAAGAGTTCATCGATGTGTTTTCCTAGAGCTATGAGGACGTAAATGCCTACGATACAGACATTATACAACACAAGATCCCTTTGAAAGAAAACCAAAAACCCTTCAGATAGAAACTTCGCAGAATTAACCCGAAACAATTGCCTCTAGTCGAAAAGGAAATCAAGAAAATGTACGAGGCAGGAATCATAGTGCCTGTGAGATTTTTTGATTGGGTTTCCAACCTTGTATCTGTGAGAAAGAATACATGTGAGATCATATTGTGCATTGATTTTAGAAACCTTAACAGAGCTTCACTTAAAGACAATTACCCCTTACCAAAGATGGAACAC
Source organism: Pinus albicaulis (assembly GCA_034641835.2). Lineage (NCBI taxonomy): Eukaryota > Viridiplantae > Streptophyta > Pinopsida > Pinales > Pinaceae > Pinus > Pinus albicaulis. The sequence goes on along the minus strand of CM076570.1, from coordinate 1,493,574,865 downwards.
ATCCTACAGAGGGTAGTTGGCTTAAAAGGGATCTCCCTATTAGACGGTTTCTCAGGCTATAACCAAGTTTTAATACTCCCAGGGGACCAAGTCAAGATAGCTTTCACCACTCCATGGAGCACTTTTATGTATGTAAAAATTCCTTTTGGACTAATGAACGCTGGTGTGACCTTCCAACGAGCAATGGACATAGCCTTTTCGGAAGAAATAGGGCACTTCATTGTCATCTATATTGATGACATAACCGTCTATTCCAAGACTAATGAGGAGCACCTAAAACACCTGAGAAGATTTTTTGAAAAATTTAGAGGGTTCGGTCTGTCTTTAAATCCCAAGAAGACTATATTTCGGCTTCAAGAAGGTAAGCTTCTTGGCCATATTATATCAGAGAAGGGAATTAAAATAGACCCGCAAAGAGTTGAGGGAATACTGCAGATTACCCACCCAAGAAACATAAAAGAGTTATAGTCCTTTATTGGGAAAATTAACTTCTTAAGGAGGTTTATTCCCAACTTAGCTGAGCACCTCAGGGATATGACAAACATGCTGAAAAAAGGTGTAGGGGTTAAGTGGACTGTAGAGGCTAAAAAATCTTTTGAGTTAGTTAAACTTGCACTCACTCGGGCACCTATCTTAATCAGCCCTGACTTCTCAAAAGATTTCCTCATATTTTCCTTTGCCTCCGATCATATAGTGGCCGTAATTCTACTGCAGAAAAATTTAGAGGGAATGGAACAACTTATTGATTTCTTCAGCAAAGCTCTAAGGGATGCACCCTTAAAATACAACATAATGGAAAAACAGGCATATGCCTTGGTAAAGGCTTTGAAATACTTTAGGGTGTATATTCTGCATTCTCACATCATTGCCTATGTGCCAAACATAGTGGTGAAAGACATTTTGTCCCAAGATCCGGATGGAAAGAGGGGCAAATGGATTGTTGTAATATTAGAGTATGACCTGGAAATAAAACCCACAAAACTGATCAAAGGTCAGGGCTTAGCTCAACTAATGGCTAAATCTAACTTGCAAGCACTTGACATAAACATGGTAGATGCCCTGGATGAACATGAAGGATTACCTGATCCTACGGTTGAAGAACAATTTCAAAATTCTCCTTGGTATTCCGATATCCTGTATGTACTCACAAACCTCAATGCCCTTCCTGATTTATCAAAGACTAAGGCTAGATTCCTAAAGTTAAAATTCAGAAAATATTTCATACTGAATGAATGTTTATACTGGAAAAATGAAAATGGTTTGCTGCTTAAATGTCTGCTTGAAACTGAAGCCGAGAGAATTAAACAGGAGTTCCATGCAGGAGAGTGTGGAGGCCATTTAAACTGGAAAGCCACAACTAACAAAATACTCAGAGCTGGCTATTACTGTCCTACACTTTTCAATGACATCCACAAAATGATAATTGCCTGCCATAAGTGCCAGATTTTTTAGGGGAAAAGAAAGCTCCTCCCTTTACCATTACAACCCATTATTGTTGAGGCTCCCTTACAACAATGGGGCCTAGATTTCATAGGAGAAATACATCCTGCTTCTTCTACTCAACACAAGTGGATCCTTACAGCCATAGACTATTTCACAAAGTGGATAGAGGCCATACCTTCTAGGAATGCCACAAATTCTGTAATCATTAAATTCCTTGAAGATCACATCCTCTCTAGATTTGGCTGCCCTAGAAAGATAATCAATGATAATGCTGATGCTTTTGGATCTAAGAAAATGATTGATTTTTGTCACAAGTATTAGATAGCACTCGGTCATTCAACTGCTTATTACCCACAAGGTAATGGGTTAGTTGAATCATCAAACAAAATCATGGTGATCATCATCAAAAACCTGCTTGAAGAGAATAAGAAATCATGGCATAACAAGTTAAAGCATGCTTTATGAGCTGACAGACTAACAACAAAGAAATCCATTGGAATGTCACCATATTAGCTTGTTTATGGAACAGAGGTAGTTTTTCCTACCAGCGTAGGGGTACCAGTGATTAAACTAGTCCAAGAGATTCAAACAGAAGAGGACAGCATGGTGAGTAGGATAAATCAAGCAATTCATCTCCAACAAACAAGAGAAGAGGTCTACAACAGAGCTCTGAAAGTGCAATAAAATATAAAGAAGTTTTTTGACAAAAGAACAAAAGCTTATGACTTCAAAATTGGAGATAAAGTTCTAAAATGGGGCTCTTGGAGAGAAGAAAAAGGAAAGCATGGTAAATTTGATAGTTTGTGGCAAGGTCCTTACATCATGCAATCCACCATTGGTCCAAATGCCTTTTTTCTGCAAGAGCTAGATGGTACAGATCTGTTTGGAGGTCCTGTCAGTGGCAGGATGCTCAAACATTACTATTGTTGATTTTCATTTTACAGTTTTCATTTCCATTATAAATACCATTGCAGTGTTTTGTTTTAAGGAAAAAGAGAAAATATTTCACAAAAGGGAGAAAGAGAGGTTCAGACATGCTCAAAACTTGAACCTCTGAAGTGAAAAATATTGGCTCTAACATGATCAAACCCTGAGCCAAAGGAAGTAAAGAAGCTGGTTCTAATATACTCAAAATCTAAACCAGCAAAGAAGAAAGAAGAATCAGCTCTAACAAGCCCAAAACCAGAGCTGAAGTGAAGAATAAAGTGACTCTAACAAGCTCAAAACTTGAGTCACAACAAAAAGAAGGATGCTTCAAAGTTTCAAGATTTCAAGCCTTCAAAAATTTTGTTTTCAAGTTGCTGCAATTTCAGTTCATGTGCAGCTGTCTTTATGCCATGGATCCACAGCAAAACAGACTGTCTAATCCTGGTTTGACTGTATTTAAATTTCTATTGTAGAATGTAGAGAAAGAAATCTGCTAGATAGTTTAATCCTAGCAGATATTAGATTAGGTAGAGAAACTATGAGACCAACTGTTAAATCTGGTCTCATGGAGGAATAAGGGTAGAATTAGACTAGTTTGTTTTCTGCTTTCAATAAAAAATGATGAAGAAGGTCTGCAAATTCAAATGCACCTTGAAGAAAAAATGTTAGGACTGTAGGATGGGTAGGTAGATTGTTTGGGGAATGTTTTCTGTCGATTAATATCCATCATGTTTGTAACCGCTGAATCAAAGAAGAAAGGATGGTTCAAAGATCAGGCATCTAGCCTACTTCCCAAAGAATATCTCTGAAGTTCTTGACATCCTCAAGAAGATTCCATCCCCATGTGGAACCACTATTAGCCACCTAAACATTTTTTTTCAAGAAAACAGGTGGCTAAATATTTTTCTGAGCCTTCAAGAGAAACATTTCCTATGAAAATCTCTCATTCTTGAAGCCTTTGTGTGTCCTTTGCCTTTGAAAATATCTTCACTGTTGTTTCCATCAAAAAAAGCCTCACTATCTGTGAAAAAATTATGCTCAGAAAAGCCTCCATTTTCCCCTTGTATCCCTGCAAATTTCCCCATTTTAAACCTTTTTTCCCTTTATCAAAGTTTCCCCTTTGACCCCCAAACCCCTTCCTAAGTCTTCTAAACCATCAAATTACCCTTTAAAGATCATGTGAACCTCTTCATTTGATTTTAAAACCCCTCTTTCCCCTTACTGGAACCTCCTTTTAGCCTTAAAAACATTGTTTTTAGGCCTAAAAACCCACTTTTTATCATATAACAGGCTAAACCATACAGCGCTTATCACATCGGAAAGTTGGAGTGGAGTGCTTTTCCTTTGTTAAACTGAAATCTTCTGATGTGAGGAGGAATTTTTCTATTGGTCTCGGAAGCAATATCTATCGTTGATCTGAATAGATCTAACGGTTTCACGCCTATTTCACCACGCCCCGCCTCCTCCCTTTGTCAACTCCCGATGAAGATCTCCACCATTGATCCTTAAAAAATCCAATGGCCATCGCAACACTACTCTAATCACCAATTGGAAATTTTAAAATGTGCCACTTTCTATCTCCCTGATTGGTCGATCCCTGATTGGATCCTGGCTGTTGAATCCATAAGAACCAACGACCAGGATTTGATCTCACTCCGCCCCGTGTTCCCTGATTGGTCACCCCCGATCCAATCACGACTGTCAATCTTCTGCCGATCCGACGGTCCACACGCAATCGCTTCATGAGCACATCGGAGTTTTGGCCCCTACCTCTTCTGATTCCGATTGAATCGCAGTTGTCCATCCTATTTGATCTGACAGTTCATATTCCTCCCGCCCATTAAACTACCCCTCTATCTTCGCTTTCCCGCTTTCGATCTCGACCGTCCATTGTGTTGATCGGACGGCTCACATTCAAACCACCTTCGACCAATTCTCGCATTACCGACTACGCATCTCCTCAAATTGTGCTCCATCTACCACCGTTAGATCTCACAGTCCTAGATCTGACGACCGAGAACCATATTGCGTAACTTTGGCATCCGAGCATTAACAGTTTGAAATCACGCGATATGGGTGGTTTTATTTTTCCACATGTCGGGCGGTGGACCATATCGCGTTTTTTTGGGATATTATAAAAAATTCTCCCAAACAACACGAAAACAGTTGTTTTCTTCCTTAAAACCACTTCCCCACTTCCGCTCCCAAAAGACCATCTAAAGACCTTGATCGTTGATCTATTCAGATCAACAGCCCACACTACATCGCGTTCTCCATTCACATTTTTCCATCGCGCCACCACAGAATTTTATCGGGTCATCTCGACCGTTGATCTCCTCCTAAGATCTAACGGTCCATATTCCATCACCCTCCGCCCATGCCAGGTCCCACCATCTGAAGCCTCATTTCATTCATTTTTCATGCATTTCCTTCTATTCCGTCTAGAGGTCGAAACTGAATGTTTTACATTAATAATCTTCTCTTCTGCCCACATGAAAAATTTATGTTATAACATTAAATTTTATTTCATATCACATCAATTTCTAAAGGCAGTCCATCAATTAATCACCACCGTCGATCGCCTCCGTCTAATCTAATTGGACGGTCCACAACCATTCCTCCATCAGACCTCATCAGATCATGTTTCCACCGTTTCACAGCATTTTGCAACCGTCTTCCACTACATTCACCTCATCCACCATGTATGTGCTGCCATTCCCACAGTCCTCCACAGAATTTCACCTCCACTCCCGCATGTATTTCTTAACATGTTTGTGTGTTTTGCAGGGTTACAAGTGGTGGAAACCACCATGGCTCATAGTCACTGTCATAGTGACACAGAGCACAGAGAAGGCCATTTTTAGAGCCTAAGATTGCAGAGAAAATGCTTGGGAAGGTGTTGGAACGAAATATTTCATTAAAGAATAGTGTTTAACTCTGTAAAACCATCCAGCACCATTAAAGCTCCATTTTCACAAGACATAGACAATCAATGAAATGAAAAAGAGTATGAGTGAAGAATTAAAGAGTTTAATGCCCGTTATCGAAGATTTTAAGCCTTAATTCAGTGTTAAAAGGGAAAATCTACTATATTGAAGACCTTGTGACTAACACAGAAGGCCTAATGAGGCCTAATGCACAGAAAACAATATTATCAATGATCACATCAGCAGAAGGTTCCTTCCCGAGAAAGGACAAGCTCCCATACTGGTTTTATTCTACATCAAGCTCCTAAGAAGATCTCCACTCTAACAGAAAGTCCTAAAATGTTGCCAAAGCATTTGTTATGCAGTATGGCAGACCTGAAAGTCATTTATCTACCTTTTTCTTATAACCAGAGTACTACAGAGTACTACAGCCTAAATTACATCAAAGAACATACCTATGGTTACTATCAGCCTGTCGAAGACCACTCTTTCACCCAAAGAGTACTGAAAATCAATGCAGGGATATTAAGACAGAATGGGCCTCGAGCCCTCTTCTTCTATTTCTATTTTAATGTTTCATTTAGTGTTTCATCTACCTCCTCTGCCTCTCTTTTAGCTATAAGAACTCAGGAAAAACACATTGTAAAGGTTGTTGGTTGTTGATCGGATTTCTGTGAATTGTAAGCTGTTTCTCTTGAGATATAGTTTTGTGTGTAAAGTTGTAAGATAGGCTGAGGAAGATGATTTTAGATTGAATATCAAGTTATTGGACAATGTTGTATATGACTGGTGTTGCTCTTTAATATTACAAGCACATTTCTTTGGATCCTGATTTAAAGTAGCAGTGATGTGTTCTACCTTTGTCTCTGTTTTCCTTCTGTAATTCATTACATTTCATTTCTCTAGTAAGAATTAGAAATCTGGCTTAGGATATACCCTTACATGGTACCCTAATGCTCTTGATCTTCTTATATTTGATGTTTTGTACCGATTGTGTTATCTGAGAACTAATTCAAGGTAATTTAACTAGTGTAGTAGCAGTTATTCACTGCTAACTGATGTATGAATTTATGAATCCCTTCTTAGATGTTATTGTCTAGTTTTAATTGAAAGAATTGGTATACTAGGAGTTTAGAATGCTAATTCTATCTCACTAGGGTCTTTTTCAATCAATTGAACCTTTCTAAGTTCCCTTAAGTTGAATGTCAAAGCATTGAAAGTCCAAAGCCTTTCTCTGATCTCAGGCTTCACCTTTGTGTTTAAATCTTAAGTGTTCCTTGTTGTCTAAAGAGTTAGCCTTTTATGGGTTGGATCATAAGTGTTTAAGGCAAGCCCTGTCCCTAGATCTACTTCCTCAATGGTCACCTCAGAGGTTTCCTTGTCATTCACCTTCATTCCTTATCATTTAATACCACACTATCATCTTTAAAGATCCTCTGTTTTATATGACTAGCTCAATTGAAAGCCTTGGATAATGAATAGCAAGTAAACCCTTTTATGAGTCCATTGCCCAATGGTCTCGAGTGTTCCCTGAAGTGCCTATCCTTTGCCTAAATCCTCTTTGCTCACCCTTTGTCTTGTATTGAACCCTTCCTTCATGTTTCCCAACAACCAAACAAACAAACCTTGTGCTCTATAACTAGCCTAATACCTTGAAATTGAACATTGAAGACATATACCTTTGCCTTTATAGAGAGATCCCTCTCTGGACCCACGAGGGCTAGATCCTGAGGTCCCAAAGTGGTTTTGATTTTGTCTTATCTTTTGGTATTGCCAAACTTGCCAAAACATAGGAACCTCAACATGATGGACGGTGGATGATATCCATAAAGTGCCATAAATGGGATCATTTTTGTTGCAGTATGGAAGTATTATACAACCATTCAGCCAGAGCTAACCACTTGACCAATTGTGTTTGTTTATCATATACAAAAAAACGAAGATATCCTTCCAAAAATTTGTTCACTATCTTAGTTTGACCAACAAATTGAGGATGATAAGATGAGCTATGAGCTAGTTGAGTACCCAAACAAGAAAATAATTCTATCCAAAAATTTCCAGTAAAAATGGGATCTCTATCGCTTACAATAATCTTTGGGTTTCCATGTAGCTTTTGAATTGTTTCCATAAATGCAGTAGCAACTGTACTTGCTTTAAATGGATGAGATAATGCACAAAAGTGTGCATACTTGGTAAGTCTATCAACTACCACCATGATGACACTCTTTCCTTCAGACTTAGTTAAACCTGTGATCAAATCCATTGAAATATCCTCCCAATGTTTACTTGGAATGGATAAAGGTTGTATAAGACCCAGGGTCTTAATTGTCTCAACTTTATTTTGCTGGAAAACCAAACATTCCGCCACAAAATTTTGAAAATTAGATTTAAGGCTATCCCAAAAAAAATCTTTCTTCACCCTGTGGTAAGTTTTTAAAAATCCTGAGTGTCCTCCTAAAGGAGAAGTGTGCAATTCCAAAAGAATATTTTGTTTTAGTTGGGAATTCTTAAAAATATATAAGCGATATTTGTACCATAAGGAATCATTTTTCCAACTAAATGTATCAGACGTATTAGGATCTTGCTACAACTTTTGAATGGGTGTCCACACTTCCTTGTCCTTCTTCCATTCATCCCTTGCTTCAGTTATCCAATCTGGTTGGATAATAGAAATGGCACAAAGCAATGCTTCCACCTCTTCATCCTTTATTGAGAGTGCATCTGCAACAACATTTAGCTTCCCTTTTTTGTCGATGATTTCAAAGTCATAACCCAACATCTTTGTGACCCATTTTTTCTACTCTTTTGAGGATAGTATTTGTTCCAAAAAGTGTTTAAGACTATCATGATCAATTTTTACCTTTAAGTATCTTCTCATTAGGTAAGGTCGCCATTTCTTTAGTGCATGTATTATTTCCAACATTTCCTTCTGATAAATAGCCTTCTGTAAATACTTTCCTTTGATTGGACGACTTTAAAAAGCAATGGGTCTTCCTTCTTGCGTTAAAAAAACACCAATTCCATTTCCTAAGGCATCACATTCCACAATAATTTTTTTTGTGAAGTCTGGTGTAGCTAAGACCGGTGCTAGGCACATTGCCTCTTTAAGATGTTCAAAGGCCTTAGTTGCTTCAGGAGTCCATGAAAATGCATCGTTCTTCAATAATGTTGTTAGAGGTGCTACTACTCTCCCATAATTCTTAAAAAACTTGCGATAATATCCTGTTAACTTGAGAAATCCTTGCAACTGCTTTATGGTTGTGGGGACTTTCCATTCCTTAATGGATTTAAATTTTTTAGGGCCTACCTTAACATCTCTTGAGATACAATATGACCCATATATTCCACCTCTTGTACTCCAAAGAAACATTTGGAGGTTTTCTCATATAATTGTTTCTCCTCCAGTAGTTTGAGCACCCTGTCAACATGTTGAACTTAATCCTTCCAAGACCTGTTGTAGATTAGTATATCATCAAAAAATACTAACACAAATTTTCTAAGGAAGGGTTTGAAAATGGAATTCATCAACCCTTGAAATGTAGAAGGTGCATTGGTAAGGCCAAAAGGCATGACGAAAAATTCATAATGACCCTCATGAGTTTGAAATTTTGTTTTCGAAATATCTTCAGTATTCATTGTAATTTGATGATATCTTGAATGAAGATCCAACTTGGTAAAATAATTTTCTCCATGTAATTCATCCAATAATTCATCACTCACAGGAATGGGAAATTTATCTTTAACAGTGATCTTATTGAGCTCTCCATAATCCAAACACATGCACTTTGATCCATCCTTCTTGTGCACCAATACTACTGGAGCAGAGAAAGAACTTTGACTAGGTTGAATTATACCAGCCTCTAACATTTCTACAATCATACGTTCAATTTCTCTCTTTTGGACAAAAAGGATATCTGTAAGGCCTGATGTTTGGAGGAACACTTCCAGGAATCAAATGAATAGCATGATCATGATCATGAATAGGTGGAAGTCCTTTGGGAGTTTCAAACACCTTGGAATTATTGTCCAAGACCTTTTGGAGATCTGGAGAAAAATATGATTTTCATGTTGGAACTCCTAGTGAGCATAATTGTGAAATTACGCTGCGTTGTTCTTTATTAAGAAGCTTTTTCATGACATTAGAGCTTATTTTCTTTGTCGATTTCCCTTCGATACCTCGTTAATCAACTTCCTTCAATTCCAAAAAATATTTCAAGAAAATTTCTTGAAAATTAAAAGCTACCATCCCCAAAGATTGTAACCATTGTACTCCTAATACAACATCAGCACCTCCCATTGGAATGGAAAGCATTAGACTATTCAATACATATTCCCCCATGGTTAGCTTTATATTATGGCATTTTACAGAGTAATTTATATTTCCTCCATTTGCAACCATCACTTGACATTCTGGCGTTGGGTATAGGAAGAAATTCAATTCCTTGTCTACCTTACAATGAATAAAATTATGGGTACTACCCGAATCAATCAACACTATTACTTTTTTCTTCCTGATATGTCCTTCTACCTTGAGAGTTTGAGGAGTGGTAATTCCTGCCAATGCATTACATGATATGGTCGGACTCATTTCTTCTTTTTCTAGGGTTGGTTCCTGGTGTATATCCTCTTCTTTTGAGGTTTCTTGTTCATTTTCTTCCTCCTCTTCACAATCTATGTAAAATAATTTCTTCTCAACACACTTATGACTTGCGGTATTTGCTATCACACTGTAGCAGCTCTTTCTTTTCCTTCCAATTTTTTGTGTAAACTCAGAGGTTGTAGTCTAGAGCAATAATTTCCATCTTTATAGATGTGAGTGGTAGGCTTCCTTGTTTCCATAATTTTACATTCAATTTTTCTTGCCAACTTGAATGCCTTCTCCAATGAATCAGGTTCCCAAAGGCAAACCTCATGTTGGATGTTATCCTTTAAAGTCCCTATGAAGACATCAATCTTGTGTTCCTCTGGAATATCAGTTACCATTATATTCAATTTTTGGAAGTCCTCAATGTGCTCCACCACTGAACCCTTTTGTTTGAGATTTATCAACTGTCTAAAGAAGGTGTTTAGCTTTGTATCCTCATAATGTGCTATCATTTTCTTCAAAAAAATTGAACAAGTGACAATAGTTTATGGGAGCAAAGCTATCTATACCATAAAAATCTATTTTATTCCCAATATAAAGTTTCAATGTGTACCTTTTGTGTGTTTTTCACATTATTGAGATCAAAATATTGCTCCATCTGTAGTATCCATGTTACGGGATCCTTGCCATCAAAATTCCTCATATTGATCTTTGGAATATGGTGGGTCTTCCATCCAACATTAGAGTTTATGAAATCAAGATTAAAATTTATTTTTTTCTCATCATGAGTTTCCTCTACTATCTTTTCACCATTAGGAATAATTTCTTGTATCAACTTTGTCAAACCTTCCTTTAAACCTTCCATGTCTTCTTTTAGATCATTCTTCATGTCTTCCATGTTGTCTTTCATTTTTTCTTCGATCTTAGCTTCCATGTATTCCATGCCATTCTTCAAACCATCCATATTAGCTTCCACACCTTTCTTAAAACCATCCATCTTAGCTTACACACCTTTCTTCAAAACATCCATTTCATTTTTTGTTGCTCCTTGTGAGAGAAAAATTTGGTGCACTTTCTCTTGTAATTTTGATATATCATGTAGCACTTATTCATATTCATGAGTCATAGTAGAGTATTCTAAGGTATTAATGGGTGTTGAATTATTTTTAGGGGGCATTTTAGAACCCAATACTGATATCTATGCTTCAATATGCCCTTGGAATCACTTCAAACTGATTTTTCAAAGAAGAATTATGCAATTTGAAAAACAATACACACCATTTTCTTGCTTTTAAGGCGATCGATATAGAAACTAAATTATCTTTGTCATTTCAGATCTTAAATAACTGAAATTCAGTCTTGTAGTAGCCCTCTAAATCTTCTTTTGAATGCTAGAGGTCTAACCTGATTTGGATGCTTCAAGACAAGGTTATGCCCAATCTACCACAATGACCTAATTATGGATTGGTTCAGTAGAGCAAATTTGTATGGCTTGCCATGTGTTACGGTTTCCTCCTTCGGCTCTGAAATTGATACACAAGAAAATATTGTTTGTGTACTTTCAGCCACTATTTACAAAATTCCAATCTGAAGCTCAAAGAGAGAGTTATGATGATTTTCCCAAGGTCACCTCTTTTAGATGAAATTCAGGAGCCTGCAAAAACCCTAAGTTACATAGATCATATCTCCGAAAATATTGTGAGTCAAGATCTAAAAATTTTACACAACGTTCCTTAGGATTGTAGCTTCGCATGGTAAAAATTGTAGCTTTTGAACCTTCGTATAAAAAAATTTATAGCGCAAATTCCACGATGACATGTTTGTAGCATCGAAACCCTAGAATCCAAAGCTCTGATACCAAATGTTATGAAACCAGCTCCAAAAATAGAAGAAAAGAGAGATCAATGCCTTAGAAATAAGCCACTTCGAGGGGGTAACCTCTTTTACATTACATAAATGAACAATTCTTGGATGATACAAATGACAAAACCTCCTTATATATATAGGAGTCCATGGGGTCACAATATAATCCTAGCCGACCTAACAATAATAATGTAAGAGCACAATAATAACAATAAGGGGGCTAAAATAACAACAATAAGGGACTACACTAGTAATATAGGGACCTAACATATTATGTTTATATATTTGAATCACGAACCATGATGTTCAATGCTTTACTTACATGTGGTATGAGTTATGGTATGTCTATGAAGGTTAATATTTGTCTGGACTATGTTGTTCAATGCTATGTTCATGATTGATATGAGAATTTTTTGTTCATGCTCTCTTATTTGAAAGGAATGGATTTTTTATATATTAGTTCAGGTTGTTTATAGTATTGGAAATGGCTGATAGATTGACTATAACTCGTCATGTATAGTTATGAGAATTATGTGTTCATGTGTGGTGAATTTATATTCACATCCCTCTAGTAAGTCATGCAGCAAAAGCAATAAAAAATTACTCTATATCTCATTGAATTGATGAAATGATGAGAACCCTTGAGATAATGTGCTTGTCCATAAAATATCTCAAATAGAATGCTTGGGATTAGTTAATAATCCCTTTAATTAAAAAATGTAATGAATGTTTAATTAATGTTTAATCGTTTTTTTTATAATATCGGCTTGGGGAAACGACACTTGGGGGAAGTGATCTGAAGTAAGTATAATATCAAGTAAATATTTATAGAGAGATACTAACCCTAGGAGATGTAACATCAAATTATGCAACCCCAGGGAAACGTGACAATGGTGATATGGTTACTAGGGAATATCAACCCATGGAGGATAGTAACAAGAAACCATGATACCTGGGAGCAAACCATGTGTCACTAATACTTTTACATGAGTGTCATGTGAACCCACACATGGCGGTGGTGTGTTAGCACATAGGCTAGCCATGACCACGTAGGTTCCAAGTAAACTTCCCTAGATGACATGGCCTCTTAAATGGGCTAAATTTATAAGGTTCGACATAACTCTCTATCTAGGACTCTAATTAAGGTAAAATTTATATCTCCAAAAAGCTCTTGACATGTTGAACATGATGGTGGAATTTGTTTTATAATATGAATACTTTGAGAAAAGAGGTTTTTTAAACCCCATTTTCATAACAGACCTTGAAGATATGGTCAAACAGGTAACACCCCCATAGCTAGAGATCCTTTAAGGGGGTGGGAAGTGTTATAGAGTGGAATCAGAGTAAGAAGGTAACAACGCTAAAACTCGATATGTCATAAGGGGGTGGTAGGTGTTACAATATGCTTGGGATTAAATTGGTTAAAGATGATGTCTCCTATTATAATGGAACCAAAAGATGAAGTAATAGACCCAGAACCTAAACTACTCTGTTAGCAAGAAAAAATCATATTTACTAGAGTTAAGATAATCTAAGTATTACTTCCCTTTGCTATAGATGATTGGGATCCTAGATTTTAAAAATGATTAAGAAACCACCTTATTGATTTACTTTTAAATAGAGGCATGAATTTGGTGGAATGGCCTTGAAATATTTAGAATCTACGAGGAGAAATGAACATACAGTAATGTGAATCCTTAAAAGATTAAGAGTTTTCATTTCATATTATGGTCACCATTTATGTTGATGCTTGACGTGGATAACATAAAAGAACATGGAAATCATCTTTTTTTGGATGTCAAAGAAAAAATAGGGATGGTGGCATAAATTGATTTAAGACCTAGATTCACTAAACCTATGCAATTAGGTTTTTTAGTTAAATCAATTGTTGGAGCCATTCTCTGTAAGAGTACTAGTCCTCCAATGAATGCACTTGATTTATTTTAACGAATGAGTCTTAAGTTAGTTGTAATTTTTTTTTTAAATTGTCATATTAGCAGCTACTCAAAGTCTATCTATTATGAAAAGTAATGTTAAGTGAAATGAATGCATGGAAAGGTAAAGTGAATATTTGTAATCATTATAACCATTAATATTGCTACAAATTTAGGTAAGATGAGATATAAAAATTGAGTGAATTATGTATGTTAATTGAAATATAGAAATGACTAGGATATGGTCAAAATTAGTTAAGTTAATCAGCCAAAATGAGTAGAAAAAATATGTATAACAGTTGCTACTAAGCTAATAGTGACCATATATACAACAAATAAATAACTAGAATGAAATTGAAAACATAGTGTTTAAAGCTAAGAAAAAATCAAATTTCATTAATTAAAAAACACAAAAAGGTGATTACACATATGCTTAAAAACATGCTTATTAATAAACATGCTTATGTATTTTCTATAAAAACCAAAATTCTAGACAATAAGTCTAGGCCATATGAACAAGAGGTTTACAAGAACCTATGTTATTCACAACATTCCAAATTCCAAACTAGGTGAAGAAATCATATCACTCCACAATCAATTGTTTGAAGGGATCTTCATTGTTGTAATGTTAAACTTGAAAATATTGCCCAAAAAACTAACATGAAACAAATAGACACTGTGTTATCTCTAGGGGGAATTACTTCTCTTTCAACCTAATGTTATACCTTAGGTTGTGTATTACTCAACATTATTGGGTTATTAAGGGTTGAAAGATGAATTGGTATTACACAAATTGTATAACATAGGTTACAAAACAAATTTCTAAATGTAAATTTTTTTATTTTTTATTTTAATTTTTAATTTCAATGCCATTCGTACCCTTCCAAATTTATTTTCCCGTCCACCTCAATATTTTCCCGGGCCACTCTCTCTCTCTTTTAGTGATAAACGTGTTTTCACTGTAAATGACTTCAGCTGGAAACACAAAGAGAGTAAAATAAAAATAGGTTGAGTGCATGGACTAAAACTTTGACGCAAACGAATGCAACAAAAACACAAGATGCTATGGGCATTGCGTAAACAGTGACCCCCACAAATTTTCAAACTTACCTTCACTTTCCAACTGTAAGCAAAGGTTGGAGTTTCTATTTAAGTGTGTCTATCCAGTTCAATTGTTTTTGAACTTGTCTTCCACTTTTAGAATGCCCACCACACATGTTTTATCAAAACCAATATAATTTCATCAAAAGAATTATGTGTGTCTTCATCAAATTGATCATAAAATTCTTTAATTTAGTGAATACTTTGTTATTGGTTCTCATAATGGTGTTGACAAAAATAGATGTATTTGGTATTAATATATATATGATTGGTAAAAAGGATTGCTTGAAACATATGGATTTCATGTTTTCTTTGGAGTAAAGGAAGAGATATGTGTCAATGAATAAAAGCATGCAAAATTCATATTTAGTGGGATGCATGCAATCTACATTGATAGGTTATGATTATCATATTGGGTCTTTATTGCTCTATAGAAAGGATTTCAAAATGTTTCATTCAATTGGTAATTTTTGTATGTCAAGAATCCAAGATAATTTGGAAAACGATCCTAGATATTATTCAGAGCTTCATCATAATCGAGATTTTTGGCCATTAGCAAACACTGCAATGTCATGGGTGCAAGACTTCTTTTCAAAACAAGGAGATTATTTTCCAAATAGAGATACAATACATATTCCAGATAATTTCTCAAGACAAGAAATCTACAACTTACACAAGGAATATGCAGAAGGTGTTGAAGGAAATGGTTGTTTTATTACATATCAATATTTAGTGCAGATATGGAGGATAGAATTCAACAATGTTCGTATTCCTAAGAAGACAAGGATGGGGGTTTATAGTACATGTGCTTCTCTAAAATAAAAAGGGGATAAATGTCAAGGAACAGAAATAGGTAAGAATTCATAACATTATTCTTTTAAATTGTATAGTGATCAACTATGAAAATGTATTTATTAATAGGTTTATTTTATGTTATGTGTAGATTCCATTGTCAAAGCACTTCAAGAGCATCTCAAACAAAAAACAAGTGAAAGGAAAAATTTGTACAAGCATCGAAAGAAGTTTTATGATCATCCAAATAAATATTTGGGTTTGATAATTGATGGTATGGACCAGAAGAAAACACTTCTACCACATTTTGTTCACACGCCAAAAAAATTGCAAGAGGAAAATTTTATCCAATTTCACTTGGTCGATTGCATGGTCTTTAATGGGAAAATGTCACCAAAATTTTACTTTACAGCTCAAAATATTCATAATGATGTAAATCTGAAAATAACCATAATTCATGATGTGAATTCTAGTTGGTGTGGTAATATTCCTGAAATTTTGTATCTACAATTGGACAACACTTGTCGTGAAAACAACAATCAAATTGTTTTTTGATACCTAAACATGCTTGTCAAATTGAGAAATTTTCATAAGATAAAGGCTGGTTTCCTTCTTGTTGGGCACACTCATGACCATATTGATCAGATGTTCAGTCATTTTTCAGTAACATTGAGGAGTAAGGATGTTGGGATCTTACCAACATTAATTGAATGTATTAAGAAATCATATATGCTAGATCATTTTTTTCATGTGTTAGAATAAATTGTTGACATGTGAAGATTTATTCTCAGATCACATGGAGAGGATAAATGCATTAAACAACTTAATGACATTAGCTTCCAACAATAATTTCATATAAAAAAAATTGATGGGAAAACACTTATATGGGGCAAGAAGTATTCAACTAATGCAAAATGGGCATCAGGTTTGGAATTTTTGAAGTTCATTCCAGGTCATCCAATATTTGCATCAAATATATTGTTATTACAATTAGTTTCTAAAGTTCATAATGCACGAAGGAAGAATAGAGATATAGATTATTCTGAATGCATGGAAGAAATCAAAAAATCCATTAGATATACATATGATTACTTTGATGTTGTTGATTCAGTTTGGTGGGAGTCATTTCTCAATTATCAGAGTGATATCCTTTCAAGAGGAACAATAAATATTTTTTTTTGAAGACTCCATTTATTTGGCCACAAAATGTGTCAAGTAGACATGAGGAAACAAACATTGTTGAACAACAACAATATCAAGGTATTACTAATTCTACACAGGTGGAGGAAAGAGAAATGTATATTTGTTCCAGAAGATCTCGTGCACAACGTGAAGCCATGGAAGACCTTTACAGGGGTTCATTACATGATATTAAGGAGGGTTGCATGATCACGATGTTTGTAGATGAATATCCACATGGCTATCCATTCTGGGTTGCCAAGGTTATAAAGGTGATTACAAAAAATGAATATGTTACAGGTGTTGAAGTACATTGGTATGCAACAAACACACATCCATTCAATGGTGTGTACAAGCTAGAGATGGTAGTTTATAAAAAAATTAGCGGAAAGAGAAAAAGAAAGGGTACAAATATACATCTTCACCACACAAACCTCTTAAAATTGGAGGAAGTTGACATACTTGTTTATGAATTCAATTTAACAAAGAGAGGAAATTTTCACTCCAGGATGATATATATTCTGAAGAAGTTTCTACCGGAAGAAAAAATGTTGAGATGGTATTCTATTGAACCTGTTATCACTCTAATAATTCTAAAGTTGTGATATTTTTGGTTTTTAGTCAAAGAACATTAGAGGTAACAAGAGACCAACTTTTAAACACTAGGATCTAGCCTTCCTAGGGTTCAGAGAGGGCTCACTCTATAAGATTTAACTTTGTTTTGATTATAAAATATTAGGCTAGTTATGATGTGAAAATTTGGTTTGGTTTGGTTTGGTTTGGGTGAGAATAATCACTTAATGAGATGGATAGTGGCAGATCTATTTGTCCATTGGGCTAAGGAGTCAAATATCAAGCAGGAAGGACTAGGATCAAGGTCAAAAATTCAAATGTTTCCAGGGCAAGATAGATAATTCTTTGAAGATCTTGGAAGGCTGTTTGGTGAAGTGGTTGATCGGGATAAAGAGCAACTAAGAATTTTTTGTTCCGGATAGAGAAGGATTAGATAGAGGTCATTAGAAAGAGGGAGCAATTAATTCTTACTTGTTCTTTTTCTCGATCAACCACTTCACCAAACATCCTTCCAATATTTTCACAGACTTGTCTATCTTGCCCTGAAAACTTTTGAATTTTTGACCTTGATCCTAGTCCTGCCTGCTTGATGTTTGACTCCTTAGCCCAATGGACAAATAGATCTGCCACTATCCATCTCATTAAGTGATTATTCTCACCCAAACGAAACCAAACCAAACCAAATTTCCACATCATAACTAGCCTAATATTTTATAATCAAAACAAAGTTAAATCTTATAGAGTGAGCCCTCTCTGAACCCTAGGAAGGCTAGATCCTAGACTTTAAAAGTTTGTCTGTGGTTACCTCTAATTTTCTTTGACTAAAACCAAAAATCTCACAACTTTAGAATTATTAGAGTGAGAACATACTGGCGACTCCACTGGGAAGACTAGCATTTTCTTTAGAAATATTTTACAGGTTCAGATTTGATCTATGATGGTGGACAGTGATCAGACATACAAAGGTTAAAATCGTCCACCTGATGACTCCATTGTAAAAGATCTAGAGCTTCAAAGTCCAGAAGAAACTCCATAACCAAAAAATCCATATTCCAAATCATTAATGGTGATACAAGATGACAGGGTTTGTGGTAAACCTTTCATCTCATGAGATTTTCAATGAATTCAAGGATGGGTTATTAGAATTTCAGGTTGATGAGGATTTTCTAAGAGCTGTCTTTCTTATTTTGAAATTTAGAAAATGTTCTCCTCAACTTAAAAAATGTGTTCTTGAGATATTTTCTGAAAAATATGAAAATGAAATTAAACTTTTGCATTCTCAAATTTAGTCATACAATTTCCGAGATCCTAGAGAATTCTTGGAAAATCTTACTTCTCCAAAGCAAGAGGAAATTGTACTACCTGTTGATTTGCAGATTGATGATGATTATGTTTTCGAATACAAGACTAAAAATGTAGATGCATGGTTTAATATTTAGAATACAACTGAGCAACTAGTCATTGAAGGCTTAGAAGCAGATATCATACATCATGTTTTTATTGATCCTATAGCAGATTATATGGAGGTTCTTTTTAGCTTAAGTTTGTAAACATGTTTTTTCTATGAGGATCAAATACATCAGTAGTTGATATTACCCATCATATCATTGATTATGAAGACACATGATCAAGTTATACTTCTAAGTTTGATGAAAAGAAGTGAAGTTATCCATTCATTTCTACAGCTACTTGAATGGCTTCATTGGAATTTTTGTATTACCTGATTCAACAAAATTATTAGTAGACTAGAGTAGGTAGATGAGTGCAAATAAGCTTGGGATTCTGAGATTTTCTTCAGTTTCAAATTCAATTTTCTTATCAACTTCCAGTACAGTGTGTAGTTCAATGTTCAGTGTACAGAATGGTTTTCATTTCAGTTTGAGAGTTGGTAGAATAGGTTGCAGATTTGGGAACATTCCAATGGATAAGGCTAGTAGTCGACGATGTTCTTGACATCTCACAAGGAGATGTCATCCCCATTTGGAGCCATTGCTAGGGTCCTATAATAATAGGATTCATAATTTTTGAATTGAATTTTATAGTCTTGTACATATGTACATACCTTGCTTTTTGCAAGTTGTTTTCCCATATTTGAAAATAATAAAAAATGAAAGGAGCATAAAAGTCCTAAAATAAATATCAAAGGACTTGAAAATAAAAGATCAAAAAAGAATAAAAATGGACCCCAAAAGAAAAAAGAGATAAAAATAAGACATAAAAGTGAGAAAGTGAAAATGCCACTACTATTTACTTTTACTGTAATAATAATGATTATGTGCAGTTTGTTCAAAATGCCATAATCCATGATGAGTTAAATAGTTTAATCTTAACTTTTCATGATTTAAATTTCATGTTTTAGATAGATAATAAAGATATGTCAAACTATTTAAACTTGACAAATCAGTAGATAGTTAGAGAATAAATGAGGAGCTCAACAGTTTAATCTGAGCCCTCGGATGAAATAAGGTTAGAATTCAATAGTTTTTATGCTTTGAAAGAAAAATGGATTTAGGGTTGCAAGATTATATGCACCCATGTAAATAAAGTAAAAATGGTTAGAATAATGATGGGTAGGTAGAAAGAAGTTGTACAAGGAATGTAATAAATCATCATTAGGCAAAAATTACTAATTTCCCCTCCCCCACAATGATACAAGTATTCTAAACCTTCAGTTAAAGAGGCTCAGAGAATTTCTCTGACTTCTGTTGGGACTGGACCCAAGGCTTGATGACTGATTGGTTAAAAATATTGGATTCCCTACACGAAAACCCATTTCATCAGCATATTCACCCTTTTCCTAAAATACAAACCCTTTTTCTAAGTAAAACACCTCTTTTCTCAGAAAAGTAAAATCTCCCTTTACTAATTTCATTTTCATCCAAAAACACTCAAAATACCCACAAAATACATTTTATCCTAATTTTATGTGTAAAAATCAAAATGGGACAATTGTATGCTAAAATGCCTATATACACTTAGTTTAAATTTTATGTATTTTGATTCATTTCATTTTCATTTCATATTAATTTCTAACCTAAAGTATTAAATCCCTTAAAATATCCTTTCCCGTATATTAAATAATTCCTTTATTTAAAAAATCCCAAAAAACCCACTAATTTATGTTAACCTATGGTCTATATTACACGTGTTGAAATATGCCCCGCCCATATCCCCATAGGTTAAAACATATCATATAAATAAACCCACCCCAAATGGTTATAAAACATTTGTAAATGTTTCATATGCTATGTAAATACGCCCCGCCAATCAAAATAAAACATTAGTTTTTGTTAAAAACTATGTTTTAAATGTTAAAAGAACCCCAACACAATATAACAAGGCCTGGGCCCCACGCCTATATTCCGAGCAACTCTTTCATTAAATCTCAGTCATTCGCATCATCTCCCCTCAATCTGACGATCCATCAATGATATCACATTTCTAAAAAGTGCAATCTTTAATCAATCTAAACTTTGTGAAATGGGTTGTTCTGTTCCCTTATCTCTCCTCCATGCGGCTATAAGAGATTGGATCGCATCCAATCCAAGGAAACCACTTCCTGCCCTGAGCCCGTGCGATAACCACTTACGGCTTTTTCCTCCATTCGCACCAAAAACGCATACCACCCTCCAGTTTGAATTATCCAGAGCTCTGTGGCTCTACGATAAAGCCCTAGAACATAATTTTTGCCTTTGCAAGCGCCCCAAAGACCCGAAAACCCTGATAAACGCAGAAAAATCCCTCCACGCAAGACTTAAAGATTAATTTGTTTATTTTATGTGCAGTTTTAATGGTGAAAGCTTATAAATACATTCTACAGGTCCAAGAACGCTTTAATGAATGTCTTGGTGATGATCCAGAGGTTTTTTTTAATTATAAGGGGCCAGAGGCAAAAGATCTAGCTTAACCAGCAACGAATCATGATCCTTGATGGTTATTAAAACCCTCCCATAGCAAGAGAATTCCACCTGCACAGAAGATGAAACAGTTAAGAGATTAGCCAAATTTTAAGGAATAGAGTCAAAAAATCGAGGACAAATCAAGATGATTAGTCCTAAAAAAGAGAGATAAAGGAAAAAGCTTACATATTTACTTTAAAAATATAGTTTGTATACAAAGAAAGGATTAAATCAAAGTCGGAGAGAGATCAGAGAAATAAAATTGCACAGTGAAGGGTAAAAGTGAAAAGGTGACAGAGCAGTCAAGGTAAAATAGTAAAAGTAAAATACGGAGGCAGTAACTGGTAAATAGAGATGAAACACTTTCACCAGCAACAATGAAGTTTATCCCATATAAAATTAAAAAAACAGTTAAAAGAAGAGTAAGGTTAAAAGATGAAAATAGAAGTAGGAAGGGACATTTTTCAGAAATTTCCTATTTAAGTCATAGTTTTGCAGAAACTATTGTGACCAATAAAAGATGAAATTTGAAAAATAGAAGGATTTTTATGTTCCTAATATTCCAAACTACATAAAACTCTCTCAAGTTTCTAATAGCCATTATCGTTTTGGAAATTTTAAATAATATTTGAAAGCACGTTTTACAGAAAATTCCTTTTTAGTCATCATTTTGCAGAGACATTTTTGGCCAATCCAAGATGAATTTTTCAAACCTGGAGGAGGTTTTTATTCCTAAGAGGCCAATATACAAAAACCTATCTCACATTTTTCACAGGTATTATAGAATGAGAGATACATGCACATATTCACAGCCTATTTTTCGGACTGTGCAAAGTTCTGTTTTAGAGATATTTTCGCAGAGTATATTTTGAACAAATGGAACTGCATTTTAGGAAACTAAGAGAGGTTTATCTCAAAAATATATTTATATACAATAACCTCTTTCACTTTTTACATATCTATCTTAGAATGAGATATGAAAAGGTATCACTCGACCCAAATTTTGCATAATTTCTTGAGCAAAATGCACAAAGGAAGGAGACAGTTAGTGACTTGGATGCCTCATCATCAACTAAGAGTTGATATCAAATTCAAATTCTCTTCTTTGTCACCATAAATTCATAGCATAGTGCCAAATATATTAATTAGTTTTGATTTTCCTTTATTTAAGTTCTATTTATGTCATACAGTGTGAGATATTTGTAAACCAATCTTGAAATTTTTTCAAGATATTCTAGTTTAGAATTTGTATAAATACTTCATCCTTTGAAGTATTGTTGTGGAATAAATTGCTGAAGTTTTCTATAGTCAATCTTGTTATACTTGAAGGCTTTTTGTAGCAAGTTTCGAGCAGCAGACTGGGTCAATTCATCTAGCATCATATTTCAGGATTCATGTGATGAGCCATTGAAGTGAAGTACTTTCTACTTGTCATTGTTTATCTTCTTATGTTTTACATACATCCATATATGCGTTCCAAATTTAAATGATAAATCAGGAGTATTATTACAGGATTTGTTAAAAGCACCCTGTCTTTAACTGTTTATCATTTCTATGTTTTCTACTAATTTCCAGAGTAGGGAACCCTTAATTGCTCCCTCTTTCGAATGACCTCTATCTACTCCTTCCTAATCTGGATCAAAGAATTCTTAGTTGCTCTTTATCCCGATTCAAACCACTTCACCAATACGCCTTCCAAGATCTTCAAAGACTTGTCTATCTTGCCCTGAAAACATTTGAATTTTTTACCTTGATCCTAGTCCTTCCTGCTTGACTTTTGACTCCTTAGCCCAATGGACAAACAGATCTATCACTATCCATCTCACTAAGTGATTTTTTCTCATCAAACCAAATCAAAACCATTTTTCTCAATCATAACTAGCCTAATATCATATAATTTAAAAAAAGTTAAATCTTATAGAGAGAGCCCTCTCTGAACCCTAGGAAGGCTAGATCCTAGAGTTTGAAAGTAGTTTTGTGGTTACCTTAGACTATTTCTTTCTTTAACCTTGAGAAATTACTGAGTGATAACAAAACCTAGTGATAGATCTAGAAGACTTTTAAAACCTCAAATGGTGGGCATGCATGTTGACTCAGATGGGCCACTAGTTGATGACAAATAAGAATATGGAACATCTTCATCTGCATCCAGTCATTCATCTAAAGATGTCAATTCTGATGGTGTGCAAGAAAATATGAGTGATTTTGAATAATTGTGTAAGACAATTTATATAAATGATGCTTGCATTGAGAAATGAAAATGATATTTTAACTTCCATATGATCTTACATGAAGTTATGACTCATTTTTATGATTGTTGGATTATATGTTTTAATTATGATGAGTTCATTTTTTTAAAATATTCACAATGCAACAATAACTTAGAGAAATAAATTATGTTTCATTGGGTTATTTTAGTCATATAATTTGTTTATAATATCATGGTTGAAATATGTTGAAAATTTAATGTTTTTTAATTCTATGGGTGAAAAATTGTGAAATATCTTTTATCTTTAACATTATGGTTGAAAACAATTAGAATTTTAGGGATTTTTATTGTCGTGATATTATATGTTAAACGAGAGGGATAAAAATTGTTGGAATTTTAATGTGTTTAAAATCCCATTATTTTATATTAACTTCATTAATAAAAAAAATGTTGAAATTGTACCCGGAAAATAAAAATGATATTCTAGCATCAACATTAGTGTGTTTTTTCCATTTATTTGGCACAGGAAAATTGGTTTTACTACCATTTTTAAAAATTGTTGCAAATTAACCTTGAAAAAACAAAACCTTATTATGGAATACCGACTTTTTGTTTTTGGGTTGTTTTTCATGTTTTTTGGGAGTTTTTTTGGCTAGAGTTCCAATTTTCAGTTTATAGTTTCTATTTCAAAGTTTACGTTGTTTGATCTAGGGGTTGGAAGAATTATAGTGTGAAGTTAAAATTTATAGCAAAAGGAGAGAAAGACACACCTGGGGTGGGGGGGAGTTGTAGGCAAAAACAAAAGTGATGCCAAAAATTGGGTAGAGTCTCATTATCAATCCAAACCATTACTTCCAATCCCATCTCCATAGAGCCTCTTTCCCTACAATGATGCAAAGTACTGACCTAAGGATCGATTGGCACATGGTAAATCTCGCCTCGGTGCTGAGAAGAGGATGGGAGATGTTTATTATAAAGGTTAGAAGATGGTATTAAACACATGGAGGTGATAGATATGTCATAATCCTGTGAAATATATAATGGAATGAGGCCATGTGGAGATTATGGAAATGCTAAGTAATAGGTGGGGGCCATCATGGAATTATTAAGGCAGGATAATGACCATCAACTAAGAGGTCTCCTCTTTTTCCTTGGAGGGATAGGTTGGCTTATTCATCAACAAGAGAATTACTAATATCTATGAAATTTTAAAAGGATACAAAAGGGAATTGAGAAAGGCATGAGTTTATAGGGTGATAAATCAAGTGCATTCTAGCCTTAGAGGAGAGAGTACTATTGAGATTCAACAAGAAAATTTTAGTACCCACCTAGTTGCATTAAGCACCTAAACTAGGGTGGGGCCCACAGTGTTATTTTTAGGTGCATGTCTATTTTTTAGCTATCCCTTAATTAGAAAACTGTAATCTATTCTTAATGATAACTTGTAACAAGTTAACTGAGTGCTATATAAACTCAGTTAGCTCATGGATTTTGAGTTAGAAGTTGTTGGTGAGGCATGCAGAGTAATTCTAGTTGTAACTAATTTTGAAGTGTAGTTGTGCATTAGTTAATGCATGTTGTAAATCAGTTTAACTCAGTTAAGTGAGTTAAAGTTAGTTGTGCTAGTTGTAACTGAAGATACAATAATGAAAGGTCAAGTGAATTAAATATTATTTAATTCACATTCAGTGATCTTACATGCAACTGATGTTTTACTATTATTAGCTGCATGCATGTCAGTTCCAGTGGAGACCCAATTGAGATATAGGTGAAAGGGAATTTGACTATCAGTTGTCAGAATATTAGGTTGCACCCATGCACCCAAACACCCATTGGAGTTCCCATGATCCTTGCGTAATTTAGGAAGGCCAAAATTCCTAAATAATAGGGATTGCATTGAGCATGAATTGCGCAAGCAAGGTAGGCTATCTAGAGGCAGTAAATTGGCTAAGTATTAGTTAGTTTTATCTGAGACAATGTGAGACGATTAGCTGAGTACTGAGGGCTCTTGTGAGAAGATTTTTGTATGTAATTGTTTCATGATCCAAGTTGAATATACAATAGAAGATAGTGGGGTTTTGAGCAGCAATCTTTCCCCGGGAAATTATCTCTATTGTGTTTGATTTTATTCTTCTTTGCTTCATGTGATTAGCGATTGTGTTTTTAATTCCACAAAATATTTGTAGAAGAGATTCAGTATCTAAATTTATAACATTGTTAGATCAGATTGAATCCATGATATAAATTATTGTTGTATAATTTTTACATGGTATCGGAGCACAAGAAATTGCATAAGTGAAGCAGGAGCTGATTTTGTGACTAGATAGAATTCAAATTTGCAAAAATACTTTCTTGGTGCTACGGTTGATTCGTGATCGAAATGGCTTTCAATGGATTGAGGTTGGAGTATGAACTCGAGGTTAGATCAAACTATATTTCTTGGAAGGATAGGATAGAGGCAGTACTAAAAAAAAATGGCTTGAAGGAATTCATTAACAATGATGTTCCCAAACCTGTTGTGGCAGATGTTGCAAATCTTGATGCATGGCAAAAGAAAGTGGCAAAGGCAAGGAGGATCCTGTTGGAGGGAGTATGAGACCACATTATCTCAAGCCTCCATGGGAAAGCCACACCATATTCAATGTGGAAGTCTTTGATGGATCTATTCCAAAGCAGCAGCGACCATAGGAAATTAGCGCTCAAAGATAAACTCAAGAAGATCAAGATGGAGAAGGGCGACTCCATACCAAAATATCTATTGAATTTTGTCCAATGTTGGGATGAATTGGGGATCGTTTTTATAACTGTTGTTGATGATGATTTGGTGAGCTTGGCTCTCCTAGGAGTTCCCAAGAGTTGGCACAGTTATCAAGACTCTGTTAATGGAAGGGAACAATTTCCAAATTGGGAACGATTGTGGTCGGATTTGGTGTAGGAGGAGTTCAGAAGAAATACCAGAGATGGATCTTCATCTAATAATGAAGATGAATAAGATTTTTCTTTAGCTACAAGGGTGAATAAAGGGAAGGGGAAGAAATTCCATTCCAAATCTGAGTCCATGAATGGAAAGAAGCAGGACATGTCCAAAGTGAAGTGTTTTCACTGTCACGAGCATGGGAATTTTGCTACTAGTTGTCCATAAAAGAAGAAGAACAAGAAGGTTGGAGGATCTACAGCTAGTGAGGCTTTGGCCTTGCAATTTGAGCTTGACTTATCATTGATCGCATGCATGGTTTCTAGTGCATTGGGATCGGTGTGGTATTTGGATAATGGCACTTCCTTTCACATGACGGGAGACAAGGAAATTTTCAGTGACTTGGAGGAGAAAGATCTCCAGATGCATGTCAAAATGGGTGATGGCGAACAATACAGTGCCACCGAGATTGGTACCATTACCTTCCAGAGGAATTCAAGTAAACCCTTTCAATTAAAAGATGTAATGCATGTACCAGGATTGAATAAAAATTTAGTCTCAGTCGCAATGTTGGAGGATAGAGGCTATGATGTTGTTTTTAGAGAAGGAAAATATTTCTTGCAACATAAGACAACAGGACAAGCCAAGAGGATAGGGATTTGAGTTAAGAATATCTACAAGCTAGAGGTAGATGTTTGCACAACAATGATGGGCAAGGTAGACAAAGTGGTGAGCCAGGATGAGGGTGAATTATGGCACAAGAGATTGGGCCATCTTCACCATGGAGCCTTGAAAGTCATGCAACATATTTCTACTAGACTTCCAATGGTAACACTTGCTTAGTTAGATACATGCAAGGGGTGCACCATGGGGAAGTATGTAAAGGCCACATTTCATGAGAAGGAGAACCAAGCTTCGGGGATCCTTGAGAGAGTTAATAGAAACGTGTGTGGACCATTCTCTATTTCTTCGACACCAAAACATAAGTACTATGTAATATTTGTTGATGAATTTTCTCATAAGTGCTAGATCTTCTTCATGCAGAAGAAATATCATACATTCTCTAAGCTTCTAGAGTTTAAGGCACTGATGGATAAAGATTCAGGGAAGCAAGTGAAGGCTCTTAAGAGCGATAATGGTGGAGAGTACATTTCTAACGAATTCAAGACACAACACGGAAGCTGATAGATTGAGACTTGGTGCTACAGAGAATGTAGGAGCCCCTACTTCACAGTGCAGATAGAGACAGTCTCCTAACCGATTTACTGGATACATGGCTCTTATGAGAAAATGTATTGTGACTGAACCATCTTCCTTTCAGGAAGCAGTGCAGCAACCAACTTGGGTTGATGCGATGGTGGAGGAGTATAACTCCATTGTCAAGAACAGTGCATGAGATATTGTCCCAAGACCGGTCGACAAATTAGTGGTTGGATCTAGATGGATCTATAAGGTAAAACAAGCTACTGATGGGAGTGTGGAGAAATACAAGGCTAGATTTGTGGCCCAAGGATTCTCATAGATTGAGGAAATCGATTATGATGAAAATTTTGCACCTGTTGCAAGGTACTCTTCCATTAGATCCATACTTTCACTCTCAGTGAAAATGGCTAGCGCATTCATCAGATGGATGTGAAAACTGTGTTTCTCAATGGGGTCATTGAGGAAGAGGTGTACATAGAGCAGCCTGAAGGTTTTGAGATCTTCAACATTAATTCGCATGTGTGCTGACTCAAGAGAGCATTGTATGGGCTGAGGCAAGCACCCCGTGCTTGGTACACTTGGATAAACAACTATTTCACTGGACTTGGATTCACCAAAAGTGAAGCGGATGCAAACTTGTACCAGATTGTGGTTGAGGGTAAACTATTGATTATTGTTCTTTGTGTTGATGATCTAATTTTTATTAGTGATGAGAAGATGATACACTCATGCAAGGAGGATATTGCAAGGGAGTTCAAAATTAAGGACATGGGACTCCTTCATTATTTCCTTGGATTGGAAATATGGCAGCAGGATGGTGAAATTTTTGTGTCTCAAGGCAAGTATGCAAAGGAGATACTGGGTAAGTTTCACATGGAGAGCTGCAAACCCATGGAAACTCCTCTTCTAGGAAACTAGAGGAAAGAGGATACTACTTCTTGAGAGGTAGTGGATGCTACTGTCTACTGGCAGTTAGTTGGTTCACTGATGTATCTAGTAAACACCAGACCAAACATTTTCTACGGAGTTAACCAGTTGAGTCAAGCTATGGTTAAGCCTACCAAGCTCTTTTGGAAGGCGGGGAAGCATGTCTTGAGATACCTGAGGGATACATCAGAGTATGATTTATGGTACAGACGGACAGATGGAGTGAAGCTTCAAGGCTTCACGGATGCAGATTGGGCGGGCAATCCATCATATAGAAAGAGCACATCAGGAGGGATCTTTAGCATTGGATTGACAACAGTTTCTTGGTACAGTAGGAACAACGATCTATGGCACTCAGTTCAGAGGAAGCACAATACAAGGCAGCAAGTCAAGTTTCATGTGAGTCTATCTAGATGAGAAAGATCTTGGTTGGTTTGTTTGGTTCTTAGATGGATCCAAGAGTGATGCATTGTTATAACCAGAGTTGCATTAAAATCTCGGTTAATCATGTGTTTCATGATAGGTCCAAGCACATAGATATTCGGTACCATCATCTCAGATATTGTGTGCAGAGAAAGATAATGTTGCTTCAGTACATTCCCACAGAAGATCAGCATCCAGATATTCTAACGAAGGCGCGCACTAGGAGAAAATTTGAATACCATAGAGACAGGATCTGGGTGAGGTATAATCCCTTTCTTGTTGAGAGGGAGTGTTGAGATTCAACAAGAAATTTCAGCACCCACCTAGTTGCATTAAGCACGTAACCTAGGGTGGGGCCCACAGTGCTATTTTAGGTGCATGTCTATTTTTTAGCTATCCCTTAATTAGAAATGGACAATAAACTGTAATCTATTCTCAACGATAACTTGTAATAAGTTAACTAAGTGTGATATAAACTTAGTTAGCTCATGGATTTTGAGTTAGAGGTTGTTGGTGAGGCATGCAGAGTAATTCTAGCTGTAACAGAGTTTGAAGTGCAGTTGTGCATTAGTTAATGCAAGTTGTAAATCAGTTTAACTCAGTTAAGTGAGTTAAAGTCAGTTGTGCTAGTTGTAACTAAAGATACACTAATGATAGGTCAAGTGAATTAAATATTATTTAATTCACATGCCGTGATCTCACATGCAACTGATGTTTTACTATTATTAGCTACATGCATGTCAGTTCCAGTGGAGACCCAGTTGACATCTAGGTGAAAGGGAAGCTAACTATCATTTGTGAGAATACTGGGTTGCACCCATGCACCTAAACACCCATTTGAGTGCCCATGATCCTTGCGCAATTTAGGAAGGCCAAAATTCCTAAAGAATAGGGATTGTATTGAGCAGGAATTGTGCAAGCAAGGCAGGCTGTCTAGAGGCATTAAATTGGCTAAGTATTGGTCAATTTTATCTAAGACAGTGTGAGACGATTAGCTGAGTATTAAGGGCTCTTGTGAGAAGATTTTTGTATTTAATTGTTTCATGATCCAAGATAAATATACAATAGAAGATAGTGGGGTTTTGAGCAGCAATATTTTTCTGGGAAATTATCTCTATTGTGTTTGATTTGATTCTTCTTTTCTTCATGTGATTAGTGATTGTGTTTTTAATTCTGAAAAAGATTTGTAGAAGCGATTCAATATTCAACTTTAGAACATTGTTAGATCAGATTGAATCCATGATATGCATGCTTGTTGTATAATTTCTACAAGTACATAATTGAAGGTGTTGAATTATATTTTTGGAATCTCCCATGATGATGAGCTTAGGGATATCAAATGATGAGGTGATCTTATGTCCTATGTATAGGGAATAGACTTTGGCTTGGTTTTTGGATGTTAATCCTAGGTTCCAATAGAATGATAGCTAAATGTTTCCTCTTGGGGAAAAAGGCACCCCTCCCTTGCCTACCGCCCTAGGAATGTAACTATTGTGTAGTATATGTTGAGTATAAAAAGATCCAAAATATCCTTCAAATAGTATTTCAAAATTTTCAACTAGTATAAAAATTAAAAAAGACCACTAATATTAATGTTTCTCTCTATAACATATGAAATACTAATGAAAAATTCATATCAAGTGGCTTATCTTGATCCTCAATTTCTCAAGTCTATGTCTTCAATCATTCCCTAAATTGTTTACTCTTCCATGAGATCATTAGGGGTATAATTCACAACACTCTATAGGCGAAGGCAGCTAAGTGGGAAGTTTAGTTGAGATTACAAACCATATTCGTTCACATTAAGCATTCAACTTCTAGAACTTTGATTTTTCTTTTTGGTTACAAAAGGGTGTCCATGACCATTGCATTTTGGGATATGCATTAATGTATGTTATTATGTGCCTTGGTTGTCACCAAGAATATATACATCTTGTTAACATTGATAAAATATCCATGCTACCATAATACTCTATGAATTTCATCAATTTCCTTGTAATCCATATTTTAAATCTTCTACATATGCCCAAAGAGTAGACAATAAATTCCTAAAGAAAAAATTTCAATATGTTGGGCTAGGCCTTTTCAAGAATAGGCACACTACGTATTCAACAGGGTCAAAATGCCAACCCAAGAGGGAAAATATACCACAAACATGAGATAATATAGCACATATGAGGAGAACAAACCAATTGTGTAGAAAATCCACATAAATTAAAACTGATATTTGTAATATGCTAAAAAAAAAATACTTGAATCTACTCTACCAATTTGCAGAAACCAATTATGATCTCACAATCACATAACAAGAATGAGAATAAATTTAAATCACACACAACATAAATATTTCCTTGGGAAAGTGATAGTTAAAAACCCTGCTATCTGTATATTGCATAAGTCATAAAATATGAGAAAAATACAATGTTTTTTTTGAGTTGTTTCCTTGGGTAATTAGGCTATATTAAAAAGGAAATTCCCCAATAAGGATTACGCAATACATGAAGGCTCTTCCTCTGATTCCATGCACCACCTGTATAATTGGATGATTATACAACTAATAGTACACTGCCCTTGAACTCCAATCTCAGCTAGGTCTTTCTCAGAATTGGCATGGATGAGTTATTTATGGCTGATTGATCACAAGATGTGGTTCAAGTCCAAGTTCTACTTTTTTACCTCTCACTAGTTTCTCCATCAGTTAGAACTAGTTAAACTTATTTTAACACATGTAAACTGAGTTAATTAATTACAACTCACAATAAAATCACCCCAGGCTCCTATAATGCAAGATAAACTCTACATGTCTCTCATTAGACTCTCAACTCGAATTAACTAAACCAACTAAGTCAATTTAACTTAGTTAACTCGTACAATTTGTCATGAGATGTGGAATTACAAATTTAATTATAATTTGATTCAAGGGAGAATTAAACTACAATTTATTGTCTCCATTTTCAACTCTCCCTCTCAACAACAAAGGGATTATCTGATACCTTGATCCTTCCTCTATGGAACTTGAATTTTCCTCTTGACAATGCCTTTTTCAAGATGTTTGTGTCCTGCTTCTCTGTATGAATGTACATTAACAACATAATCTTCCTCTACACACAATCTTTGAGATGGTGGTATTAGAGGTCGATATGCTTTGACCTATCATGAAAAACTAGATTAACCGAGAGTTTGATGCAACTCTGGTTATCACACTAAATCACTGTCGGATCCATCTGCTGACCAAATAACCCAACAAGGATCTTCCACATCCAGATAGCCTCACAAGTTGCTTGACTAGCAGCCATGTACTCTGCTTTTGTTGAAATGAGGGCAACCGATCTCTACTTCTTGTTGTGTGAGGAAATTTTTTTTGACCCAATACTAAAGATTCCCCATGATGTGCTCTTCTTTTCAGATGGACTCCCTGCCCAATCTGCATCTATGAAGCCTTGAATCTTCCCACCATCTTTCCTCCTATATCAAAGACCAAATTGAGCGGTGCCTCTGAGATATCTCAGACATGTGTTTGGCTTGTTGGAAATATTGTCATTGATGGCAAAGGAGAAGATAGGAACAGCATTAGACAAGAAACAAAGATAAGCAAGAAGCAGCAGAGGAATTAGAGGCAGAGTAGTGAGGTAGAAGGGCCATCCAATTTGAA
Organism: Pinus albicaulis; assembly: GCA_034641835.2. Classification (NCBI taxonomy): domain Eukaryota; kingdom Viridiplantae; phylum Streptophyta; class Pinopsida; order Pinales; family Pinaceae; genus Pinus; species Pinus albicaulis. Next base: position 1,493,542,314 of record CM076570.1, on the reverse strand, counting down.
GATCTAGCCAAGACAAGAAGAAGTCGTTTAAGTGGATTCATTTGCATCTATGGAAGGAATTGTTCAGCATTACATGAGTATTGTTTAGTTTAAATGCTGTGTGATGAGACTCTATAATTGGGGTTTGAATATACTCTATATATCAGTGAAGAAATCAACATTCATTGGAGAAATATGACCTTCAATCTAAAAGAATCGATGCAAGGAATATATTTCTATTGTAATGTATGGCTACAGGATGTTTTATGAGTGATGGTGCATATCCACAGGCCATCTGAAGATCGTGAACGTATACATAGCAAGGAACGCATAAAAATGAGTTGAGAAACTATGTTACATTTGAAGAATCGAGTGAAGACACAGTAATGACGATGGACAGAAGTTAGTGTAGCAAGTTGAGAGGGTTTACCAGAATCGAAATGGTGAGACAGCTTTTAAACGGAACCACGAATGCGTGGAGGCCCTAGCTTGCTTGAGATGTTGAAGTGTTAACATAACAGAGGGTTAATACTGTGTATCATAGAAATTGAACTGAATAATGGAACGTAAAGGCAGAATACAACTAAAATAGAGTTTTGAATTTGGGGGGAAACCTGAGTCAAGGAGCAAAGCAGAACCTCGAAGGAATAGTGAAGGCGGGTTCGGAGATAAAAACTGGTGGTATTCGCACTTTTAAAAAGTGGTAAGTAGATTCCCTGAAAAAATGCGATAGCGCCCATTGATTGACACGTGGCCATAAGTGGTTTGGAAAAGCCACAAGTTTCACACTTTTTTTAAGTGTTAAGACTCTGTGGGAAATCAAATGTGAATTGTGTCTGATATGAAGGGCGAAGGATCCAACAATGATCACATCGTGGAGTTGCTTGGACGATAACGCGGAAGGTACGTCATATAGTTGTTGTGGGCCGACTGTTATAATATGCCGGTGGTTGATTATTAAACCAAAGTCAAAGTTCATATTAACGAATCATCATATGAGCACCTCTTCGAAGGTTGTTAAAGGTAGGTTTCCAGAGTTAGTGCAAATAACGGAAGTCAGATGGTTTATGTTTTAAACCAAGGTTGAAGATTTATTATTGGTGCGTTGGGCTTTTGGTTTAAATAAAAGTCGAAGTACTGTGGGCCCTATTTTTATTATATGTATATTGAAGTCTAGGTTTTATTCAAAGTTGAGATTAATATGAATAAAGATGACAAGATTTTTGGGCCCGAATACATTGAGTTTTACTACAAAGTTGATATATTTATTAATTCATTCATAAAGTGGGGTTCAATATGGCTTATTGACCACTGGAGTTAAATTATAAAACCAGAGTTATATGCCGAGTCTTATATATATGGTTTGAAATTAAAGTGCAGTGGGCTAGTATGATATTTGGGCATAATATAGAGTCTTGACGCATATTAACATATGTGGAAATGTTGAGATTGCAACAAGATGATGAGCTTAGTGGAAATAAGTCGCCTTCACTAAGTGGGCCCGCAGGCTATTTTTGGCGCAAAGTCTATTTTTAGACTATGTCTATTTTTATACATGTCGATCATGATTCTATGAGTTGCAGGATGCTATTTTTGGATGGTTGGTCAAGATGGAAAAATAGATGGACTTCTATTTTTAGACATATTAGGAAGAATCTATTTTTAGATTTCTAGTCTAAAAATAGATATGTCGAATATTATTAGCTCTTAATAATATTTGGACTGTTGTGGACGATTTTGTCACCCCTAGAGACAGCCTAGAGTTGCCATAGACCAGTGCCTAGGACATCTTAATATAGCAGGGAGACACATAATAGCTTGGGTTGTCAATCCAAATGCCTTCCTACTATCTCTTGTTAAAACAAGGAAAACTTTAAAAGGGACCAAACTCTCTCAGAAACTGCCACAAAGATAAGAATAATGTAGGAACATCATGCAAAACTCCAATACAAAAGCATCAGACAGTTAAGAGACAGCTTACTGTAAAGAGGGCCGATTCAAATAATATACCACAGAAACCAAGTATCAGAAAGTGTATGCAGAGAAGAACATTCCAAGAAGATATTAGTTAACATGAGACTGATACCCAGATACACAACAGAACCACATAAGGGCGCACCAATTTATGAATCCTTATATGACAATGGCGTTTTAAAAGCACCCTCCTCAAGTAACTAATATAGTAGAAAATATGGATGAAAGGAATATGGAGCAGTATATCATGACTAGGCCTATTTAAAGCACTTGACTAATTCCAGAAAGGGCATCAAATAAGATGAATCCTTACTGCAAACTAGTGAGCCACTCGCATTCTAGAACATGATACAAGAAGATAAGTGTAATGAAATGATATTTTATATTAACACATAAGAAAGATTTACATACTGTGAGATACCAAAGACCAGAATCCTCATTACAGCTATAACTCCTCCTCACTGAGACCCTACGGGCTCTGAGCCTTCATACAGAAGCATTACAAAATTTATACAAAATCCTTTTCACTGCACAGTTTGCTGATTGAAATTTGGAACCCTTACAATGTCTTATTTTGAGTTCTTATAGGAAAGATAGAGAGTTCTCGAGAAGGAGGTAGATGAAGTACATTTAATGACTTAATTTGAACAAAATGGCGGAAAGAATTCGTGCCCATACTGTGAATGACTAACTATAAATGACTGTACTTTACAAATCATCTCCAGAAATAAATGCTGAGGAGGAAAATCTCCTTATGAACTAAACACAAATAATACAATATACAATGCTCTGTGCTTAACTAAAAGGAGGGAAAATCTGCTGCCATAAAACCCTAAGATAGCCTGCGATTCTGTACTGTACTCTCGGCCTTTAACTTTGAATTTAAATCCTGGATCTTTAATGCAAGGCGAAGTGTCCCTCAATTTTCTCTGGAGGGTTCTGTAGGTTCATATCTTTGTTTCCTTTAATGATATTCATTTCACACAACTATCCTCGGCTTCTTCCTTAAATTTCGCCAGCAAAATATCGTCCTTTGCCATGTTCTTAACCTTTGCAGCAGAGGCAACAGATTAAAGCGCCTTCTTGTTATCTTGAAACCTGCAACACCCACAGACATATTAGAAAAACCAGACTTAGAGGTAAGGGGCATGGAGGTGGAGACGGTGATGACGTCAAGGACATGAACAGATGACAAGAACATGCAGGGTGGCGGAGGAGAGACAATGGAGACTTTGACTAAACAGATGGAGTGCGAGTTTTCCATGTAGAATAGTTTGGACGTGAGAAATGAATAAAAATGAAGGATATGAATGAAATCACACATATATGCATATGGCGGGGAGGAAAATTACGGACGCACGAGGTGGTAACACGTGGATGTACGACGGGACAGGTGGAAAGGTGACGTGGCATCGGAGTCAATAGACGGGGAGACTGATTTCTGGCCATCGGATCTCGAGGACAGATCAACGGCTCAAAGGCGATGAGAGCGGCGTAATGGTGGGCTACGGGCACGACGGACACAAATTAACGGGCGGACAGCTTTGGAGGAGATTCGTCGTTGGATTAAGGTAGACAGATCCAACGGCGCGTGTGAATTCCGCTACCTGGCCATGGGCCAATGGTTAACGCGCGGGATGGTGGTTTTAAACGCCGTACCCAAAGACACGCGTCATATGACTTGTGGAATCACTGGCAATTGGTTGAAAACTGCCGGTCCAATGGAAATGGTGCGGGATTTACTGCTGGTTTTCTGCGCGCGGGGACCACCATATTAAACGAACGTCGCCCCGTTGATTTAACTTGATTGGACGATTGCCATTGCACCTCAAACATAAAACAATAAGATCCTTTTCTTTTGGCTTGTGGTTTTCGGGCTCGGTTAATGTGATAACGACCGGAAAAGGGTCTAAGGCCCTGGGGCTTCGGCTCAATAAGATTTTAATATTAAGTTTTTAACCATTGGGTAATGTATTTTTGAGTGGAAAAGGTAAAGTTTAAACAGGAGCATGAGGACTTTTAGGTCACGATAGAGATTTGAAATGGATTCGAATGGGGCAACGGGCCAAAATTTATAGGAAGGGGTAAATATGTACAACATGGAATATAAACATTATCTTATTCTCTTGGATCACTTCAGTTAAGTGCACAGATGTGGCACAGGAGCTGACAAAAGGAATTACGCTATTCCTGAGGCTTAAGTGGAGCTATTGCATGGATACTTCAGTTAGAACTCATGTGACAGAGTTTGGTGGAGTTATTCAGCTAGTTGTGTCTAGTCTAACTAATTGATACACTAGTGAGAGTGGTGTGAATTAATTATTAATTAATTCATTAATTATTAACTCCTTAATCAACTAAACAATATATCAGTTAACTACAGTGCATGGACAGTTTCGGTGGAGACTAGTGAAGAGGTAGGTGAAAGAGCAGTGTGACTATCATTTGTGACTATACTGTTGCATGATTTGCAACACACAGTGATTGGAGATGCCAATGAGGATTGCGCAGTCAAGGCTGGACCAATTTGAGTTCATTCAGAGCCATTCTTCAGCAGGGATTGCACAGTAGAGGCAGGCTATCAGGTGGCAGAGATTGGAGCATGAGATTCGCTAGATCGGGGCTTGATTAGTGTGTAACAATTGCAGATTGTACTGAGAGCTTGTGAGGAGCTTTGTATAATGATTGTACATGATCTCTATGACATATAATATACAAATACTTGGGGGTTTTCAGCTTTAATATTTCCCATAAAATACTGTGTTCATATGTGTGATTGTTTATGGTTTTAATGTGCACATGCGATTGTTTTTATTTCCGCAATTAATGATCAATGGTGGAAGAGATTTTGTATTGTGCATGAAGTTAAAATAGCGTCTGATCAGGAGAATCTCGGTGAATAATATATCATTTATTCAAATTTCTACATTGTATCGGAGCGATATTGATCATTGGAGCATTTGCAAAACATTGAAGCGATTGAGTTTTGAGCTGGTGGAATTCGAATTTGCAGCAGTGTTTTCTTAGTGTCGAAGTTGAGATGTCTTTCAACGGATTGTGATTGGAGTATGCCCTTGAGGGCAAATCGAATTATATTGCATGGAAGGACAGGATGGAGGTGGTGTTGGATGACAATGGGTTGAGGGAGTTCATAGATGCAGAAATTCCAAAACCTGCTTCTAGCGATGTTGCCGCACTTGACGCATGGCAAAAGAAGACAACAAAGTGTCGAAGAATTCTATTGGAAGGTGTAAAGGATCATATATTGTCCAGTATTCATGGTAAGGCTTCTCCATTCTTGATGTGGAAAGCGTTGAAAGACTTATTCCAAAGCAAGAGCGACCAAAGGAAGTTGGCACTCAAGGATAAACTCAGGAACATAAAAATGGAGAAAGGCGACAGTATGCCCAAGTACCTCACGAAGTTCATCCAATGCAGGGATGAGCTGGGACGTGTGGGGGTGACTGTTGATGACGAGGACTTTGTGAGCTTGGCTCTCCTTGGGCTTCCGAAGAGTTGGCATTCTATCTCATCAGACTCTTTCAATGGTCGTATGAAATTTCCAGACTCAGTGACTGCTGGTCGATTCTAGTGGATAGTGTGCAAGAGGAGATAAGGCGAAGTATCAGGGACGAATCTTCATCAAAGAACTCAGATGAAGAAAATTGCGCTTTGGCTGCCAAAGCAAGGAAGGGGAAGAGCAAGAAGAATGCTTCTCAATCTGGTGCGAAAGGCAAGAAGCAGGACATGTCCAAGGTGAAGTGCTTTCACTGTCACTGACACGGACACTACGCCACTAATTGTCCACAGAAGAAGAAAAATAAGCAGGTTGCTGGATCTGTAGCTCGAGAGGCCTTAACCTCGTAGTTTGAGCTGGATTTTTTGTTGATCGCATGCCTGGTCTCAAGTATGATGGGTTCATTGTGGTTTCTTGACAGTGGTGCATCTTTTCATATGACAGGAGATAAAGATTTGTTTACTGATCTAGATGAGAAAGATCTTGGAGTGCACATCGATATGGGTGATGAAGGTAGATACAGTGCGACCAGTATTGGTACCAATTCCTTTGAGAGGGAGTCTGGTAAACCCTTTGTATTGAAGGAAGTGATGCATGTTCCAGGATTGAAGAATAATCTAATCTCAGTGGCCATGTTGGAAGACAAGGGATATGATGTTGTCTTTAGCAAAGGAAAGGCTTTCCTACGTAGTAAGGCAACTAGTGAGACCGAGAGGATAGGGGTTCGAGTTAAGAACCTTTATCAATTTTAGGTAGATGGCTGTGCAGCAATGGCAGGCAAGGCAAAAGGAGTGGTGAGCCGGGATGATGACGAGCTGTGGCACCGAAGATTGGACCATCTTCACCATGGAGCTTTGAAGATATTGTAGCAGATTTCTACTGGGCTTCCTAAGGGCACTCTTACACAGTCATATCAGTGCAAGGGATGTACCTTGGGAAAATTTGTGAAAGCCACCTTTCATGAGAAGGATAGTCACACCACGATGATCCTTGAGAGAATTCACACAGACATGTGTGGACCTTTCTCAGTAGCTTTGACAATAAAGCACGAGTACTATGTGATATTTGTTGATGATTTTTCTCGGAAGTGCTGGATCTTCTTCATGCAGAGGAAGAGCGAGACATACTCAAATTTCTATGAGTTCAAGGCACTGGTTGAGAAAGAATCAGGGAAGCAGGTGAAGGCTCTTAGGAGCGACAATGGTGGTGAATTCATCTCTGGCGAATTCAAGGACTTTTGTAGTGCAGAAGGAATTCGAAGAGAGCTCATAGCACCTCATAACCCATAGTAGAATGGGGTTGCTGAGTGGAAGAACAGAACGATTGTGGGTGCTACATGAGTGTTGTTGCATGATCAGGGCCTTCCCATACACTTGTGGGCTGAGGCATGTAATACTACAGTATATGTGCAGAACCGTTGTCCTCATAGGATACTTGGCATGAGTACACTCGAGGAGGCATTTTCTGGTAAGAAGCCTGATATTTCCCATTTGAGGATTTTTGGTTCACCTGTTTACATTCATGTGACTAAGGATGCTAGGAAGAAGCTGGAGCTGACCGCAGAGGTTGGGATATTTGTGGGTTTCACTGATACACCCCACAACTATCGTGTGTATTTTCCAGACAGTCGCAAGACTGTTGTGCGACGGGATATCAAATTTCATGAGGAGAAAGCCATGAAGTCTTCACTTGAGAGGGAGCCACAATTTGATGCAGATGAGGAGATATTAGTTCCTAAGGATGAGATTCAGGATGTGGATCAGCCACAAGAGGAAGTTCATGGAGTGGGAGAGACCACTCATGCAGCACCAACCATCAGAGGGTGGAAGCGCACTACAGAAGCTGAGCGACTGGCTCAAGATGCAGAGAAGGTTGTAGGAGCACCTACATCACAGCGCAGACAGAGACAGTCACCTGATCAGTACACTAGATACATGGCTCTTATGAGCAAGTGTATCGTGATAGAGCCATCTTCTTTCGAGGAAGTTGTGGAGGATCCCGCATGGGTAGATGCCATGGTGGAAGAGTATGATTCGATTGTCAGAAACAGTGCATGGGAGATTGTCCCAAGGCCAGAAGGGAAATCAGTGGTAGGTTTGAGATGGATCTACAAAGTGAAGGAAGCAGTGGACGAGAGCGTCGAGAATTACAAGGCAATTTTTGTTTCCTGGGGCTTCTCACAGATTGAGGGGATCGACTATAAGGAAACCTTTGCACCTGTTGCAAGGTATTATTCCATACAGAGCATCCTAGCTCTCTCAGCGCAGATGGGATGGCACATTCATCAGATGGATGTGAAGACTGTGTTCCTCAATGGAGTCATTGAGGAGGAGGTGTACATAGTGCAGCCCAAAGGTTTTGAGATCTTCACATCTAGGTTGCATGTGGTGCAGTCAAGAGAGTGACAGTGAAGTGAACAAAGACCTCACAAGGCTACTACGGATACACATGACACCTGACCTGGATTCCTCCAAGAGTGAGCATCTAAACCCATACCGTACTGTGTGGAGGTGTTGGTTGATCATTGTACTTTATGTAGATGGATTTATTTTGACAAAGATGATGATACCTTTACAAAGGATGATCTTGCAAAAGAGTTTGAGATGAAGGACTTGGGCCTCCTTCATTATTTCCTGGGATTGGAAATTTGGCAGTGTAGTGATGGACTGTTTGTGTCTCAAGGCAAGTATGCCTGGGAGATACTGGAGAAGTTCAACATGCATGGCTGCAAGCCTATTAATACTCCTCTTCCTGGTGGTTGGAGGAAGGAGGATGCTACATTGGCAGATTTTGTGGATGCCATTATTTATCGAAAGTTGGTGGGGTCGCTTATGTATCTGATCAATACACGACCTGACATATGCTACGCTGTTAACTAGCTTTCAAAAGCTATGGTTAAGCCTACCAAGCTCTACTGGAAGGCGGGCAAGCATGTATTGAGATATCTCAGAGGTACATTGGGATATGGATTATGGCACATATAGTCGGATGAGTTGAGGCTATGTGGCTTCATGGATGCAGATTGGGCAGGGAGCCCAATGGATAGAAAGAGCACATCTGTAGGGATTTTCATTATCAGGTTGACAACAGTTTCTTGGTACAGCAGGAAGCAGAGATCTGTGGCACTCAGTTCAGCAGAGGCCAAGTATATGGCAGCTAGTTTGGCTGCATGCAAGGCTATATGGATGAGGAAGATCTTGGTCGGGCTGTTCGGTTCACACTTAGATCCTACTGTGATATATTGTGATAATCAGAGTTGCATCAAACTCTCGATTAATCCAGTATTTCATGATAGATCTAAACACATTGACATCCGGTATCATCATATCAGAGATTTTGTGCAGTGGAAGATCATGTTACTTTCATACATTCCCACAGAGGATCAAGATGCTGATATCTTGACGAAGGCACTCACCAGGAGCAAATTCGAATACCACAGAGGCAAGATAGGGGTGGCAGATAATCCTTATCTTTTTGAGAGGGAGTGTTGAGATTGCAACAAGATGATGAGCTTAGTGGAAAGAAGCCGCCTTCACTAAGTGGGCCCGTAGGCTATTTTTGGCGCAAAGTCTATTTTTAGACTATGTATATTTTTAGACATGTCGATCATGATTCTATGAGTTGCAGGATGCTATTTGTGGATGGTTGGTCAAGTTGGAAAAATATATGGACTCTATTTTTAGACATATTGGGCGGAATCTATTTTTTTATTGCCATTCTAAAAATAGATATGTCGAATATTATTAGCTCTTAATAATATTTGGACTATAAACATTATCTTATTCTCTTAGAGCACTTCAGTTAAGTGCACAAATGTGGCACATGAGATGACAGAAGGAATTATTATTCCTGAGTGGCTAAGGGAGCTGTTATTATATGGATACTTCAAATGAAGCTCATGATAGAGCTTGGTGGAACCATTGGAGCTAGTTGATGGAGTTGTGGTTCAGCTAACTCAGCAACATAGTTTGAGGCTAATGCTGTATCTAGTCTAACCCATCGACAATTAGCGGTTGGTGTAACTGACACACTGAATTCACTATAATTATTAACTTCATTAACCTAACTAAAGAATAGGATCATAACTATAGTGCATGGACAAGCTTCAGGAGACCAAGAAGTAGGTGAAAGAGCAACAGACTATCATTAGACTGCATGATTACAATATCTATAAATTATTACAAGCATTGGATAATGAGGATCAAAAGCATTATACCGGACTAATTCGGGCATTTTATCTGTTGGTCTCTTCAACAGGAATTCCCACAAAGAGAGGTAATAGCATGTATAGAGATTGGAGCATGAGATTTGCTAGATCAGGGCTTGATTAGTGTGTAACAATTGGAGATTGTACTGAGAGCTTGTGAGGAGCTTTGTATAATGATTGTTACATGATCTCTATGACATATAATATACAGATAGTTGGGGGTTTTCAGTTTTAAGCTTTCCCATAATATACTTTTCTCATATGTGTGATTGTTTATGGTTTTAATGTGCGCATGCGATTGTTTTTATTTCTGCAATTAATGATCAATGGTGGAAGAGATTCTGTATTGTGCATGAAGTTAAAATAGTGTGTGATCAGGAGAATCTCAGTGAATAATATATCAGTTATTCAAATTTCTACAGGAAAAGCTACAGTTTTTATTTTGGTTTTTTATATGATATATAGACCAATATATAATATGAAGAGTTATGATATGTGTTGAATGAGGATGTGGGCACCGAGGGCACTTATATATGATATCACTTGAAGATTTAACTCCAAGCTCGAAGGTCTAGTGCCGGAGTTATTTGAATGAGCAAGCATATAAAAACTTTAATACATGTTGGTGTTTGGCCTTTAATCAAAGTCTGAATTTGTATGAAATGCTAAGGGCCGAGAGTTGTAGGCGCGCTGGTTAAACCAAAGTCAAACATTGGGTTTCTGTGTTGGCCGAAGATTTACGATGGTAATTAAGCCAAAGCAAATAGTGATTGGGCACTTCCATAAAATGAACTATTGATACAGGATTTTACCATAGTGATGGGAAAAGAAAGCTTCAGCATTGATACAGATTCCATACTTAAAACATAAATTAGAAATGCATTTTTATATACACAATGAACCTCAAGAATGTGGGTCTGACAGGGGTACATACACAGAAAGAAGGGGAGTAAGCAAAAACTGAAAAAGCCAGTGACAGCAGCAGAAAAGACAAACTCACAATGAGCCAAAAACTGAATGGGCTAAATAGAAATTCTTATTGTAACTGAAAATGTAAAGTTTTATTTATTTTATATTGTTTGTGTTGCAAAGGCAAGTCTCCATAGGCAAACAAAACTCCACTGTAATATTGAAATTTGTACATATTGTTATATTTTTTCTGATTGAGCTGGACAAAGAAATGAGGAGGTAGAAGTCAAAGAGTCATGGCTATTCACTTCAAATTCTCTGTAGAATACAAACAGTCCAGAGGTGAACTCTATAAATGATATCTCATAGATATGCATAGAGAGGTTAGAGAATGGAGAATTGAGGCAGAGAGGGTAAGAAGAAAGAGGAGCAGATAGAGATGTTGTGAAGATTCAGAGATGATTTAAGGAAGATATGAAAGCTAGTTGACAGTAGTGAAGAAGGAACAGAACGGAGCTAATATTTACGGTAAATCAGCATATGATTTTTCTAAAAGAGTGAGGAAGTTGGTGCTTCCATATCAAGTTGAAGCTTGATAGATTTCAGTTGTAGTTGACTGAGGTAGGAGCCTCCTGTAGGTTGTAGCCTGCAGAAAATAGATGGGAGTTGGAGCTTCCTTGCAAGTTGTAGCTTGCAGAATTGAGGTAGGAGCCTCCGGTAGGTTGGTGCCTCCAGAAAATCAGTGGTGAGAGGGAGTTGGAGCTTGCCTTTGCATCACAACAATAATAATATGTGGTTTTCTCCCTTATGGGTTTCCACTTATATCTGTTGTCTATATGCATGATGACTATGTGTTGATACTCTGTATTTATTCTGCTTAATACCCGCTGCTCATTAATTAAGATTGTTGTTCCATTGTATATAAATAAGAAAGGTTATATTTCCAATAAAAGAAAGTATAATAAGAACATGACTGCATTAAACTTATTCACCCCCCCCCCCCTCTCAGTTTAACCAAGGGTCCAACAATTGGTATCAGAGCAGGTTCCTTCTGTATTAGTTTAACAACTGGAAGGAGATCCTAGGTCCCCAGGATGGCTAGTCTAGAAGGTTGCTCAACAAATAAAGCCCCTTTGTTCACTGGTACAAATCATGCCTTCTGGAAAATAAGAATGAGGACGTACATAATGTCTCTAGGAATAGAGGTTTGGGCTGTTGTGGAATTGGGATATGCCCCAAAGGAGAATCGATTCCAACCAACAAAGGATGCAAAACGTGAAAAGACTACCTCAAGAAATCAAATGGAGAAGACAACCCTTCATCAAGTATGCTAATTGTTTTTATGGGTATTGTTTTTACTATAAGGAATTTGGCAATAAAGCCAAAGAATGCAAAACATATGGACAAATATTGATGTTCAAAACCTCAAGGAGATTTATGAATTATGGAGAGTTCACTAATACTCATAATTCTGCTAAAAATATGATCAAATGTTGTGTATGCCATACAATCAGACATATGTCTTCCCAATGTCCTCTCAAAGAATGTGGTCCATCTCCTCAGAAAGGTGCCAAAAAAATAGCTGTTTGCAGTGGAAAAAGAAGTTGAATAAGTGTGACCTGGCTTTAATAGCCCAAGATCAGAAAATCCAATGGTATTTGGACAGTGGATGCTCAAAGCATATGACTGCATATGACTGGAGATAGAAGAAAGTTTATAACCTTTGATGAAAAGAAATCTGGAAATGTAACTTTCGGCAATGATAAAGCAAGGAAAATCAAAGGAAAAGGCTCAGTCAGTCTAGATAATGGAAAAGGAAAGGCCCAAGATGTTATTTATGGATGGGTTGAAAGCAAATCTGCTTAGTGTCAGTTAAATGTGTGATAAAGGCTGTGAAGTTCTTTTTAGAGCACAAGACTGTGAAGTAAGATCAAGCACCACAGGAGAGACCTTGATCAAAGGTATTCGAACAGAAAGTAATGTCTATATAGTGAAAGAAGAGAATGAAGCATGCCACCTAAGCAAACTTGATGAGTCATGGTTATGGTATAGAATATTGGGACACCTTAACTTCGACCATATCATCAGTCTAAGCAGGAAGAAAGCAGTTAGAGATATTCCAGCAATAAAGAAGCCTTCAAATACCATATGTAAATATTTCCAATTGGGCAAACAGACCCGCACATCTTTTAAGACCAAAGATGAACTATCAACAAGTAGGCCACTTTAGCTTGTATACATGGACCTATGTGGACCTTCAAGAACAAAAGCACCAAGTGGAGAGTCTTATTTCATGCTGATAATTGATGATTATTCCATAATGACATGGGTAGCATTTCTCAAATATAAATATGAAGCACTTGAGAAATTCAAGATATTCAAGGCATTGGCAGAAAATCAAACAGGATGCAAGCTAAAATGCATCAGATCAGACAGAGGAGGTGAATTCACAGACTATGATTTTGCAGACCTATTTAATGAGCATGGGATAAAACAATAGTTTACAATTGTAGGTACACCTCAATAGAATGGAGTGGTAGAGAGACAAAACAGGTCAGTACAATAGATTTCCAGAGCCATGAAGCAAGAAAGTAACATTCCCCAAATCTTCTGGGTAGAAGCAGTACACACAGTTGTGCACATTCTTAACAAAGCTCATTTAAGACCAAATAGTGACAAGACTCCTTAAGAATTATGGCATGGTAAACCAGCATCATTCAAGCACTTTAGAGTCTTTGGAAGCAGGTGTTTCATAAAAAACAATGATAAAAAACTGGGGAAGTTTGATGCAAGAGCTGATGAAGGAATATTTTTAGGATATGCATCCAAGATTAAGGGTTACATGTGCTACAACAAAACACTGCACAAAATTGTGGAAAGCATTGATGTAAGATTTGATGAAGATCTACCAAACAGAACAAGAAGTAAAACATGTAGCAATCCTCCAGAAGATCAGGAAGAAGAGAACCAAGAAAATGATGAAGTAAGCAAGACAACAGAAGAGACTGAATTAAACTCAAAAGGTCCCTCAAGACACACTCAAAAGAATCATCTAGAAGATCAAATCATTGGGGACAAAAGTGTGGGAGTCCAAACTAGAAGACAGCTAGTTGAACAAAAGGAAGAAGCATACCTAGCCATGTTATCTCAAATAGAGCCAAAGAAGTTCGAAGAAACAGGCAAAGACAAATGGTGGGTAAAAACTATGAATGAAGAACTGGACCAAATTGAGAAGAAAAATACCTGGGAATTGATTCCAAGACTGTTGAGGAGGTAAATCCCCTCTGCGGACAGAGGCGATCCCTACTAGCCCAGCAGGGGTCTAGCAACAAACAAACAATGCTATGACGCAAGCTCCTAGTTACGAATGAAAGACTTGGAATAGAAGCCTACCTGGATTCCAACGCTATGACCTGAAGCAGAAGTGTCCCCGTCCTTCAGCCCTGGTAGATCACAATCCTTCCACAATCTCCGCGGATGAACACCTGCACATAGAAGAAACGAACAGATACAAGCATAGAAACCAGCATGCGTAACTAAACATCGGTCAGAAAAGATATTACTCACATTAACATAATGGAAAACGGAGTGGAACCATAATCATAGTCATCTATTAAATGATAAACGAATAGAAGTTACAACCAAGTTCTGACGTCGCAGCCTCCTTCGTACGGGTCCCCGGTCGTCCACGCCTCGCAAAGCTCGCCAAGGAAAGGGAAACCTCTCCAGAGTCTCGTAACAATGGTCTCCTCGCTTGAATGGGCCTTAAGGGAAAGAAGGGATTCTTTACAGCACAAAGGCACTTGGGAATAGGGAGATGCAAAGCTTCAGCACTTCAAGACTAGCTTGCCATGGATCTGAGCAAGCTTTTATAGATGGGGAAGGAGGGAGTTGGGGTCCCTATTATTATGGGATTGGCCCTATCAACAAGGAAGGTTCCATAGAAGGTGGCAAAACTACTTCCCTTCCATAGAACTCCCGCAGCCAAACCTCCCAACTCAAGATAGGCAATGGTTGTGAGTTTGCTTGAACTCAACTTCCGCCATCCATATTTAAAAAACAGTCCCTAAAATGGGTGGCGCGATTGCTGCTCTATGACAGAGCGCCAAGTGGCGCGACCTCTGTGTAGGATTTTCCTCAGTGGCGCGAGTCCTGAACTGATTGCCCGCGCCAATGTAAAAAGGGATGTTTTTTATGATTTTTGCAAGGAGATGTCTCAAGGGAAAATAAAGCTCATGCTCAGAGGGATGCATTGATGTTGTTTTCAAAGCATGACAATGTCCACAGGTCACGGAATGGGTCCTCCATTGTGCGGGATGGGGAATGGTAAGGACGGTGACAAATTACTGTGTAACAGATGCCCCCTAAAGTATGAGGCCCGAGAGCGAGAGGGGTGAAATGCTTTACGAGAACATGTCCAACTGAGGGCCCGCCGTCGGAAAACCTGCGCAGAAAGATACAACTGATATCTCAAGTACATGATGTATATATATGGTATGGACGCAGCCATCTGAAACAGAGTATGCTATAATCCGGATCTAGGGTATGGGCGCAGCCATCCAACTAATATCAAACAAATAGACTCAGGTATGGTCGCAGCCATCCAATCAATGAGTCATGTACATAGTGATAATAATCCACAATCGCAGCCTGGATTACAACAGACACAATCCAGGGTCTTGCGCTCCATCTCGACCCAAACAAAGTACAAGTTCAAGCATGTGAATATGTGAGGTGAAGTCGAACATGCAAGAACATCGTCTGATTACCAGCCGATGATGAAAGCTGTTAACAGACGCAAGAGAAACCACCAATAATGACAATGGTCCTCAAGGTACTACAGGTACAATCTACGGCGTGTGAATAAATGAGTTGACGTCGAACACCCGCAGAATCATTCGATCGGAAGTCAATGATGTAAACCTCTCGTCGAATGCGACGAACCTACCATTGAGGCATGCAGGCTCCAAGGTACCATAAGGAGTCTCTAGACCAACTTCCCGGATAATGAGTTGAAGTCGACAGGAAGTGACCTTGATCGAAGGTGGGCCATAATGATTCCCACATCATCGACACGAGACAGAGGAACATAATGTTTTGTTGTGAATCAGGATAATATGAGAAACAGAGGAAGGCTGATATTTGCAGAGGCCAACTTCTCTTGAACACATAAACGGCACGACAATGGACTTGGCAGTATTTGACATCAACAGATCAAAGGTCATGGCGACGAGGCAGTGAACAGATGAGAGGTCAAAAGAGATTACCCAAACCCATGGAAGCTGCATGAAGCAAGAAGATGAGTTGTCCCCTCAATCCACACGAAGATCAGCTGCAGTTAAGTGCTATGTTCTCTGTTGTTACATACCGCTAATGACAACGACGATAGTCTCCATTTTTCCCCACCCATTTCTCGGCGTAGTACCCCAATTATTTTTGATAACAAGTCAAGGATAGCATATGCTTGTAATATAAGTCTGCCCTTCGAGCGAATCCATCCTAGTGCATTTAACGAGTCCTAGGAAGGAGGAACTCGGAGAACGTCATTTCGACTGGATCCGATGTCATCAGGGTTTAACGAGTCTGACAAAGGAAGAACTCGGCGTCTTTTCATGTTTAGAGAGTTTGAAAAGACAGCGGAAAAGAAAACTCCACAGGTCCCTTTTCGTAAATAGTTCCCCAGAATCATCCGAAAAGGTAGAAAACAATATCCGGGAAAACCTCCTAGTCGCGATAGGCTAGGGTATTCCTTTTTCGTAATCAATCCATCCCAGCCCGAAAAAGGGTTAAACGTATACTGGGTGAATGTCGATTCGTGTCCATTTTAACGAGATTGAAACGACAAGGGCCTCGGCAATCTTTTCATGTTTAGAGAGTCAGAAAAGAGCTGAAAGATGACTCCTCCTGGAGGAACGAGTGGTATAAAGGGTAGCAACTGGTTCCGGTAATGGTGGAACTACTCAAAACAAGTAAAGGTTAAGAGGTTGGCTAACAAGACCACTCATCGCAGCGGTTCCTCAGGAACGGGTAAAACAACCAAGTGAAGGCATATGATCGGCCAAGCAGATAGTGACGATGGAGTGAGAAAACCAAGGCTCATCTGGCAAAAACAGGCTGATAAAATGGCAATCACAAGAGGTAAAATGGGCATGGTTTCATTTTTACACAAGCTTGAAATCAGGAAACTATGCTTGAAGTTGGTTTCATTTTTACACAAGCTTGAAACAAAGATAAACTATGCTTGAAACCGGTTTCATTTTTACACAAGCTTGAAACGGAAACAAACTATGCTTGAAACAGTAAGCATGCCCCCAGCATGGTGACTCAATTCGAGGTACATGCCCCCCAAGCTTCATTCCATGCACCTGAGTAAACAGATGGAGGGAATGAAGGTTCAAGTTACGAGACCTAAAGACTCGACTGGTATTTTACGAGAACTTATCAAAGACTCGAATTGAACGGGAACGTGTTTCATTATTTTAACGAGGTTGACACATTAAAAGAACTATCCTCAAACACCTTGTTTCATGGCTTAAGGAGCTTGGCACAAGACAAGGAACTTTGCTCCGACAACCTGGTTTCATTTTTTAAGGAGCTTGACACAGGAAAAGAACCATGCTCCAAGAACCAGGTTTCATTTTTTAAAGAGCTTGATACAGGGAGGAAACTGTGCTCTAAGAACTTTGTTTCATTTTTTAAGGAGCTTGACACAGGAAAAGAACCATGCTCCAACGACCTCATCATAACGAACAAGAAGTCATCGCTTCCAAGAGTTCCACTCCTGATGGAAGGGAAACACACTGGAAGTCAAGACCCAATGCCCCCAGCACATTATGCACAACGGCATCATCACTGAGCACAGGCACGGGTAAGTAGCCACATAGTTGACCTGCGGTGGAGCAGAGACAACAGGTGGATAAAAACCAGGAGGGGATGATGGCGGACCAGGTGCCACATTAGGACCAAAGAACGATAGCTGATCAATGGTCACAATCCGTCCTTCATGCGGAAAGCACATCACACGAAAGAGGGAGGAGACAAGTGCTCCCATGGCATAGGTGTAATCACGTCCCAACAACAAATGGAAATCCAAGGGGCCTGGAACGACCATCACATCCATATGGACGGTTTTGCCTCCCAAAGTAATCGGTAACCTTGGAAGGATCCCCAACGGTTGACTCGTCCTTCTATTGAATGTCAACAGATTCTGCGTAACGGGCGCAAGCGGCGGTGAACCGAAAGCTTGCCAGGTAGTTGAAGACAGAATACTAACAGAGGCACCTTCGTCTATAATGGTGTTGGGTACAACCAAACCAAGAGCCTGTACTGTGATCTCGAAAGGCACATAAGACGGAAGGCGAAATCCTGCAAATCGATTCCAGTCAAAGGAAGCGACCAAACTACACGGAGGGGCTACCATCGAAATGCGAAGGTATTCCCCTGGTGTTACGGAAGTAGAAGCCTCCTCCATGACCTCCATCTCGAAGGCGGGAGGAATATCCTCTGTAGCCTCTATCTTGGGAGGCGGAGGGGCAGCTTCTTGAAGCACAGAGACAGGAGAATCTTTCTCCAAGTCTGAAGAATCTGAAGAAATCAGAAGGACATGAGGAGTGTGAGATCCACTCTCGACAGAAAAGACCTGGTGCACCGCAGACGGGGCCAGTTCAACCGATCCTACGACCAATGGTTGGTCAAGGACGGATTCATGAATTTGAATTTTCGGGGGAGTGGGATCGACCAAGGATGACTCTTGACCAATCAATGAATCAGCTGGCGGAGGACTCAAAGAAATCTGTTTATAACCAACCCGGAGGGATGGTGTAGAAACAACTGAGTTGACCAAAACGCGTTTGGCTTCATCCATATAAGGACAAAGGTGAATGGCATGGTGCCCTTCACACAACTTACAGGGATTGGTAATCTTACCCTGCTTCTTAGGAGTCTTATCAGTACCAGTTGAAGATGTGCCCCCAACATTCCTCTCGGAAGTCAAAGACAACAGCGGATGGCCATCGGACCATGCTTCGAGCACCTTGGGGATGCCAGGGCAGTCTCGAAGAAGATGGTCTCCCGTGCACAACAGGCAAGGGAACTTGACTTTCCGTGGAAGGCTGGGAGGTTTATCAAGAGGAGGTATCTCAGAGGCAGTAGCTGCACATTTAGCCTCTCGCTTATCAGACTTCTTCTTCTTTGTCCTCTTCTTCTTCTTCTTAGCCACCTGGTTACTCGAATCAAGACTTTCACCAGGCGAAGTAGAAGATGAGGACGTAGAAACAGGCGAAGAAGGGGAGAGGTCTACCTTAGGATCAACATGCCGTTGTTCCGGTGGAGGAACTGATTGACCAGTAACAGAGACATTCGGAACAACAGAGGTTGAGAACAACCAAACAGGCAACCCAACAGTTAACCCAGGGAGGGACAACGTCGCCATGTAAGGAGCACCAACATTTCCAAAAGGAGGAAAATGACCAGGATTCCCTTCTGAGGGGATTCCTTGGTTGGTAAACTCTGAAAAAGTTGCCATCAAACTCAAAACCACACACGGGCTGAAAAAGAGTTAAGGGCACACGATCAAACGGTCAACAAGCAATATCTAAGCATGCGTGTAATCGTGGGTGATTAATTTTTACCACATTGGAAAGTAAGAAATTCTACCGTTTCATATTTTAAGAGCCGAGAAACGATAAAAAGATGACTCTATCTCTTTCAGAGTTGACACAAGCGTGAAAGGACAAGCGCTTGACGGTCTTTTCAAGTTTAGGGAGTCAGAAAAGACCAAATGACTGCTCAGGAAAAACTAGGCACAAAAGGTGTACCAAATATCCGTGAACTGCAATATACACCTTGGTTTCAAAAATGAAACAGAAATCGACCAAGGACTTTCCGTACGTGCAGGTAGTCTCCCCGAATGCTGTGTTCGGTGTATCACGGGTATAGGGCGGCAGACTCGGCTCCCTGTGGATAAAGGATTGAAAACCTAGAGGGGTCTCCCTTTATATACGCGACGGTACGGGGAGCGCAAGTCCGTACTAGCGCTGTCTAAAGCCAACAGGCAAACGACAGCTGCTAGGTTTAACGACGCCGGAACACGTCTCTAGCCTAGACCTTCTAAATGTGTTTCGTTAAGTTCCAATGCTGCCTTAGGTTAATTGAATAAATTTTACAATTGATCTTCAATTAAGTTTCAATTTCCAGGCCCTATCGTGTGTAGTGTCTCGAAAGACTCCTAGATGCAAACTATATGCCACAGTGCAACATTTCATTCGATGAAAACTAGTTAAATAAGAGTTGAGAGCTTTTATACAAACGAAATGAACGGAATACAAACAACAATGTCTCTAATGCAACTAATGCGATTGAAAGCTTTTCATTTAAAACACTAATCACTAGCGATATGGAAAAGATCACAATTTTCACTAATCAACAAAACAAAAGAGATTTTTTTTATTTTCAATGTTTAATGGCTAATGTGCACTGAAAACAAAAGGAACAATTTGAGAAACGATATCCAAGAGAGCGAAACACACAAAATTCACTCAACAATGCAATCAATCAGATCCCCAAATCGACCCAGAGTCTCTCAAAGCAAAGAAAGACTCAAAAGCTTCCGATGGACCGTGTGATCTAGGTCCAAAGCAAGGCAAACGATTTTCGAATGAAGTAAGGAACAATCACCCAAAAAACACAACAAAACAATCCAAGGCTGTTAAGAGAGCGTGGAGAATCAATCAAGAAGTTGACAGGACAATCAAGACACCAAAACTCCCAAGGAGGGCTCGATACACTAAGCCACTAGATGCCCTAGGGCTCAAAACGTGAAATCGGTAGATAGAAGCAAACAACCAAAGGACAGAGGTGAATTCCAGCCAAACAAGACTCCAACACACTCAGAAAGTCAGAAAATCAAGAAGGAAAGCATTGGTCAAATCCAGAGAGGCAAAAAATGAAGAAACTCAAAAAACTCACAGGGGTGGCGCGACTGTGAGAGCGAAACTGGCGCCAGAGGCCAAGTGGCGCGGGCTAGACAAAAGCAACGTGCGCCAAGTGGCGCGAATGTCGGGTTAAAAACCGCGCCAGTCGAGTTTCTCAATAAAAATTAAAAAACAAGCTTCTCTAGAAGCAAACCAAGAAGCTAAAACAAAGAAAGAATCCAACCCAGAAGGTTCATCAAGCAAGGAAAAGGCGATCAAAGCGAAACAACATCAATGAGACAATGAAGACCGGACGACACTCCCCAGCGGAGTCGCCAATTTGTTGAGGAGGTAAATCCCTCTGCGGACAGAGGCGATCCCTACTAGCCCAGCAGGGGTCTAGCAACAAACAAACAATGCTATGACGCAAGCTCCTAGTTACGAATGAAAAAGCTAGGGATAGAAGCCTACCTGGATTCCAACGCTACGATCTGAAGAAGAAGTGTCCCCGTCCTTCAGCCCTGGCAGATCACAATCCTTCCACGATCTCCGCAGATGAACATCTGCACATAGAAGAAACGAACAGATACAAGCATAGAAACCAGCATGCGTAACTAAACATCGGTCAGAAAAGATATTACTCGCATTAACATAATGGAAAACGGAGTGGAACCATAATCATAGTCATCTATTAAATGATAAACGAATAGAAGTTACAACCAAGTTCTGACGTCGCAGCCTCCTTCGTACGGGTCCCCGGTCGTCCACGTCTCGCAAAGCTCGCCAAGGAAAGGAAAAGCCTCTCCATAGTCTCGTAACAATGGTCTCCTCACTTGAATGGGCCTTAAGGGAAAGAAGGGATTCTTTACAGCACAAAGGCACTTGGGAATAGGGAGATGCAAAGCTTCAGCACTTCAAGACTAGCTTGCCATGGATTTGAGCAGGCTTTTATAGATGGGGAAGGAGGGAGCTGGGATCCCTATTATTATGGGATTGGCCCTATCAACAAGGAAGGTTCCATGGAAGGTGGCAAAACCACTTCCCTTCCATAGAACTCCCGCAGCCAAACCTCCCAACTCAAGATAGGCAATGGTTGTGAGTTTGTTTGAACTCAACTTCCGCCATCCATACTTAAAAAACAGTCCCTAAAATGGGTGGCGCGATTGCTGCTCTATGACAGAGCGCCAAGTGGCGTGACCTCTATGTAGGATTTTCTTCAGTGGCGCGAGTCCTGAACTGACTGCCCGCGCCAATGTAAAAAGGGATGTTTTTATGATTTTTGCAAGGAGATTTCTCAAGGGAAAATAAATCTCATGCTCAGAGGGATGCATTGATGTTGTTTTCAAAGCATGACAATGTCCACAGGTCACGGAATGGGTCCTCCATTGTGTGGGATGGGGAATGGTAAGGACGGTGACAAATTACTGTGTAAAAAAGACCCACTGGGAAAAATGTCATTGGCTCAAAATGGATATTCAAGAATAAGATGAATGAACAAGGACAGGTAATCAGAAATAAAGCCAGACTTGTGTGCAAGGGATATTCACAAATTGAAGGTCTTGATTATGATGAAACATTTTCCCCTATAGCCAGAATGGAAGCTATCAGAATGTCTTTGGCCTTTGCATGCTACCATGACTTCAAGGTATATAAAATGGATGTGAAATCTGCCTTCCTGAATGGAGATTTAGAGGAAGAAGACTACATGGAACAACCTGAAGGATTCTCCTTAACAGATAAACCAGACGATGTGTGAAAATTAAAGAAAGCATTATATGGGCTGAAACAAGCTCCTCGAGCATGGTATTCAAGGCTAGACAAATACTTGCAAAAACAAGGGTTCAATAAAGGAGGAGTAGACAACAATTTGTACATAAAGGCTAATGAAAATGAACTCTTAATTGTAGTAGTGTATGTAGATGACATCATGTTTGGAAGCAACAAAGATGAGTTAGCAAAAGGATTTGCTGAAGAAATGAAATCATAATTTGAGATGTCTATGATTGGAGAGCTCACCTTCTATTTAGGACTTCAAATTCAACAAAAGAACATAGGAACATTCATCTCACAAGAAAAATACTTAAGAGAGATGTTGAAAAGGTTCCAAATGGAAGACTACAAACCCGTGTCAACTCCCATGATCACTGGATGTAAGCTATGTGCTAATGATGGATCTGTAGATATAGATCAAAGACTTTACAGATCCATGGTAGAAATTCTGCTATACCTGACATCTTCTAGACCAAACATTGTGCTGGTTGTAGAACTTTTGGCAAGATATCAAGCAGCACCAAAACAAAATCAATTACTAGCAATCAAGAGAATATTCAGATATCTACAAGGAACTACACATTATGGGCTCTGGTATCCAAAAATAAAAAGCTTCACTTTGACAGCATATGCAGATGCAAATTAGGCCAACTGTGTGGATGACAGGAAAAGCACAAGTGGAGGTGCATTATATTTGGGAAAAAGTCTGGTGGCATGCCTAAGCAAGAAGAAAACTTCCATCTCTCTATCTACAGCAGAAGCAGAATACATAGCAGCAGCAGCATGTTGCACACAAGTTATGTGGATGAAACAAACTCTCCAAGACATGAAGGTAGGAATTGATGAACCTATTTCTATCAAATGTGACAATACAAGTGCAATAAGTATATCAAAAAATCTTGTACTTCATTCAAAAACAAAGCACATCTCTATTAAGTACCATTTCCTCAGAGAACAAGTAGCACAAAAAGTAGTGAAGCTGGAATATGTACCAACAAAGGAAAAAGTAGCAGACATATTCACAAAACCTCTTGCTAAAGAGCCATTTGAATATCTAAGAGACAAACTAGGGGTAGTATCTGCAGAAGTTACTCTCTAACATGAAAATAAAGCATCATTCCAGGGGGAGATCAGTCAACAAATATTTTCACAAAAGAGCTAGTGAGCAGTGTATGGAACAAGTCCTCAAGATCAGAGTATTAGGGACAAGAATTGGAAACCACACTAGGAACTATGCAACCCTTTGCCATTGATGTCAAAGGGGGAGGAAAAGAAAGCAACAGAAGAAAGGGTCTTCTAAAAGGCAAGCAGAGGAAGTGTATTGCCATCAATGCCAAAGGGGGAGACTGTTTGAAATATTATCATTGATGGTAAAGGAGAAGACAGGAGTAGCATTAGACAAGAAACAAAGACAAGCAAGAAGCAGCAGAGGAATTAGAGGTAGAGTAGTGAGGTAGAAGGGCCATCCGATTTGAAGATCTGGCCAAGACAAGAAGAAGTTGTGTAAGTGGATTCATTTGCATCTATGGAAGGAATTGTTCAGCATTACATGAGTATTTTTTAGTTTAAATGATGTGTGATGAGACTCTATAATTAGGGGTTTGAATATACTCTGTATATTAGTTAAGAAATCGACATTCATTGGAGAAATATGACCTTCAATCTAATAGAATCGATGCAAGGAATATAGTTCTGTTGTAGTGTATGCATACAGGATATTTTATGAGTGATGGTGCATATCTAGAGGCCATTTGAAGACCGTGAACGTATACACAGCGAGGAACGCATAAAAATGAGTTGTGAAACTATGTTACATTTGAAGAATCGAGTGAAGACACAGTAATGACGATGGACAGAAGTTACTGTAGCAAGTTGAAAGGGTTTACCAGAATCGAAATGGTGACCCAGTTTTTAAACGGAACCATGAATGCATGGAGGCCTCAGCTTGCTTGAGATGTTGAAGTGTTAACAGATCAGAGGGTTAATACTGTGTATCACAGAAATTGAACCGAATAACGGAACGTAAAAGCGGAATACAACTAAAATAGAGTTGTGAAGTTGGGCGAAACCCTAAGTCAAGGAGCAAAGCGGAACCTTGAAGGAATAGTGAAGGCGGGTTCAAAGATAAAAACTGGTGGTATTCACACTTTTAAAAAGTGGTAAGCGGATTCCCTGAAAAAAATGTGATAGTGCCCATTGATTGACACGTGGCCATAAGTGGTTTGGAAAAACCACGAGTTTCACAATTTTTTTAAGTGTTAAGACTCTGTGGGAAATAAATGCGAATTGCATCCGATATGAAGGGTGGAGGATCCAACGATGATCACATCATGGAGTTTCCTGGACGATAACGCAGAAGGTACATCATAGCTTTTATGAGCTCGACTGTTATAATATGCCGGTGGTTGATTATTAAACCAAAGTCAAAGTTCATATTAACGAATCATCATATGAGTGCCTATTCGAAGGTTGTTAAAGGTAGGTTTCCAGAGTTAGTGCAAATAACGGAAGTCAGATGGTTTATGTTTTAAAACAAGGTCGAAGATTTATTGTTGGTGCATTGGGATTTTGGTTTAAATAAAAGTTGAAGTACTGTGGGCCCCATTTTTCTTATATGTATATTAAAGTCTGGGTTTTATTCAAAGAGTTGAATACGAATAAAGATGACAAAAGTTGTGGGCCCGAATACATTGATTTTTATTACAAAGTTGAGATATTCATTGATGCATTCATAAAGTAGGGTTCAATATGGCTCATTGACCACTGGAGTCAAATTATAAAACCATAGTTATGCGCCGAGTCTTATATATATGGTTTGAAATTAAAGTGCAGTGGGCCAGTATGATATTTGGGCGTAATATAGAGTCTTGACACATATTAAAATATGTGGAAAAGCAAGAGTTTTTATTTTGGTTTGTTATATGATATATAGACTAACATATAATATGAAGAGTTATGATATGTGTTGAATGAGGATGTGGGCCCCGAGGGCACTTATATATGATATCACTTGAAGATTTAACTCCAAGCTCGAAGGTCTAGTGCCGGAGTTATTTGAATGAGAAAGCATATAAAAACTTTAATACATGCTGGTGTTTGGCCTTTAAACAAAGTCTGAATTTGTATGAAATGCTAAGGGCCGAGATTTGTAGGTGCACTGGTTAAACCCAATTCATACCTTGGGTTTCTGTGTTGGCCGAAGATTTACGTTGGTAATTAAGCCAAAGAAAATAGTGATTGGGCACTTCCATAAAATGAACTATTGATACAGGATTTTACCATAGTGATGGAAAAGCTTCAGCATTAATACAGTTGCCAGACATCAAACATAAATTAGAAATGCATTTTTATATACACAGTTAACTTGGAGAATGTGGGTCTGACAGGGGTACATACACAGAAAGAAGGGGAGTAAGCAAAAACTGAAAAAACTAGTGACAACAGCAGAAAAGACAAACTCACAATGAGCCAAAAACTGAATGGGCTAAATAGAAATTCTTATTGTTACTAAAAATGTAAAGTTTTATTTGTTTTATATTGTTTGTGATGCAAAGGCAAGTCTCCATAGGCAAACAAAACTCCACTGTAATATTGAAATTTGTACATATTGTTATATTTTCTCTAATTGAGCTGGACAAAGAAATGAGAAGGCAGAAGTCAAAGAGTCATGGCTGTTCAATTCAAATTCTCTGTAGAATACAAATAGTCAAGAGGTGAACTCTATAAATGATATCTCATAGATATGCATAGAGAGGTTAGAGAATGGAGAATTAAGGCAGAGAGGGTAAGAAGAAGGAGGAGCAGATAGAGATGTTGTGAAGATTCAGAGATTATTTAAGGAAGATATGAAAGATAGTAGACAATAGTGAAGAATGAACAGAACAGAGCTGATATTTAAGGTAAATCAGCATATGATTTTTCTGAAAGAGTGAGGAAGTTGGTGCTTCCATATCAAGTTGTAGCTTGATAGATGTCAGTTGTAGCTGACTGAGGTAGGAGCCTCCTGTAGGTTGTAGCCTGCAGAAAATAGATGGGAGTTGGAGCTTCCTTGCAAGTTGTAGCTTGCAGAATTAAGGTAGAAGCCTCCTGTAGGTTGGTGCCTATAGAAAATCAGTGGTGAGAGAGAGTTGGAGCTTGCCTTTGCATCACAACAATAATAAGAGGTGCTTTTCTCTCTTATGGGTTTCCACTTATATATGTTGTCTATATGCATGATGAATTTTTGTTGATACTCTGTATTTATTCTGCTTAATACATGCTTCTCATTTATTAAGATTGTTGTTCCATTGTATATAAATAAGAAAGGTTCTATTTCCAATAAAAGAAAGTATAATAAGAACATGACTACATTAAACTGATTCACCCCCCCCTCTCAGTTTAACCAAGGGTCCAACATGGCTGCCTTCCAATAGATCTTGGTACGCTCAACCATTTATTGACTAAGTTGGTTGAATGCACAACATATATCTGGTCATGTGTTCACCAAGTACATAAGTGAACCCACAAGCTGCCTATAGATGGTAGCTTCTACCACTTCACTTGAAGTAGCACCTTCCTTCCTCCAATTCCCTACTAGAGGAGTCTCCATGGGCTTGTTGCTCTCCATTTGAAACTTATTTATTATCTCGTTGGCATACTTTCACTGAGAGACAAAAAATTCCCCATCTCTTTGCAAAATTTCTAAACAAAGGAAATAATGCAAGAGCCTCATGTCCTTCATCTCAACTTCTATTGCAAGATCCTCTTTGCAAGACTTGATAAGCTACTCATCACCTGTTAGTATCAAATCATCGACATATTATACTATAATTAATAATTTACCTTCAACCACAATATGGTAAAGGTTCACATCTGCTTCACTTTTGGTGATTCCCATCCCGGTGAAATAGTTGTTGATCCTAGTGTACCAAGCACAGGGTGCTTGTTTCAGTTCATACAACGCTCGCTTGATTATGCACACATGTGACTCTTTGTCGAAGGTATAAAATCCTTCTAGTTGCTCAATGTACACATCTTCCTCAATCACTCCATTGAGGAAGGTTACCTTTACATCCATATTGTTTATCTTCCATCCCATCTGTGCCTAAAGTGCAAGAATGAATCTGATTGACGAGTACCTTGAAACTGGAGCAAAGGTCTCCTCGTAATCAATCCCTCTAGCTGAGAGAACCCCTTGGCCACAAATCTGGACTTATGTTTCTTGACACTCTGATCTGTTGCTTGCTTCACCTTGTAGATCCACCTGGATCCTACAACTGATTTCTCCTCTAGTCTTGGGACAAATTCCCATGCACTGTTTTTTATGATGGACTCATACTCCTCTACCATGGCATCAACCCATATTGGTTGTTGCACTACTTCCTCGAATGAGGATGGCTCAATATCTACACTCATGCTTATAAGAGCCATGTAGCCAAGGTATTGCTCTAGGGACCTCCTTTGCCTTCATTGTGATTTGGGTGCTCCCACATTATCTCTAGCATCATGCATCAATCTGCCAGCCTCTCTGGTGAGCTTCGATATGTCTCTATATGTCTCTACAAGATTGGGTGCTTCCACACTCTGCTCCTCCTCTTTTGGCTACACTCTGCTCCTCCTCTTTTGGCTACTCCACATCTCGTAGTTCTTCCTTTGGAGCTAAAAACTCCTCAACTGCATGCAACTGAAGCTCCCTCTCAAGGGAAGTTCTCATGCCCTTCTCTTCATCGAATTTCACATCTTGACGAACCAATGTCATCTTGTGAGATGGAATGTACAAATGATAGTTGTAAGGTGTATAAGTATACACCAAAAATATTCCCAACTCAGTTATTGGTTCTAGCTTCTTTTGTGCATTTTTGGTTACATGAAAATAGACTAATGAACCAAAAATCTTGAAGTGAACCACATATGGCTTCTTACTGGAAGAGGCTTCCTCCGGTGTACTCATCTCGACAATCTGATGAGGACTTATTTTCTGCACAAATACTGTTGTGTTTCATGCTTCAGCCCTGTTGTGTTACTGAACAACCCCCATTATTTTAGCATTAGTTACCTTAGAAAATAATGGGGACCCTTTTTAAAAAAATTTAGAGTTAAGAAAATAATACCCTTAGAGTGATTTATTAGATATAAATAGGAATCAAAAAAGGATAAATCCTTGGATTTTGGCCTTAAAAGCACTTAAGCGGAGAAATATCACATTATCGCAATCGCAATATCGCAATAAAGCACATATGACTCCTAAAAATTCACTTAAAATGTATTGCGATGCGATATAAGAAAACTCACTTTTATAAAGGGAAAAGGAAACTTTAAGTGAATTCTATAAAGGGAAAGCTTGTGGGACCCACTTCTGCCATGTAAGCCATCGTAAATCGCATTTCGCATTCCGCAAAACTACCCTGATGGCCTAATTTTCACCCTCCATTTTTTCCCGATGGATATACCGCATCGCATCGCATTTCAGAAAACATAATCATTCTCCCACCCACCATATACGTCGATGCGATATATTCTATCGCACATCACACATCACACTTTCGCAACTCAAACACTTTGCACTCCATCTATATTCGTTGATATTGCGATTGCGATATCGCAATAGGAAAAACTAATTCAGTTGATATTAAATGAAGATTTACACATGAGCAATGGTGTGATACAAAAGATATGGTTTTTAATGCGGAAATGATTATATGGGCACATCAACCCATATCAAACATTAATGCCATAACTTAACAGTTTTGTTGTCCATACCTCCATAATGATTGCCTGTATGAAGAATTGAATTCATATTCTAGCAACGTGCCAAGTTTCATTCGATTAATTGTTTCTATTACTATGGTACTTTTGAATTTATAAAATCAAAGTTCTCTCTTTCCACTTATCATTTCTCATTTATTCGCAAGCGAGCCCAAATAAGTAGAATTCTTTGGAGATGTCTAAAGCTCTTAAGAAAGCCAAGAAATAGATCGCCCCTGTAAACCTTGCACCTACTACAACCGAGAGAACTGAGATGCTTCCTCTGTTCAAAGACACTACATGTGGACCAAAAAGTGGATCCTCCTCATGCGAATCCATATACAAGCTTTTTGAGGATGAGAAACCTCAAAAATTTCAAAGGAAAGGTATTTTTGATGCCTCTAATTATTTGTAAGCTACTATTGAATAGGTGCTTAATTCTTTCCTACATCGAATTGTTGGGTGACTTAATATCTTACCATACACTGATATGGTAAGATGGATCATTGATAATCTCAATATTGGGGCTATGTATTTTCTGACTAGCAGAGGAACGGTGATTGGTTCCTTCAAAGCTGAAGACTTAAAGCTGATGTACCACATCCCAGACCTGGAAAATGTCTATGACAAGGACTTTTTGGCACAGTTCGCCAGCGAGAACGAGCTCAAATCAAATCCAATCAATAAATGGAAAAGCAACCCTAATAAGCACAAGAACAATGACAATGGTATGTATTCCACTAACTCCCTTTCAAGTCCCTATTTTTATGTAGCTGACACGATGTCTAGGCTTTTTGGTCAACCTGACACTACCAGATTTTCAGTAGAATGGGTCTCTCTCATGGAAGTAGTTGCAGACTCTTATGTTATCGATTAGGGAAATATTTTGTCTAATAATATTGCTACCTAAATTTTGTAATATAGGAAAAATCACTGTATTTCCTTCAATATTTTTCCCTCGTTTTATATGAGTGCATATCATGGATGACGTGTGTTTTACATCGGATTTTCTAGCCATGGGCTTGAAATGGACTACCCAAGACTTTGTACCCATTCATATATTCCATATCATGTTATGGGAATCCAAAATTGAGAATCATTTTTATAAAATTTTCCATGGAGTCATTCTCCCTTTGTTTCAAGTTGTTTTTAATGAGAAAGCCCCCAGACTGTCAAAAGAGGCCCAAGCTAATTTTTCCTCCATAGGAAAATGGTTTGGAGAATTTTTTTTCACCTATGCCAGAGTATTTAGGATCTTAGCTCGACCACACATTTTACGCCTGTATGTTCCTGACAAGCTTCTCGCAAGAAAAGTTTCATATGAGACTGTTCGAAATGGGCTTACCAAGTTTCTGAAGGAGGCCAAGAAAGCATCATGACCTTCCTTTCCAATTAAATGTGGTGTTTATGTTCTGGACAATTACAACCATGCAGTTCTAGAGATTAGTCAAATTGAATGTTTGAAATTGTTTGCAATTTAATATAGACAATATGACCCAATTAAATTTTCCAATAATTTTACTATACAAGTTAAAATTAGGCCTTTTGTTCATGAAGAAGATGAGTTTGATGACCTTTTTGGGCCAATTGATCTTTATTCCTTAGTTCATAAGTTGGTAGCCCTACATCTCCAGCCACAACAATTACCAAAGTTAAAACAATACCCGAACAAGATATGGGACGCAATTCCACTAAAAATGTTGGAAGTACCCCAACCCCTAGCTTAGAAGGAAAATGAGAATGAACCGGTAACTAAGGATACTGAAATCGTTAGCAAAATTGATCAAGAAAAATTTGCTGAGGTTCAAACTATGGATGTAGATTTTCCAAGTAATCTGAGTGAAGTTTGGAAGGAGATTAAACTCGAAAAGCCCAAATAAGACCAAGGATTACATTTACATGATTAGCAATGATTGGTGTATTAATCTTCAAAAAGAAAATTGAGACCATTCATCACAGCCCCATACCCATTAGTAGCACAGAGAGAGCACCATTCGCCTCTAATCGTTATGTCGCATTTAAGTCAGACCGTAACAACGCATCAGACGGGGTCACTCCGATCCCTGTCTTCTATCTAAGCCATTTCCGCAAGGTAAGGTAGATCCTATTATAAATGAAGAGGAAGAATCTAGAGACGCAATAAAACACAATACATGATAAAATTAACGTATATTTTGGTATCAATTACATTAAAAGCGTTGCCTTATGGAGAGTTAAAAAAGACTTACAGGTAAATTGTGCTTGGCATATGGGAATGTTTACAGACTACAATGAAGTTAAATAGAAAGCACCAATAATCATTCATTAAGATACTTAAAGCAAACCTATCATGAAACAATCATTGAGTGTAAATGTCAGATGCTTGAAATATCATGAAATTGTGATATCTAAATATAAACTGATTCAAAAATTAAATGTCTACAACAAACTTCAGATAGAAAAATTTAGGCTTATTTTACTATAGACTTAGGAAATTTTTTAGAATTTTGAAATTTTAGAATTTTTTTATTATTTTTAAACTTCTAAAGAAAATTAAAACAAAAAATTAAAACTAACACTAAAGACTCAAAATCTAAGTTAACTAACCATTAAAAATGAAACTTCAAAATTTGAATATTAACGAAAATCTAAATCAACAAATTAAAAACAAAAGGCTAAAATAAATTAAAAAATCTAAACATCAAAATCTAAAAAAATAAAAACTGAATAAACAAATACTTAATGAAGTCCTAACTAAACTTAAGCTATTGGTTAAATCTAAACTAAAATTTTTAAAATAAAATCGAATCCTAACAAAAATTGAAACCTAATGTTATCAAATAAACTCTAACAAAAATTGAACTAAATTAAAATTAGAATTAAACAAATGAAAATCTAAAAACTAAACTATTAAAAAATGAAATCAATCAAATCAAACACATATACATTCAACGTTTATATGTGTGCATCACTTGTATTTCGCAAGAGAGACCTGAGTTTACCCAAGGCCATGGAGAAAAAGAATGAAGATGGAGAGCAGAGAGATAGGTGCAGGTCGAGGCAGCAGACGAAGGCATGATGTGAGGGGACAAGAGCTCGACGGTGACATGATGGATAGCAAGGTTTAGAAGTCAATGATGGCGTGGAGAGGGTTTCGCTTGTAGAGAAGGGATCATGTGAGAAGCTAAAGGATGACGGCTACGGCAAAGAGGAAAAGGGTCGATGAGTGATGCAGATGATAGCATTTAAGGAGCTGCCAAGAGAGGGGAAGGAGACCCAGAGATACAGGTTAGAGCCGACGATAATGAAGGCTCGTATAGGAAAAGATCAATGACAACATGACAAAAAAAGGCAGAAATTAAGCAACACATGATGAAATGAGACAGAATAATTAGTGAAATCGATGGTAAATAAGGGAGTTAACAAACGCCGCTAGAGGAAATTCATTGCAAGTTTTTAGTAGCAGCATGTACAGTGTTTGCGCAAGAATAACCCAAGACGTCCAACCAAACTTGAAAATGCACTTTTCCGTCAAAACCCGCATTTTGATCCTCCCAAATCAAATAACACTCAGATTTGCCCACAAGAGCTTACCAGGCCAGAAAGAAGCCCTTGGGGTCAAGATCTCAAGGATCTAAAAAACAACTGAGGAACCCATACCAGCATGAAATCACGATCCTAAAGATATACAATAAAGAAGGAAGTTATTAAACCTCTTTACAATCTTAAAATTACAAATTTACAAACTAATCTATGAATTAGTGGCCCTATGGCCGTATTTGAATCGACATAATAATTTTAAGAGATTTGAAATTTTGTAGGGTAATCAACTTAAACTCGTAAAAGCACAAATTTTGTAAGATAGATTTGAGTTTAAGAAATAATGAGTTTTTCAGATTTATGTTATATGAGAAAGAAGCCGATCCAACCGAAGACTTCCCTAGATGCTCAACCTTCAAAAAATTTCGCACACTTAGATCCGAACTCCAATGATAGAGATTTAAGAAAATAATATGAGATCCTTCGTAAAATCAAAATGTCATTTTATGAACTTAAAACGCCACAAGATACCCGTATGCATTAATCCATGAAGGCCATCAACCATAACAACAAAGTAGCAGAAGTTTAGAGACACCACCACATAGATCCTGAAACAACACCAAAATTTGTAACCCCAAAGTCTTTATAAGCATCAATTACAAAGAAAATTCATAAGAGTCAAGAAAGTGTGAATGCATTTTAAGATCTGATGACCTAAAGACTAACAAAGACCTTAAATTCTAGGAGTTAGACCTCAATTTGGCTAGAAGCTTGGCTGATCCACGCTGTACATCTTCTAACCTATTTATAAGATTTGATCATTTTTTAATCTAGATATCGAAATTATAAATTTGATAGATTCATTAACTCAAAAATACTATTTTTGAGTTAATTGAATTTTAAAATTTTGAAGACCTAACCACGAGTTCAAGGGTCCAAAGTGGGGCAACTTTCTTAAAATTTCAAAATTCTCGATCATGGGCCTTTAAAAATCATGCATGACCAATGAATTTTCCTTTAAAGAATTTATCCTAACTTAGACTAAATTAATTAAATTTCATTTTGATTTTTTAATTAATTGATCCTAGTAAAATTTAACTAATCGACCGAGAGGGGATTTTAATTATTTTTCCAATCCTCTTTACAAGATAATACATTTAGACACATGAAGGAGGAATACCTATTCATATAGACCTCAAATAAATACCAACAACAATTTAGATTCTAGCAGACCCAGTAGCTCAAACTACTTTACAAGGACTCGATTAAAACACTAGGACTCACCTAGCAGTATGATGATGACAAATCCACTCAGCTTTGGGGTGAGGCCGGAGGAAAACTCGCCGATCACTTACGTGAATCAATGATATAAAAATCCCTAGATAGAAATCATCAACAACATACTAGGCTTAATTGAAGCTACATGCATATCGATTCTGCCTACTAGATAATTTACATCATAACATGCGTAATGGGTTTACATCATTTATAGAAACTGCCATTTGTCGATGAAATTCGATGACATGAACCCCTGAACATGATAAGTCCGAATAAAAAATGGGGTGTACTGCTGTGGGGGCTGCCACAAAGTGCCTTCAGATTGCCTCTACTGGGACACGTTATATTTATCAAGGAATGTGAGAATCCAAGACCTACATCCAAGAAAGAAACAAAATTACATAAGTAGTGTCCATCCAAATATCATCATATAATATTAAGCACATGAAAAATAGAAGCTCTTCTTTTATTTATTTATTCACCTTAACATGAAAAGTAAATCTATTCTAATGGCAAGAAATGTTGAAATAACAAGGAGTAGGAATAGTATATTGTTTATATTTCAATGGCATCGTATGTCATTCAAGGTCAACTTTGAGAAATTGGCCATTCGCAAGTAGTTGTAGGATTCGCCTTCCAACGTGCTTAGTAAGGGAATGAGTTTGGTCTAGCAATGCCTCTGATAATATAAGGTCTCGCCACAACCAAATCTCAGCTCGTGCTTCATTTTTCTCGTCCCCAAGTATACCATGTCTCTAACCCGCAAAGATCTAGATCTAGATGATTTATCAAATCTTTTCTTAATGTTAGATTGATTCTTATACATATTATCTAAATCTTTCCTTACGAGTTTCATCCAACTCTAATAATCAATTTATTTGAAATAAAGATTTTAATAAGTGGAAAATGTCAAGGAGCTGGTGTTTTAAAATTTAAGGTGAAAGTAAAAGCATATCCAAGCTATAAACTAATTCAAAAGGAATTTACCAAAATTTCTTTTTTAGTAATTTTTATCCGCCTCCCACAAAGTATACTTCTGATTTTTTCTATCCCAAGATCACATATTCTCAAGTATCTTCTTTGATAATTATTATAAGATTTTATTTGTTTGACTGCCTAAGCCATTACCCGGGAGGATAGTAATTAGATGAATGAGATAAAGTAATGCCATACTTAAAAAAAAGGAAAATTCAAGAGAACTAGTGCTCTAGCACATAGTAGGATCTTGGTAGGGACACCAAACCTAGCAATGAGATTTGATTTTCACAAAGTCCATAATGACCTTTTCTATCAGTATTTCCTGTAAGGAATGGCTTCAACCCATTAAATAAAGTAATCAACGTAGTTAAGATCCAGGAGTAGCCATTGCTAGAATTTTCATGAATTTCCCGATGCAAATCTAGAACCCAATGTTGAAAGGTGCCTACCAACCATTGTGTTGTAGGCAGGGCGTGCCTAGCTTCGCCTCCCAAGAATAGTTGACGTTTATAACTTCTAACAAATTTATGCAATATCCGAAAAAATCGGGCATGTGGGTAACTAGTTCCTGTAATTTTGTGGGCAAAGAGGTTCTGTAGCAACATAATGACTACCACAAAATTCTAAGTGAAACTCGAAATCAACTTTAAACTCAACCCTATCAAACACGGGCACACTTCTAGATTTTCCATCCAAGGCCATCCTTCATGAGGCAATACTTAGTGGCTTTTAATCTAAGAGTTCCTTCTTTTTATGAAGGAATGAAATACTGGACATGTAAGATTTAACAAATAATAAATAATGTCCTTATACCATTCATACTCTCCTTAACTTTTGCAAAATTGTGTGAAGATGCATCATTGAGATAAATCAAACTGCCAAGCCAAGTACTTTGGTCAACATCTCACCAAGCCTCACCTTTCGACTAACTTTGTAATTACACCTCAGATCATATTCTTGAATTTTAGTAACCCACCTAGCACGAGTCCCTACACCCATTGAGTTAAGATGTCTTAATTGCTAATGGATGAAGCATAATTTTAGAATAACCCACATAAGTCCTAAAATGTCAAGAGACTTAACCAAAGCTATTGTGTTTGCTTTTCCATAGTAGTACTTTTAATCTGTGAATTTTGAAGCACTCTACTCATGAAAGTTGAATAAGTCATTTGTGACCTTCCTTATTCTTTTTGTAACAAGACACCAAAGAATAGTGTCTTTAGGAAGAAAAAGAGAAAATCACAAATCATTTGAGTAATCAGACTTTCACAAACAGAGTTATGGCTGTACTTAATCCCTCGAAAAGCCTTACCATCTTCTTTCCTCCATAAAATTTTACATCTGCTTTAAGAATACTTTCAATAGGCAGAATATTTTTGGCGTAATTTGGAATAAATCTTCTAAGAAAATAGCTTTCCCTAGAAAATACCGAAGGGATTTAAGATTATGAGGTAGAGGAAATCTTTTGGATTGGTTTCAACTCTTTCAGATCAATCTGATCCCATCTTTGGAGATGATGTATCAAGTACTTTGCATCTCTGAAAATGATTTAGCCAGATTCAAGGAAATCCCAAACTTTCTACATCTATCAAAGACTCGCCTAAGATGACCTTAAGGCTAATACCATCTTAGAAAACAAGAAGATCATTCATAAATTTCAATAATTTTTCCAATTGTAACTTTTGCAGCATAATCCATATCCTTGAAAAGTATCCGCATTTGTCAAAACAAAAAGGCATTCTAATGTATTCAAAAGTACCTCATGGTGTGGTGAATGTAGTTTTGTGATGATCTTTTTTCTAACCCAAGATTGTATCCAGAAAAACCATCTAGCAATGACATCATTCCTAAAACCTTTTACTTCCTTTGGGTGCAGAATATAGTCTCCATGTTGGGCAAGGTAATACCCTTTACATGCTAGATTAAGGTTTCTAAAATCAACACAAAGTCTTAATGGTAGTATCTTTTCTTCCAACAATCACTAGTTAGAACACCATGTTGAATTTTGTAGTTGATAATGATTCCAAGGCATAAAGTGTATTTTCAAAAGCTTTTTCTAAACCAAAGGGGCTAACTTAGGATTTATTTGCCTAAGCTTTTGATGAAAAGGTTTAGCATTCCCATATTTCAAAGGGATAGTGTGTTGCATGACATCTTCCCTATATCCTTTTAACTCATCATATGAAAATGCTAAAACATCCTCAGACTCATGAAGTAAATTTGTTAATCAAGTTTCCTTCTTCTTCACTACCTGCATCGATTTTAACAATCTTAGGATCCTTAGAAGCATCAAGATTTACTTCAATGAATTCAATTCGGATCAATTCTATTCTCCTCTTTCAACTTTAGAATCATGCTGATCAAAGTGTTGTTCTAAATCAACAATATTCGAGGGAGTAGATTTACAATATCAGTATCCCTTTATCCATACTCCTTAGAACTTATCCAAAAATCTTCAAACCATCCAAATTATTAAGAAAATCTAATAGCTTGTTTTTCATCATCAAAACTTGCCAATGCTCGCCAGACATCCTGGACAAACTATTTGAAATAATTTCATTCTTATCTTTTTCCTTAATTAATTCATCGTATAATTGTAAAGTAGAAGCAACCAATGTTAGTTATCTACTAAGGTATCTTCGACAACTTCAAGGTTATCAGAATCAAAATTTTCCATAAATTTTGATCCCATAAAACATTTCGATAATTCCTCAACCTCTCGATTCTTGTTATGTATCTGTTCTAATATACATAAATACAGACTGAGTCTCCTTGATAATTTTAAGTACAGCAATTCTAAAGCTCAAGATTTGTTCCAGAAATAAAGCTGCCATACTCGCCTACATTATTGGTTGCATCAACCAAGTCTATAGGCAAACTTTACAGCCATTACCGAGGGGAGATTTCCAAAACAATTCCAAAGACTCCCACATACCTATATGCCACACTATCAAAATTCATAAAAATTAAACCTGATCATTTGCTTCAAATTTTCATCGACTATACTAGAAGAATGTAGCTCAGACAATATATTAATTCCCATCTCGTGTTGTTTAATTATTTCAGATATGAGGTCTTTAAATTTTCTCGTTATTAAATCTCGCCTTTACAGCGAGAACTTTCTTCTACCTTTGGGAAGTGAATCATAGCATAAGACCACATTCAATACTTCCTCCTAGCTCCTAGAGCCCACTTCTCTGATAACAGAGACTGGTGGTGATCCTGAATATCAACTACAACTATGTCCATAACAATCATGATATTAGGTAAACCTATAAAATGAACTTGTAAACCCTTGATCAACCCATGAACTTCAATTTTTTTAGAATCCATGGCCATATAAATAGGTAAGGTCTAGAACCCATAAATTAAGCTATTCCATGACCCTCTTAGTCATAACACAAGCTGAAGCACCGAAAATCTAGCATACAATTATAAAATTTGTAACCATTAACTATCAAAGTAACAAAAAATGGCTGATGACTTTTATATCTAGATCATATTTTTTTATATAGGGGAATCTTGATAATATACTTCAAGATTTCAGATATAACATTAACATAACAAGAACATCTTAAAACTTTACTTCATTAGAAATCTTTAAAACTCCCAAGAAGAAAAAAATAAGATCTTAGCATTTTTCAACCATGCAATCTAATTAAATATCCAAACTAGTGACTAGATTAAACATTTGAGGGGGATTTTGATGATGACTTTTCTTATCCTCTTTGATACACTTTTGTCCTTAGAAATTTCCTTAACTTGATCGTGAGAAGTCTTTTCTGTTGGAAAAACACCGAGAGGGGGGGGGGGGAATCAAGATAGACTTACTCCAAACTTTTTTCTTTTTCTTTACTTTAAAACCCATACGCTACTTTCCGGCTAACTCACAGATACACGTGATATCCTTACAAAACATGCATATCCGATCTGTTGCGGCATAATCTCTTCATCTATACATTGCATCATTCCATTCATTAGATGTTCAATAAACAATAAACATAAAAAATGTATCATTAGAATAAAATCCATCACACATAAGCATCACACATGAACAATTCAGGATTTAAGGTGGAAACCCAAGTCTAGAGAAACCACCGCCGCCATCGGCTCCCGCCTTCAATATTTATTATATAAAGAAAACATGTTATAACCATGTGCACTGAAAGCAGACTCATACCTCACATGCAGTAGCACTGTACCCGCAGAAGAATACAACCTTCACTTGTTTGTTTAACTTTCTCCTGAAGGGAGCTGCTAACCCCTCATTTCATTTACTGCCCTCTCCCGAAAGGGAGCTAGACCTCTGCCATGAGCCATCAAATTCTCCTCCTCAGAAGGCAAGTACAACCGCTTCCTGCCAGAGCCAAATGCACACGGAAGGAGCTACAACCTCTTCTACTGAAGGCTCTGACCCTCAAAGACTGCTACCAAGGACCCATGCAGCCATCAATTTTCAATTAGATCCACATTCCCAACATAACACAACTAGCAAATAATGCCATCAAATTTCCTAGACTGACCCACTCCACACATTTTAGCTCAAAGAACAATTCCTCAAACTCTGAAACTTATAACTCTCATCAATCTGTCCATTGAATCATCAACCAATCAATCAACAACGGATTCTAATAGGAAACATAATCATCATCCAAAGAACCTACATCCGTATGAATACATCATTAACAGATAGCAAGAAGTAGAAAATCAGAAATTTATCCTGCATATATTTAAACCCTAGATTCCATACGTGTTTTTACTTCATCAACTCCTGCATACGCGCTTCTAAAACCAACTCATGTGATAATATGTATCTTTTAGAAACCCTAACTCGCCTTGCTGCTTTCCTGCTGCACCCACGTATACACGTGCTTTCCCTCGACGAACCCGCGTATGGATCTTCGGGGAATTTCGGGCCACAATTCTTCTGACTAGAAAAACAGCTCAACCCTTCTTGACCCCCGCAAAGATTCGTCAGATTTGGCCAGATTCAATGTTGCATAAATAGATCTACAAAATACATAGATACTTCAAATCTAGAGAGATCCCTCTTCATCATTTTCTTCATAGGTATCATGAATAGATCTATCAACAAATCATACCCATTCTATTCAGATACTTCAGAGTGAAGTACTCATTAAAACCCGCATTAATAATGCACACCTTGCACTATGATTCTCTTCTCCCATATAGATTTAGATTTTCAATACCATGAGCCAAACCACATCACTTCATGAGTTCCCGGATCAGATCAAATAGACAATCCATTTGCCAATACAATGGCCAATACCATGGTAATGTCCCTTGGTTTTATTAATTTAGAGCGAATTATGCATACGCGATTTGGCACGTGTTTTCCACAGTATTGCACTACTTCGCCTTAACAAACTCAGCAGATGTTCTAGACACACACATTTCTATCATTGCTCTGCATATACTCGAGATGTTTTTCTTCGCACTTTCTATACTGATCAGAGATACATCAGATACATCATTAAATAAAGTTCATCAAGTCAAGAACAACTTCATCAAGTGAGAGGGTTGCCATCATCTCATCATGGTTTGCCATCAAGGACAACACATTGCATCATATTTCACAACAATCTCCCTTGAATTGATGGCACCAGCTTCCATGGTGTTTGATCACTAACAAATAGAGAGCATTAAGCATAACTCCTATCATGATATTCTCGGTTCAAACACCATGTTACTTCCCTTGGTATCAAGGGCAGCAGACTGTAAAACCAAAACAAGGTTTTTTTCTTCTCATGGGTAGGTGAGCTCAGAGGTCCGATGTGTGACTGTTACCATGCTTCCCTCAATCCAAGTTGAGTCTTCAAAGTCACATTTTTCAATGAAGCAAGGATGACTTTATGACCTTCCTATCACCAAGGACTCATGCTTACATCAATGATCCAACCAAGTGGATTTACATATGTGACTCAAGAATCTAACCAAGTAATGGAGCATATATTCTTGATCCAACTACCCAACCAAGTGGGCTCATAAAATTGAACAAGTCCTTACATGAATGAATATTACTTTTACATCATAGGTCTCAACATGACCTTTTCTAATAAATTGAAAAAGGGTACATGACCTTGTACTCAACATCAAAAGACCTCAAGAGAGAGATCACATTTCAGAACCACTCATAATTCCAACAATGTATTACACTCAGCAAGGCTACGTCTCCCCGAAATAGTATATCCAATGCATTCTTTCCATATGACCAAAAAACTCCTCCTCAACCCGAACACTTTCAAATGTACCCAATCATCAGAGGCATCTTTACCCCAGCACGAGAATGAAATAGAAATATAAGATTTGTCATCACTGTAGAGCTACCAAACAAAGACGCAAATTTAGGGCTGGCTAATGTTGATTCCAAACAAAATTCATTACAGTTCAGCCCATACACAGTTGTATGTGGACCCCGCATATATACGCACCGTTCTTTCAGAACCGCGTATCTAATCTCCTAATCTTCGAATTTGGCCTGATTTACCCTTCTGCAGGCAGACTACTCCAAACTTCTCGTTCAGACCTGGTTATTTAACCTGCATTCTAACGGACTCGATAAAGAATGCACTAATTACTAGTTCTTTTTCAATCATCAACTTCAGGACTGGGTCTATGTTTCCATCATCATAGAGTCTTTATGTAGAAATCAGCTATCAACTCAATCTCTTGTCTTCATCAAGGTGAACTTTCCATTTCCTCTTTGTAGAAACCAGAACAACTTTTTCAAGAAATCATCCATGTGGTCTGATATCACCAAGATCTTCAAGATTTATCATGATGTAACATGTGTAGGAATTTTGTATAAAAGGTCTCAACCGTGTCAAAAATCATCAGCAACAAACTCTGCATGATCTATCCTTATCTCCGAATCATAAGACTTCCATCCTTATTTATGTGTGCACAGAGTATTTTCAAAGAAAAAGCAAACAGTGGCTCATCCATAATTTCATCATAAGAAACCATGTATCATGTCATCATGAGAACCACAAGCACATGTATACAATGCCAACAATACAATCACCAGATTTAGACCATGTCTCTGAATCCAAGGTTCTGCCTTCTGAGCCATCCTAATTTTTTTTCCTGTCGAAAGCATACGCTCATGGCTCACTGATCCTGTATATGTGGATTTTGTTCATGAAACCCACGTATAAAGTGAAATGCAGAAAATTTCACTCCTCTCATCTCTCCCATAAACTTATACACCAGACTGTTTTCTTCACATCGATGCACCGTCGAAATAGACATACTGCATCTTCAACCAACCATGAGAATCATCATACATTGCTCCCGTGATGATACATTATCGATTCCTATAATGTATCTCACATCTCCCGCAAATATTGGTGAGAAGTAAGATTTTAAAAATTTATGATCAGAAGAGGGTCAATATTCCTACGTTTCTCTCGAATCTGGCCTTTCCTCTTTTCCAAATTCTTCTTTAAAATTTCTGACTGTGTGCTAAAATTATCCACTTCGTATCCGTCTATCCCGCATTCTTTTCTACATGTCCATACTTTGTTACAAGTATAACATCTTGCGTGACTAGAAAATAAAGCGTGGATCATAATGTGTTTTCTATTCTTCCTTATATTGCAATTAGCCGTTTTTAAGGGACCATATTTGCCGATGAAAACAATATCCTCAGTGTGTCTTAATGTCTGTCTCCGAGTAGAATCGCTGTTTGTAGATCAAGAAACTGCCGCAATTGGCCGCAACAAGCCCATGATTATGATATTTAAAACATTCATCATTATTGATGTTTCATAGGGAGGGAATGATTTATTTTGAGAGTCAATGATTGTCTATGACCTTTGTTTCTTCCAACACTTCGTGCTTTGCATTGATATCCTTTGAATCTTTAGCACTTCCTTGTGAACTAGATTCTCCTTTAACAAGCTGCATGAAAACTAAGACAAATTTAACAGAAGGAGACCTTCTGACTACTAATAATGATATCCAAAAATTAGAAGGTCATCTTAAAACCTGGTAAATTTATCCTTTTCTTTCTAATTTACCTTTTAAAATGTTTACTCAACCTCCAGCTTTTGGTATTTTCATACATTCTTCTTTTCCTTCTTCCTTCTTTCCACTTGATCATTCAACTTTAGAATCTCTTCTTTCAACCTATTTTTCGGTACTTTTCAAAAATTTGTAGGAAGTCTTTCGTCTTTATTTGATTTTTCCAATTCTCGCTTTGAGCTTAGATGATTTTCATATCCTTCTTTTTCAAATGATTGTAAAGTTCTTCATTCTCTTCTTGTTTGATGCTTCCATCTTTCTTCGTGAGATGATTTTCATTAAGTCTTTTCACTTTACTGCTAATTTTCTTTTCATATTTATCCGTCATGATACATTTCTATTTGACAATCTATACAGAGACCATATCTCTGCAGATATATTCTTTATTTTTAAATGGATTCATCATTAATCTTGAGATTTAAACCCAGCCACTGCTACATTCACTACTGTTTGGCTTTTCTACTGTTTTCACCATTGCTTGCATAAGGAAATAAATCATAAGAAGGTGATTAATAATTGCTTATCTTCTAATGTTTTCTAGATATCTTCTTTCTTTGGAGTAGTCTTCTTTTCGCTTTGCCATTAGCACTTGCAGATCTTGGTCGTCGGTTATCTTCATCCTCATTGACACTTCTCCTCTATCACTTCATCTTCATTTGTATAATAACTCTTTCCCTTTTCGGTCGCTTCCCTTGTCAGTGGTTTTCTATAAGGACATTTAAAACATAACAGACCAACTTTCCAATAATCAAACACTTGAAGGAAGCTTACCTTGAATCTTCCAATACCTAGTTGGAGTCTTCTCACAAAATTCTGTTTTCTTCTTCATATAGTACTTGATTCCTTGACAACTTCTTTTCCTTTTTGCATGCCTTAAAGGCAACTTCTTTACTCTGAGGACCTTTCTTTCATTTCAAAAGCAGTTAGAGTTACCATGTAGTTGAACAATAGTAAGAGTTTGTGTGATTCC
The DNA here is from genome assembly GCA_034641835.2 of Pinus albicaulis. NCBI lineage: Eukaryota > Viridiplantae > Streptophyta > Pinopsida > Pinales > Pinaceae > Pinus > Pinus albicaulis. Next base: position 1,493,498,533 of record CM076570.1, on the reverse strand, counting down.
TATGGCTCTCTTCATGCCAGGGGCCGATACTTTTGACTCAAATTTTGAATTCAAAGATCTTAAGACTTTTTCCAACAGAGTAGTCTCTGCTTATGGTTTCACCCAAATTTCTCATATGATTTACAATATCATCTAGACATAAAATAAACTGTTAATACTCTCATCACTATGCATCCTTACTATATTTCAATAGAGAGTTTGATTTTTTCACTTTTTACTCTTGTATCTCCTTCATAGCTTAGAATGATTTTGTCCTATTATTTCTTTTATCAATTTAACTGCATCACTTAACAAATTCCTGATTTAGACATGCTTAATAAAATTGACGACTTTGGCATTGATTTCATATTTTTCTCCTTTCGTTGTGTAAAATCAGTCTGTACAGAAGAAAGAGATGTAAACGCCAAATGAGCCACTTCAGGGGGGCAACCCCCAATACATTAATATGCAAAGAACAATTCTTGGATGATACAATTCACAAACCTCCTTTTCTATATATAGGATTCCATGGGGCCATAATGTAATCCTAGTGGGCCACAATGTAACTCTAGCCCCACCTAACAATAATAATTTAAGGGCACAATAATAAATAAAATGGGGGTTACAAGGGTACAATAATAACAACAATAAGGGGTTTACACTAACAATAATAAGGGGCTATACTAGTGATATAGGGACCTTAACATGCCCCTCTCCTTCAAAAAGTGTCCAACACTCTGAGTAGTCTGCAAGCTTCAGATAAAATTCATCCTCCCATGTAGAATCTTCTGGGCAAGTTCTTCCACTTGATGAGATACTCCGAAATTGATCATCTTATAGTTGTTTAGTTCTTTTTCCATGGGATCATTGTACCTCATTTCATATTTTCCTTCCCACTTGCCTGCACACCGTTTGAACCTGAAGATCTTCACTCTATAACCTTCTTTAAGCATGAAAGCGATGGAAAACTGATGTACTAAGAAGCAGAAGCTCCAATTTGTATGCCATAGCATTCAATCTTTGCAACACCTTGTAAGGACTATAGTACTTTAAAGGAGAATTTATTATCCTTCAGCTTTCATTTCTTGAGGGACATTTGTCCGTATGTATAGAAATGTGGTAAAGTATCAATTTACATCAAAACTTATCTCAAGCATGAGCAGACCATAGTTGTTCTATCTCGATTTTGTGCCAAATCTGTGTTATCCTTTTTAAGAGTTGGAGAACTTCTCACATGCTCGATGTGATATTCCATCGCTTGAACCTTCAATTTTCCCTTAAAGATGATGTGATGGATGGTGGATGATATCCATAAAGTGCCATAAATGGGTCATTTTGCTGCAGATAAAGGAAGTGTTATACCACCATTCAGCTAAGAGTGTACCATCCCACCCATTGTGTTCTGTTTACTCAGGGATAGCTGTTAATGAAGATATCCTTTCCAAACATTTATTTACTATTCATTACCCATCAGATGATAGATGATGGGATAGAGCTATAAGCTAATTGAGTACCCAAACAAGAGGCCAACTCCGCCCAAAAATTGCCAGAAAAGGGATCTCTCACAGCTTCATACAACCCTTGGGCTTCCAGCAGCTTTGAATTGGCCCATAAATGTAGAAAGAATCAGATTTGCTTTAAATGGATGAGAGGAAGGCACAAAGTGTGCATACTTGGTAAGCTCATCAACTACCATCATGATGACACCTTTTTCCTTCTGACTTAGGTAAACTCCGTGATAAAATCCATTTGAAATCTCCTCCCAACCTGACTTGAAATGGATAGTTGTGAAGTCCTGGGCTCCACTCATTTCCACTTTATTCGCCGTTAAACCAAACATTCCGCCACAAACTTTCTTGAATATCAGATTTAAGGCCATCCCAAAATTTTTTCTTCACCCCCAGGAAGTTTTTAAAATCTCGAGTGTCCTCCTCTAAAGAGAGTAGCACCTGCATGAATCTTTTGTTTTAGTTGGGAATTTACAAATATAAGCGATCTTTGTACCATAAGGAATCATTTTTCCAACTCAAATCTATCGATGTAATAGGATCTTGCCGTAACTTTGAATGAGTATCCATACATCTTCTATCCTTCTTCCATTCATCTTCTTTGTTTGGGCATCTGTAACTGCTGGATAATAGAAATGGCAATAAGCAATGCTTCCACCTCTTCATTCTTTCTTGAGAGGTATCTGCAACAGCATTCAACTTTCCTTTGTAGATTATTTCAAAGCTAGACCCAACATCTTTGTGACCCATTTTTATTGTTTTCCAATGATAGTATTTGTTCCAAAGTGTTTTAAGACTATCATGATCATTTACCTGAAGTACCATTAGGTAAGTTCGTCATTTCTTTAGTGCATGTAGTATTGCTTAAATATTTTCAGAAATAGGTAGGTTTCGTAAATACTTTCCTTTCGATTGACTATTTCAAAAGCAATTGGCCTTCTTCCTCGCATTAAACCGCACCACCCATTTCCCGAGGCATCACATTCCACACAAAGGTTTTTGTGAAAGTCCGTGTATTGGTGACCGGTATAGGCACATGGCTCTTTAAGATGTCTGTGCTACCTTAGTTGTCAGAGTCCATGAAATGCATCTTTCTTTCAATGTTGTTAGAGGTGCTTACTATTCTCCTAGTACCTTTAACAAACTTGCGATAATACCCCGTTAACCCGAAATCTCTAACCGTTTCTTTTTGTTGTGGGAACTTTCCATTCCTTAATGGCTTTAATTTTTGGAGGGTCCACTCTAATACCCTCGTGAGATACAATATGACCCAGATATTCCACCTTCTTTGTACTCCAAAGAAAATTTGACTTTTTTGCATATAATTGTTTCTCCCCAAGAATAGTTTTTAGCACTCGTCAACATGTTCAACATGATCCTTCAAGACCAGCCAGAGATTAGTATATCATCAAAAAATACTAGCACAAATTTTTTCTAAGGAAGGGCTTCCAGAAATGGAATCTATCAACCCTTGAAATGTGTATGTGCATTGGTAAGGCTAAAGGTATGACCCTAAAATTCATAATAATTCCTCATGAGCCTTAAAATGTTGTTTTTGGAATATCTTCTGGGCTTTCATTCTAATTTGATGATATCCCGAAATTAAGATCCAACTTGGTAGAATAAATCGCTTCCATGAATTCATCCAATAATTCATCAATCGCCAGAATGGGAAATTTGTTCTTAATGGTGAGCTTGTTTATTTCCCTTTATGAATCCCATTTCTCATACTGCCATGATCCATCCTTCTTTGTACCAATACTTGCCAGAGCAGAGAGAACTTTGACTGGCTAGATCGATACGCGCTCTAACATTTCGCAATCATACGTTCAATTTCGCCTCTTTTGGAAGTAAGGATATCTATATACCATGCTCTGGAGGAACACTTCCCTGAATCAAATGAATAGCGAAGATGATCATGATCACGAATAGGTGGAGTCCTTGAAGCCTAAACACTGGAATGATTGTCCAAGACTTGTCAGATGATGAAAAGGGTTAGAGGATTTTGATGCTGGGAACTTCTCAGAGGAGCATAATTGTGCAATTACACTCACGTTTTCAGAAGCTTTGTCAGACAGAGCTTATTATCCTCTCAAGCCCCTCATTAACACCGTAATTCGAATTCCTTTCCTTCAAAAAAATTCAAGAAAGTGTTCTGAAATTAAATGCTACCGTCCCCAAAGATTGTAACCATTTGCATTCTAGTACAACATCAAAGACTCCCATAGGAATAGCAAGCATTGGACTAGTCAATACATATTCCCCATGGTTAGCTTGATATTATGGCATTTTTCTGTGAGTAATTTGAGAATTCTTCCATTTGCAACCATCACTTGACATTCTAGCCGGGTATAGGAAACAATTTAATTCCTACCTTATAATGAATAAATTATGGTGTCATTCTAATCAATCAAATACTCACTTTTCTTTCTTTATATGTCCTTTCATTTTGAGATTGAGGGAAAGTGGTAATTTCACAGCATTACATCGATATGGTCAGATTCATTTTCTTCTTTTAGGTGGTTCCTGGTGTATATCCTCTTCTTTGTTCATTTTTTCTTTCTTCTTCTTCACAATCTATAAAATAATTTTTCAAGACACTGAGGGATCTTTTAGTGTATATTATAATACAACTATGAGCAAACTTTTGCTCTTTTTTCTTCCAATTGTTGCAGTGTCAACCTTGTAGGTTAGAAATCTAGGTGTAGTAACACTCTTCTTTATAGAATTGAGTGGTAGGTTTCCTTGTCACTTTTGCAATTTTACATTCAATCCTTTTCTTGCCAACCCGAATGCCTTCTCCAACAATCAGAGTTCCAAAACGTCAATCTCATGTTGGATGTTATCCTTAGAGTTCCTAGAAGAGATCAATCCTTGTTCTCCGTAAGAGATCAGCTTACCCTTTTGAGATTTTAATTTTTGAAGTCCTCAATGCCACCACTCACACCCTTTTGTTTGAGATTTATCAATCGGGTAAAGAAGAAAGTTGCTCTCTTGTATCCTCTATACGCACATCTAGTAAAATTATGACCATGACAATTTTTTACGGAGCAAAGCCATTGATACATGCTAAAGGGTTTGTCCTAAATGTGTTGTACGTGAATTTTGGTGTGTTTTTCACGTTATGGAAGATCAAAATATTGTCTGTTCAGAGTATCCATGTTATGATCCTTTACATCAAACTTCCTCATATCCATGGAATATGGTGTCTCTTCCCGCCTCAACATTCAAGTTTATGAAATCCTCACTTACTTATTTGTTCTCATCAGAGTTTCTTCTCCTGTGGCTTCCATTAGGAATCATTTCGAAGCGTAGTTTGGGTCAAGCCTTCCATGTATGCTCTTAGATCACTCTTCATGTTTCCATGTCTTTCATGTCATCCATCTTAGCTTCCACGCCTTTTCTTCAAACTCGTCCATCTTCAATTTCCATGCCTTTTCTTCAAAACCTCCATTTCATTTTGTTGCTCTTTGGAGCAGAGTGAAAACTGTTGCATTTGCTGCCTTTGTAATTTGATAGATCATGCTGTACTCTTCATCTTCATGAGTCATAGTAGAGAGCTCAAGGCTTACTGGAAGCGTTGAATCTTTTTAGGGGCCATCTAGAACTCAATATTGATATCTATTCTACAAGATTCCCTGAATCAATTCAACTTGATTCTTCAAACAAGACTCTATAACTTAAAAAATACACACCTTTTAATAAAATTTTCTTTAGAGACTTATTATTGAAATTCTGAATTATCTCTGTAATTGAAAATCTTCGACACCGGGCGTCTACTGTATAGCCCCTCTCAAGCTTCTTTCAAATCTCCATAGGTCTGACCTGATTTTGATCTTCCAAGACAAAGCTTGTGTCCAATCTCCCACAATGACCCCACTGACTGACCAAAGAGGAGCTGAACTTGTACGACTTTCCACATGTCATCAAGCTGGTCCTTGTCTCTGGGGGCCCCATAGTTGAAGAAACGATGAAATGGAATTGCAACTAATTTTATGATTCCAGATCCAATATTCTACAGATATTACGAATTTTTCTCATCATCTTCCTTGAGATGAAATTCAGATTTGAAAGCGCATCATTGTTTATCTTCAATATTCATATTCTGTATTATTAGAAAGTCAAAAATTTTTTATTGAATTTCAGATCATTGTCATATTCGATTCGAATCAAGGTATCAGCATGAAATCCACATATCTTTTTCAGAACGAAAAACCACTTCACAATGACATTCTTAAAACACAGAACTGTTCTGTATTATGAAAAAAAAAAGTTTCCTTAGATTTTTCTTCAATCAAAATCTTGAGTACCAGAAATTTCCGTAGAAAAAGTTATAGCGAAAATTCCACTTATGACCGCTGAGAGTTAAACCCTAGAATCCAAAGCTCGATACCAAATGCTGTGTAAATCCAGCCTCTCCAAAAATAGAAGAAAAGAGATGTAAACGCCTTAGAAATGAGCCACTTCGAGGGGGAAACCTTCAATATTATCATATAAATGAATTTGATGATATAATTTACAAAACCTCCTCTTTCTATATATAGGAGTCCATGGGGCCATAATGTAATCCTAGTAGTCACAATGTAACCTAGCCGACCTAGTCATTAAGGTACTTAAGGGCACAATAATAATAAATAAGTTACAAGGGTACACACACACATAAGCGACACTAACAATAATAAGGGGCTATACTAGTGATATAGGACCTTAACACTCTCTCACAGACAAGAGGGAAGGACACTTGCCTGATAGCGATAACCTTCTTCCACGATTGCCCATACTTCCAGCACTGAAGACTTTGACATATTTGTTCAGATCTTCCAGAATAACGATTACTTCCATTGCATAGAGGTGGCTTTAGAGAGAGTACCTTCCTATCTCCCATTGCGACGATCTTCCCTTTTCAAGGACAAGCTCTCAGAGAAGAACTCGCTTCGACACCACGAGTGGGGAAAAATACCGAGAGGGGGGTGAATCAAGATGAAATTACCCAAGTTTCTTTATCTTTTTCATTTTTAAAACCCATAATACGCTAGTTTTCCTTAATCCTACCCCGCGATACACGCTGATATCCTTAATAAAATACGTATGTCCAAGATCTTTATTTATGCAGATAATCTTTCACTTATGTCATTGTATCATTCATTCATTAGATGTCTAATAAAAAATAAACATGCAAAGAATAAATAGAATAAACTATCAGCACATAGCACTACACATGAACACTGTGATTTGTTGTGGAAACCTAAGTCGGAGAAAAAACCACTGGCTGGCTGCTGCCTCCTGCCCAATATTTATATATAAAGAAAACACAGCAACTAAGTGTATCAATGCTTTGGATTTATACTGTAGCACGTGCTAATTCCACCTCATAGAAGGATAACTCCTACCATGAGCCAAATTTCTCTCCCTGAAGGGAGCCATAACCTCCAGCCTGCTGCATCAAATTTCCTCTAGAAGGGATACAACCCTTTGCTCTGCCATTAGCTACCACCGGGAAGGGAGCTGCAACCCCTCATCAAGGCTTCAACTCAACACCACACTACATGGACCATGTTTCATCACTCTCAGCATCGGATCCATATTCTCCACATAACACAACTTGTGTGTGGCCACTTTTCATCGTATTTCAGATCGTACTCCACTCCACATTTTAGCTCAAAGAACACCAAATCAAACTATAACTTCATCAATTCATTCATAGAATCAATGGCCCAATCAATCAACAATCCTATCTTTCATTAAGCATAATTACCATTCCAAACAACCTAGATTTGTATGAATACATCATTAATGGTATAGAAAAGTATAACAAATCAGAAATTTCATACCACATACTTCAAAGAAACCTGGATCTCCAGCACACGCTGCCTACTCTACCGAACCCGCATGTATACGTTGGCTGTAAAAAACCAACTCCGCGTATACTTCGTGCATTCTTCAAAACCCTAACCGCCCATACGCGCTTATTAGCACGTATACACAAAGGCTCTCAAAAAGCAGCAGGAGAACTCGCAGGATCTTTCAAATTTCAAATGCTAATTCTTCAGACGTAATAAAATGTTCTCATATCTCTTCCTTAACTTCAAAGAAGATTCGCTGACATCAACAGATCTAAACATTTGTAATAAATAGATCTACAAAATACATAGACATTTCAGATCTAGAGATCCCTCTTCATCATTTTCTTCATAGGTGCATCATGAATTCATATTTATCAACAAACTGTTACCCATTCTATTCAGATATACTTCAGAGTGAAGTACTCATTAAAACCCAGACACATGCGCACCTTGCACTATGATCTTCTTCTTCTTATATATATTTAGCCTTTTTCAATACCATGAGCCAAAACCACATCACTTCTGATGGTATTCCTAGACGGGATCAAATAGACAATCCAGCGCTCAATACAATGGGTCAATACCATGGTAATGTCCCTTGGTTTTATTAATTTAGAGTGCAATTATGCATACGCAACTTGGCACGTACTTTTCTGCGTACATACGCTACTTCGCCTTAACAAACCCGCGTATGCCTTGTGACACACACTTTTCATCATTGTTCTAGCACATACTGGAGATACTTTCTTCTACACCTTCTATACTGATTGTAGATACATCAGATTTACATCATTAACAAGTTCATCAAGTCAAGAACAACTTCATCAAGTAGGTTGCCATCATCTTCATCAAGTGGGTTGCCATCAAGGACAACACATTGCATCATATTGCCAACAGTCAGGTTGTTCCTTAATTATTTCATTATGAGGTCTTTTAGGATCTTCTACATGGAATCTTCTTTCAGGTTCTCTATTAAGATTTGCAAACCCTTCACCTCTAGGAGAAGGAATCATAGCATAAGACCAGTTCATCTGAATACTTCCTCCTAGCTCAGAAGCCCACTTTCTTGATAACAACATACCCCAGGCATCCGGAACATCAACTACAACTATGTCCATAACAATCATGATATTAAGGTAAACCGATAAATGAACTTGTAAACCCTTGATCAACCCATGAACTTCAATTTTTTTAGAATCCATGGCACATATGTTGTAGTAAGGTCTAGAAACTCTTAAATTAAGTTGTTCCATGACCCTCTTAGTCATAACACAAGTTGAAGCACCAGAATCTAGCATACAATTATAAAATTTGTAACCATTAACCATCAAAGTAACAAAAAATGGTTGATGATCTTTGTTATCTGATTCCATTTTTTGCAAATATATAGGGGCATCTTGATAAGTTACTTCAGGAGTTTCATTTTGAGTAACATTAACATGTGAAGCTCCAAGAACATCTAAAACTTTAGCTCTCTGATTAGGAAACTTTAAAACCTCAGTAACAGGCAAAAAGATCTTAGCATTTTTCAACCATGCACCCAATTCAATATCCAAACTAGGACTAGGATTAAACATTTGAGGGGGATTTTGATGATGACTTTGCTCTTTATCCCTTCTTTGATAAGTTAATCCTTTGTCCTTAGCAATTTCCAGAACTTGATCAGGAGAAGGCTTTTCACCAAATAATTCAATCATCAAATCGTTCTCATAATCAAAATTATTGATACTATGTGAAGATGTGAAAGGCCTAACATCTTGACTATTTTCCTTAACTTTCATCCAATCTTCCATAGAAAAAGATAACTCCTTACCAAAATTTTTTATCTAATTACTTGCCCCAAACATTCTATTATTTATGACTCTTTCAACAATGGAACAAGTAGCCTGTTCATGAAGAGCATCACAAACTCTATAATAAGGAAGAGCTTCATCAACCAGATTAGCAGATTCAAGCAGATTCAGAGGTCTCTGCTCACTCAACTGACCTTTTCTCTAACAAGTGTTATTCCCTTGATTATTATTATTATTATGATTCTTAGGTTGGGAATTCTACATTTGAGCTCTTTCCATTTGAACCAACCTAGACTATAAAGTGCTTATTTCCTTAGCATGGTCAGAGATTAATTTTTCTTGATTAAGTTCCATGCTTTCAAGCTTTTGCATTAACTTTTTCATAGGGTCATCATCATCTTCTAGAGGTTCTTTACTTTTAGGCCCTTTTAACTTAGTTGCAGCCCTATCAAAACCAAGAATTTCAGACCTCCCAGATGCCCTTTTATATTTTTCAAGCTCTTCAGCTAAAGATTGACAAGCCTTATAATTTGCAGTTTTAGCCCACCTTAACTCATATGAAGTTTCAGAATTAAAAGCATCAATATAAAAATTCAGAAGAGATCCATCAGGAGGTTTATGAGTTTGAGATATTTCTCTAAGGATACCATTAAATCTCCTATTAAATTCTTCAATCGTTTCATTTCCTTTATTTTTTATGGTACTGATCTCTCTTACCAAATTCCTATATTCCCTTTTATCACCGTACTTTTCCTTAAAGGAAGTTACAATTGATTTAAAAGTATTGAATGAATTATCAGGTTTTTCCGTAAACCATTCAGCAACATCCTCACCACAAGTAAGAACAAAATTTTTCATCTTTACATCATCGAAATTATTATTTGCAACTACAAATCTATTCCACCAGTTAGTGAAAGAAAACAAATGAGATTTAACACTAACTACATCATTTCCTTGAAAGATATAAGGTAATTTATCCATTCCAGTTTGAGGGGTATCATGGGGATAACCTTGAATATGAGCAAAATTGCATGGGCCATAAATTTCCATGATATTGGGTTGAGGTGGATCACAAAAAAGCGAATGGATATCAGAGAGAGCTTCCTGGCCCAGATTATCAAGGAGTGTACGAGAAGAGAGCTTGTGTAATTGGACTCAAAAAACCCTTTCATGATCTGGAGTAGGATTAATAAAGCTACTTGGATGCCTTCTCGTATGAGTCCTTGTGGAAGATGAAGCCAATGAATTCGCCACTAGGATAGGAAGCTAACTCAGATACCTGAGATGAAAGATGACTAAAGAGATGAATGTCGTAAAGCCAAAGTCCAATAAATGGATCCCCGGCAATGGTGCCAAAAAATGTTGTCGCACAGAGAGTCTAGGCACCGCGACAACGGCACAGATCAGGGGCTATCACCCTGATCCCCAATCTCTCTATCTAAGCTACCTCCTTGCAAGCTAAGGGAGGTATACCCTATTATAAATGAAGAGGAAGAATCTAGGAGACACAGCTAAAACACCAAATACTTGATAAAATTAACGAGATTTCCAAGATCAATTACATTAAAACCAGTGCCTTATGGAGTTAAAAAAGATCCCGTTATATAATTAAAGCTAAGTATTAGATGTATAACTGCTGCTATGACCACAATGAAGTTCAATAGAAATCACCACAATCATTCATTAAGATACTTAAAGCAAACCTATCATGAAACGTTCATTGAGTGTAAATGTCAGATGCTTGAAATATTTTTGAAATTATGATATTCCAATATAACCTGGTTTGAAAATTAAAATGCTCCACAGTCAAACTTCAGATAGAAAAATTTAGGCTTATTTGACTATAGGACTTAGAAATTTTTTAGAATTTTGAAATTTTTATATTTTTTATTATTTTTTAAATCCTAAACAAAATTAAAACAAAAAATTAAAAATAACACTAAAGACTCAAAATCTAAAGCTAACTAACCATTAAAAATGAAACTTCCTAAAATCTAACGTTAACCAAAATCTAAAACTAAACAAATTAAAACAAAGGCTAAAATAAATTAAAAAATCTAAATATCAAAATCTAAAAAAAATAAAATTGAATAAACAACGCTAATGAAGTCCTAACTAAACTTAAGCTATCGATTAAATCTAAACTAAAATTTTTAAAATAAAATCGAATCCTCACAAAAATTGAAACCTAACACTATCAAATAAACTCTAACAAAAATCGAACTAAATTAAAATTAGAATTAAACCAACGAATCTAAAAACTAAACTATTAAAAAATGAAATCGATCAAATCAAACGCATATACATTCAATGTTTATATGTGTGCGTTCATTTGTATGTTCTGCAGGTAGGACGGATCTGATCTGGATGGTGTTGACAGAAGAATGAAGATGGAGAGCAGAGAGATAGGTGTAGGTCGAGGTAGCAGACGGAGGCAAGACGTGAGGAGACAAGAGCTCGACGGCGGCATGATGGATAGAAAGGTTTGGAAGTCGATGATGGCGTGGAGAGGGTTTCACTTGCAGAGAAGGGATCACGTGAGAAGCTAAAGGATGACAGTTGTGGTAGAGATGAAAAGGGTCGATGAGGGATGCAGATGATAGCGTTTAAGGAGCTGGCCACATAGGGAAGGAGAAATGAAGGAGATAATAAGCCAAGGGAGCTCGACGATAATGAAAGCTCGGATAGGCAAAGATCAATGGCAGCATTTAATGCAATGCAAAGAAATTGGAGCAGCATTGATGAGGAAATCAGACAGAAATAATCAGTGAAATCGATGGTAAATAAGGGAGTTAACAAATGCCGCTAGGAGAACGCGGGGTAAGTTTTTAGCAGCAGAAAGAAGCAGTGTTTGCGCAGTGAATAACCCAAGACATCTAACAAAACTTGAAATTTTTTCTTGTCAAAACCCATATTTTGATCCTCCTTAAATCAAATAACACTCAGATTTTTCCCATAGTAGAAATTTGAGGCTAGATCTGGCCCTTGGGGGCTGGATCTGGCTTAGATCTATAAAAAAAAAAAATCTGAGTGAAACCCACAACCTACAAGAAATCAGTCAGATCCTGAAGATATACACAGCAAGAAAGTTGTTAAACCCTTACAATCTTAAAAATTACAAATTTACAAACTAATCTACAAATCTGAGGCCCTCATGGCTAGATTTGAATCCATTTAAGCACAATTTTCAGAGATTTGAAATTTTAAAGAGAGGCACGAGCCTTAAAACCCTGTAAAAACACAAATTTCTTAAGATAGATTTGGAGTTTAACAAATAATGAGATTTTCAGATTTATGTTATATGAGAGTAGGCTGGTCCAACCGAAGACTTCCCCAGACATTCAAATTTAAAAAAAAAAATTCCTTGCATGCTTAGATCTGAACCTTAGATCGATAAAGATTTAAGAAATTAACATGAGATCCTTCAGAAAAATCAAAATGTTATTTTATGAACCCAGAAAACTGCACAAGATACCTGTATGCATATTAATCCATGAAGGCCATCAACCATAAAATACCAAATAAAGTAGCAGAGTTTAGAGACAATTCACCACATAGATCTGGAAAAGGAACACCAAAATTTGTAACCCCAAAGTCTTTATGCTTTATTCATCAAAGAAAATTCACAAGAGCTTCCAATACAAGTGCACGATTCTAAGATCGGATGACCCAAGACTAACAAAGACCTCTAAATTTATAGGACAAAATCTCCAACGGCTAGTTCGGTTGATCCACATCAAAATAATCTCAACCGTCGATAAGATTTGATCATCTTTTAATCTGGACAGTCGAAATTATAAATTTGAGGAAAAAATGAATCCATTAACTCAAAAATACTATTTTTGAGTTAATTACCCCAAAATTTTGAGTTTGACTTAACCACCTAGGCCCAAGGGTCCAAAATTTCTTAAAATTCTCAAAATTCCCTTGATCAAGGGCCTTTAAAAAATAATTTTTTAAGGACCAACGAATTTTTCCTTTAAATAATTTTATCCTAACTTAGGACCCTAAATTAATTAAATTTCTGCCTTTTGATTTTTTAATTAATTGACCAGAAAATTTAATTAATTGACTGAGAGGGGATTTTAATTATTTTTCCAACTCTCTTTACATAGGATAATACATTTAGACACATGAAGGGGGAATACCCATTCGTATAGACCCTCAAATAAATACCCAATTCTACCACTCAAAACATGATCTAGTAGACCAAGTAGCTCAAACTACTTTTACAAGGACTCGATAGAAAACACTAGGACTCACTTAGCATGCTGATGAAAAAATCTACCCTAGCTTTGGGGTGAGGCTGGAGGGAAAAACTTTGCTGATCACTTATGTGAATCAGTGAGACAAAAAACCTCCTAGGATAGAAATCATCAACAACATACTATGCTTACTTAGGTTGTTACATACATTGACAGTTTTACTTAGATCGTTTACAACATAACATGCAGAATGGGTTTACATCATTTATAAAAACTGTCGTTTTTCGATGACATCTGGATGACATGAACCTCGAACATGATAATTTCCATTTGAAAAAATGGGGGTGTACTACTATGGGGTTGTTGACAAAGTGTGGTCAACACCCACTACTGAAATTGTACTTAACATTGAGAAAATTACTCCTTTGGACATTTTCTACAATCCAAAACACAAAGAAGTTATGAGTAGACAAAAGAAAAGAAGGAGATTAGAGCAATATCAACCCCTTGTACAATGAGATATCCTAATGGTTATTGCTTGGAATGACTCATAGGTAGATTCTTCACAAGATCTAACACTCCTAACTCAGTTCGCAGGAGCTGATGCCTCTGCAACTATTGACAAAGCTTCTGAAGTCCAATAGTTGATGAAGGAAAAGGATGAGAAAATCATCCAACTAGAAATTGAGCTACATGCAGAGAAACAAAATATCTATCAAAAGCTATAGATGCAAGTCATGCAACTCCAAGAGAGCATGGACCAATTCAATATTCAGCACCAGAATGAATTTAGTTGAAAGGATGCTCAAATAAATCAATTGCAACTTTCTGCAAATAAATTGAAGGATAATCCTAGATTGATGAATTCATAAAAGAGGCCTTAGAACCAAATACTTTATTGGCACAACAGCAAGTCATTTTTTTCATAAATTATCATTTTTTCTTGAATTACGTGAACATAGAGATTCACTAATGAATCACATTTCAGACATTAGAATTAGTTTTTATGAGATAGATGATAAGGTTTCCCAGTTTGTCACCTGGCAGGATTCTGCTGATGGCTGAAAGGGAAACCTGCCCAGGATTGAAGACTCAAGGAAAGAAATATTGTTTACATATTGGGACATGCAGAAAGAGCCATTTTCAGAGCAAAGGATGTGGCTACTAACTTTGGGGAAACTGTTAGTCAAAATCTCATCGCTCCAAACCTAATTGATAGATGTTCTCTTGGTGCATTGCCTATATTGAAAGACTTGATAAGACAGTATCAATAAGTTTCAAAGATAAAATAAGAACACATCCAGGAGCTGGAAAACCTGGATTGGGATAAGTATTGGAGATACTTAGTGAAGCCTCAAAGCCAATGGCTAATGCTGCATTGTCTTATAGATACATCCTCCTACATGATTCCTCCACTTTCTGATGTTTTTTTCACTGGAAAATTGTGCATTAGGCTAGGCCAACCTCTTGAGGTTAAACCTATGCTTAACATCCTTTAGCTAAAAGAGAAAATGGCTAAGGAGACAGTGGGAAAGTCATCGAGCAAGTCACCCCTTTAATTTATGTTTCTGTTTAATTTCCACTTAGTTTAAGGAGGGTTGTTTTAAAAACTCCTCAGCTTTTTATTGTAATAACTATTTTAAGACTTATTTTTATATTTAACCCCCTTCATGTCTTTGATGAAGGGGTCCTGAAATTTTGAAAGGAAGACTTTACGAATGTTGCAATTTTGTACTCTTGAAGTTTTCTGAATAGAAAGGGTTAGACCAAGTAATTTTTCTCAAATGAGCAGAGTGAACATATACATGGTACTTTTATCCAATGTGTCATATTTCCTTTTTCAAATGAGAAATGGTTATTTATCTTATGATGTTTTGTTCCATGTATCTATTTGAATACATTTTGTCATTACCTCAATTTTGAATATGATATAAAGTTATCTTTTGATACATATACAATATAGGAATTTAAAAGTTGCGATGTAAGCTTTATCTAATTGATTTAATTAATTATTTAATTAAATAAATTAATTCAAATAGTTTTCATATCTCTAAGTGTTTATATGATCTTCATTTGCATCCACTGTAAGGTCATTTTTATAGATCACATAGATAATATATTTCACTCTTAGGATACATAATAGATAAACATATTATTTCTTGCAAGATTGCTAATACATCCATATACCAAGATACATATAGTTAAAAATCCATCCATTCATTCAATTATATTCCACTGGGAAACGGGTCCCATAAATCCAGTTAGAGCCACCATTCAAAATGGATAAGGGACAGTTTTTCATTCCCCGACCGGGTGGTTTCCCCAATGTTTTTGCACAGATTTCGGGGCCTAAGCATTTTTTTCACTAGAACTAGGGTCATCTAAATATGAATGGCACCAAAGCTTAATCCAAAAATCAAATACCATCAGAAGAGTCATTCTCCCTCCAAGTACACAATTTCTAGTCCTGGTTCAAGATATCCTATTCTTAGATCAGAACTTGTCCAATCTCGCCCCAAATATCCTAATTTTGTTCATAAAGAACTCTCTTCATATTATACACCAGAATCACCTGAATTACATATATTAATAAAGAAATTGGAATAAATTTCGATTTCGGCATAGAAACCTGTAATTTCTAAAGACTTAGAAGGAAGTGTTACTTCAATATTTGAAGGCACTAGTGTATAAACCCGGTCAAAGAGTGAAAACCTCAGAGTAATCACTTTTGAATTTCCTCTCCATTCTCATCGTAGGAAATCCCCTATATCTAAACCTCAATCATCAACTAGCGGGATTCAATCCTCTTCTACCCCTCAAACACCATCAATGATTCCTGATTCTTTTAAATCTTCTCAAACAATTTATTCATCAATCCACATTCCTTCTTCTTCCCAGTCTACAACTGTTGCCTCAATCAGTATTAGTTCCATAGTTGTTTCTTCTATACAAACAACCAATACTGGGACTAATTCCTCCACTCCAAATCCTTCTTCAGGGCAACCCAATCCTCCACTTCACATAATGGTAGCTAGAACTTGGAAAAATCCTGGAGCTATTCAATTACCAGGTCCTCTTCATCCCTTATCCAAGCTTGCTAAAATATGGTTGCCTAAGTAAAATCTAGATGATGGTCTACCTGCTAAATACCATCTTCATAATTTTATGCTTGACATTAATCTTAATAATGTCCCTGAAGAAGATTGTGTAGTTAGATTATTTCCTTATATTTTTCAATAATTAGTTGGATCATGGTATTTCTCACTACCATCAGGCACTATTACTAGCTAGGATATTTTTGAAGAAAAATTCCTTACGAAATTTGGTTATGATTGTACAACTGTTGCCTTATCAATGATCTTTCTAATCTAAAAGAAAATACAGGGGAGAAAATCAAATATTTCAATTCCAGATTTAATAAGCTATTCAATAAGATCCCAACCACATTCAAGCCTGGAGTAGATGTGAAAATAGAATGTTACATATCGTCTCTTCCTTCTAATATTTCTATTTTTGTAGATAGAGCCAATAAGGCTACGTTGATAGAGAACATGAAAGAAGCACTTTCTGTTGAAAAAATAATCCTTGCTTTAGAGAAGAAAACTGCACAAGAAGATAGAAAAGCTAAGAATGTTTTATTTAAGGATGAACCCAAAAATAAAACATCTAAAGATCCTTATGATATTGAGGGATTACAAAAGGTCCTCAAAACTATGTCAAATGATATGGTTGATATAAAGAAACAAGTAGTTGAGACTTCTTCGAAGAAACCTTTTAGATCTTTTAAGAAACATCAAGCTTCCCAACCTCCAAATGTAATGTCGAATGTTGAATCAGATCAAGACAAAGATCAAGATGAAACAATCGTATCCACATAAGAATCTCAAGAAGAAGAATTGGTTTAAGTTCATGGATTATGGGACTTTATCCTTCCAACATCTAATAATTAAGATTGTTGAACACCTAATCCTCTATGGGTAGGTGTGGAAGGAGAAGAGTCACAAAGGAGTCCAAGTGACCTTGGAAGATGAATCCAAGAGTCACACTATTGTATTATAAATGTACATCTATGGTGAATAATATGAACAACGAATGCTTATCTTTCTGTGTGTGTTTTTATGTTTCTCCTACACCATGTGTGCGTTTAACATGGTATCAAAGCTGATACGTTCATAACCAGCTCAATCTTGAGTGAGCCACTTATTTTTTTGGCCTATGTAAACTAGCAAAAATCATATGCATTTTTGCAACATTCAGAAATCCTTTGCAGCATTTAGAGATCATTTTTGCAGCATTTAGAAATCCTTTGCAGCATTCAGAGATCATTTTTGCAGCATTCAGAAATTATTCTTTTCATCTCTCTTGATGTAAAAATTTATTTACTGTACAATTCTCACCCACTCCCTCATAGTCACTCTCTGCTCACCACAGCTCTCGGCTTTGACATCTCACTCCCCTCACACGATTCCCTCACCCCCTCACCTCTCGGCTATCCCAACACACATTGTTCCCAACACACTCATCCTCACACCCACGACCCCTCATCCTCACTACAAAACTCTCTCATCCCACCCACGCTGCCCCCTCAGCATTCCCACTCCCCCTTCCCCCCCCCCCTGCATAGCAACCCCGCCCCCTCAAACACTCCGCCCTACCCTCCCCATCCCCACCTCCTGTACACTCCACGCTCACCTCTCAACACTCGGCCTACCCACACCCCTCTACCCACCCCTTCCATCTCGCTGCAACACTCACCCACCCCAGCTCCAGCTGCTCACCCATCTCCCTCCCCTCTCACGGCGGCCCTCCTTCCCCTCCCACGCAACTCTCCCCCCCCTCCCATGCAGATTCTCTACGTTCAATTTTTTTTCTGCCTCTTATTTTTTAATTTTTTTTTACAGTTTGACCATTCCCCAGAAAATAACTTCCACAGTAATCACCTTCCCCAGTAAATATCCTCCCCTGTAATCACCTCCCCCAGAAAATACCTTCCCTAGAAAACACCTCTCCCAGATAATACCTCTATTTTTTCCTCCAATTTTTTTTTCCTAAAAAAAAAATATAAAAAAGAAAAAAAGAGAGAGAGGAGATGGTATATGAATAAACAGATATATGGATTTTCTATCTAGTGAAGAGTGAATTTTTTGTTGTATGTTTCTCTATTATGAAAACGTGACCAAGATGTGTGGCATGTATAGAAGGATGAATCTCTAAAAGATATTGACAATGTGATGGCAAATGTTGAAAATTGGTGGCATCATAAAACTTACTCATATTTTTTGGAATTTTCCTTCGTCTTTATTGTGAGTGCAATAGAAAATTGATGAGTTCCCACAAATTCTCGAGGCAGGATCTAGTTGAGAAATTGTTGAATACTTCCATGATGTGATTCATTGTTGCTTGCTGGTCAGACAACCAAGTCTACACCTTTAGGCCCTCCATAATTTGAGTAGCAGAGTTTGATCTTTGGGAATTCCATAATTGGAAGTTCAAAAAACAAGGTCTTTGAAGTCATTTGTATTTTTTAAATTAAGTTGAATCACATTGTAAATGGGTGCATTATCGGTTGAAGCTGACACCCTTTATTTCTTGAGCCTGAATTGTTGAGAAAAATGGCTAAAATAAATGATGCATTAGAGTTGTTGCATAACCTCATTCATTCTATTGTTCATGATATGGTAAAAATGAGAAAGAACGCTCTTTTTAATATTCAAAATTTCTTGCAAGATGCACAAGACAAGATTGAGTTTTTACAGTTGGAGTCTCAGCTTCAGCAAAATGAACTTCAGCAAAGGAGTCATCATTCTGAAGCTGTTTTTGTTCAGAAAATTGAGAAGGATTCTCATCAGCAGCAAGAATATAAAGTTGCAGTCGATTCACATTCAGTTCCTTGTACAAGAGAATATTTACATGCAAATCCAGCAACTCAGTCTGCACTTCCCAAGGCCATCATCAGACCTTGGGAACAACTTGTCCACAACAAGCACATAACAGGTCTTAGATATGAAAAGGAGTTGTCCTTTCATATTCCGGACTACTCCAAGCCCATCAAATTTCAGAGTGTCAGATTCCTTTATGACAGTTCACATTCAGCTGTTCCAGATCCTGCTCCTCCTCCACAGCAACAACAACAACAAATTGAAAAATGCCAACACTATGATCGCATTGGCCATATGAAATATCACTGTTTCGATCTTCACCCATGCAAGCACTGTGGTCAACACACCCATTCTTCACATAGATGCTTCAGAAACAAGCCTCCTACAAGAACAAAGATTCATCTTGGATGGATCGCTTCTTGGAAATGGGTATCAACAGCCAAGAAGATGTTTAAGTCACATGTCAGAACTTGTTCTCGAATATTGAACAATCTTGCAGTTGATTTTTCACCATCATCTCACCTTGTACCTAACAGGGGGTAAATGGTGGTCATCTACAAGCTTCGACGCCACATCAAGCGAGCCTGAGCCACAATTCATCATTCCAGATTCAGGGTTGTAGCCAGAGACACAATAGTTCAAGCGAGCCTGAGCCACAACCTGTCGTTCCAGATTTAGAGTTGTAGCCAGAGACACGGATGCCCATAAGCATGCCTTTGGTTGGTGGATAGCCTTAAACCATCCATGTGAGGTAGATATTCTTCCTCTTTGAGAACACTTCCTCTAGCAAAATACTTCAGCTTCTTTCCAACTTTGGAAGAGTTCCAGGAAATGCATCAAGCATTCCAATGTTGGTGGTCATCCTTAAACCATCACAGGTTGTAGACTTCCCTTCTTTTAGGTTGAAGGTCTCCCTCTTCAAATACGAGGGACACTTCCTCTAGCAGAAGCCCTTAGCTTCTTGCGAGTTTTGGAAGAGTTTCGAGAACTGCAATAAGCGTTGTGTTCTAGTGTTGGTGGTCATCCTTAAACCACCTCTTTATGCCAACATTTCAGAGAGCTAATTTAGCCTAAGTGCTGCCATGCATACTTTTCATATTTGTATTACAACTCTCTTCTTGGACTCACACATACCCCTTTGGATTAAGGGGGGGAATGTTGAACACCTAATCCTCTATGGGTAGGTGTGGAAGGTGAAGAGTCACAAAGGATTCCAAGTGACATTGGAAGATGAATCCAAGATTCACACCATTATATTATAAATGTACATCTATGGTGAATAATATGAACAACGAATGCTTATCGTTCTGTGTGTGTGTTTATGTTTCTCCTCCACCATGTGTGTGTTTAACAAATATGAACATGAGGAACTTCCAGTTAACACTAGAAGTAAAAATTCTACTGACCTTCCTCAGTCTACTCAAAAACAAAAGTCTTCAGCCTTTGTTACTAAGGACAAAGTGATTAACAAGAAAACTTCTTCTCCTCAATCAAATCCAACTTCTTATACTCTTCCATATACATATAAGACATTAGTTCTCTCTTATACTATTGAATATAACATAGTGGAAGATATGAAGAAGATAAATTCAAATATATCTATACATGAATTGAGAAAATTGAAGAAGCAACATAAAAGTTTACTTAAAGAATTAAATGCAGTACCTGCTTCATCCTTACCTGCTCCTGTTACTTCTAAAGTCTCAAAAGGAGTTGTTAAGCCTCCTAATGATTCATCTGAGAAAATTGATGCAAGTGATGCTATTTTAATTGGTGACAGATCTAATTCACATACTCATACCTTCCTTTTAACTTTTGAAGTATTCAACAAAAATTTGCATAATTGTCTAATCGACCTTGGAGCCTCTTCAAACATCATGCCATATTCTATTTTTCTAAAATTGAATATTGCCCCTCGAAAGTGTGCAGTACACATTATGCAATTAGACATAACAAAGGTTAGGTTATTAGGAGAAATGAATTCATTCCTTACCAGGTTGGCATCCAATCCAAATTTTCATCAAGTAATTGATATTTTAGTTGCTGATATCCCTAACTTTTACGATTTAATCCTAAGTAGAGACTGGTCAAAAAATCTTCATGGTTATTTTGCCACTGATTGGTCTCATATATGGCTTCCATATAATGGAAAGCTTAATCAAATTCGAGTAGACCATGAAAAACACATGAAGTATTCAGTAACCGAATTCGAAGATGAGAATGAACCCATGGCTTTTACTAATAACATTCTCAGCAATTATTTTGCTAAATATTTTTTGGGGAATTTTAATGCTCAGTAATCTACATTTCTCACCAATTCAATTAATTCTCAGATAGAAAATTTTTCTCAGTCAGACTCTTCCAAGTGTATAAATATCATAGATAAACCTTGTATTAATACTTTTTTCTGGACATTATACTTTGATGGATCAAAATCTAGTGAAGGTGCAAGAGCTGGTTGTATATTAATCAATCTAGAAGGTGAAAATAAAATGCTAGCATGCAGGCTTGAATTTGAATGCACAAATAACACCGCAGAATATGAGGCATTGGTCCAAGGCTTATACAAATAAATTGATCTTGGTGTCAAATATCTCCAGTCATATGGTGATTCTAAAATAATTGTCAATCATGTAAGAAATACCATACACTGTATTTCTTGTCATCTTAAACATTATCAGTGATTATTTCAATCTCTTACCTCACATTTTTTAGCATTCAATATATTGTCTGTTCCAAGAATTAATAATGCAAGTGCAAAAATTCTAGCTAATGTCGCATCCAAACTTGTTCCTTCAGAAGATTATAGTCCAGATAGATTTTCTATAGAGTTGATTCTTCGCCCTTCTATTCCTCATAATATAACTAATTATAGAGTATTGAATGATGATGATGATGTTATAACATTTATTACATCAGAAGGATCATATGATGATCAATTAATTGATGAAGATTAACATGAAAGGAAATTGAAATAGAAGCCTAAAGAAAATGTCATACCTAAGTGTGTGGTTAAACTTGAAGATCTTTATGATCTCAAAGATAGATTCAAAAAGGTTACTAACTCTAAGCTACAAAGTTGAACTTTGAGGTTTGAACTAGTAAATCTTGGTGCAGATCTTAAACCTTAGAACATTAACTTAGGACTTGGTCTTTCCTCTAACGAAATATTAGCCTTCATTCACCCACTAAAGAAATACAAGAATGTCTTCGCATTGAAATATGAAGATATGAAAACTTATGATACTTCCATCATCCAGCATACTGTCCCAATGATATCCACTGAAAAACCTATACAACAAAATTTAAGGAAAATTCACCCTGATCTTGAAAGTAAAATAAAAAGTGAACTCAACAAACTCCTTAAGGCTAAGATTATCTTCCCTCTTAGTCATTCAAAGTGGGTCTTAAACCTAATAGTTGTTAGGAAAAGAATGGTGATATTAGTATTTGTATTGATTTTGGGAACTTAAACAAAGCTTGCCTAAAAGACAATTTCCCATTACCACTGATGGAACAAATTTTGAAAACAGTTGCTGGTTCTGAATTAATGTCTTTCCTTGATGGATTTTTAGGCTACAATCAAGTATTGTTTCATCCTAAAGATAGATTAAAGACTACATTTAGAACTAAATGGGGCACTTATGCCTATTATAAAATGCCTTTTGGTCTAATCAATGCAGGAGCAACTTTTCAAAGAGCAATGGACATTTCTTTTAGAGGATTGATAAATAAAATGGTGGTTGTATATTTAGATGATATAACCATTTACTTCAAGAAAATAAGCGACCAATATCATGATCTTAAGAAAATCCTTGAACACCGTTTGAAATATGGAATTTCTTCAATTCCCAAAAAGTCCTATTTTGCATTAAGTGAAGGAAAAATTATAGGATTTACTCTCTCAAAAGAATGAATTTTCATTGATCGAGAAAGGATAAAAGAAATTTCTGAACTCTCCCATCCCCATAACAAAAAATCTATGCATTCCTTTTTAGGATAGATAAATTTTGTCTAGAGATTTTTTCCAAATTTTTCACAAATTGTTTTTCCATTGCAACTGATGATTAATAAAAATGCACTCTTCAAATGGGGACATAATGAAAGAGAATCTTTTGGTCTAATCAAGCAAACCATCATCAATTATCCTTCTCTGACTACCCCAAATTTTTTTAAACATTTCATTTTATATACTTTTGCATCTAAAACGTCTTATGTTATTGTGTTAACACAAATCAATGATCAAAATATTGAAGCACCCATTTCCTTCTTTAGTTCAAATCTTCAAGGTGATGAACTAAATTATGCAAAAGTGGAAAAACAAGCATTTGCTGTTTACAAATCTTTAAAACACTTTAGACCTTTTCTCCTTAAAACACACACCAAGGTAATAGTTCCATTTTTGGCAGTAAGGCAACTACTTATTCAAAAGAAACTAGGAGAAAAGAGAGAAAATTGGGTAACTTCTCTGCGGGAATATGAGATTGAAATAAGACTAGCCAAAATCATCAGAGGACAAGGTATCTGTAGATTTACTATCTAGAGCATCCAACATATCAGATGATGAAGATTCAAGTAACATTGTACACATTTTTGAGGTAAGCCCGAATGACTCTGAGTCAGAGTATTCTGATACAATTTTTTTTTTTTTTAATGTATATGCTCCTATAGAACTCAATTACAAAAGAAAAATAGCTTTAAGATTGAGATCTAGTCAATATCAGATCATAGACAATGTTTTATTTAGAAAAAACGATGATTCTGTACAACTAAGATGTGTTGAGAAATTTGAAGCACAGAGGGTTTTGCAAGAACTCCATAAAGGACCGCCAGGTGGACATTTCAGTGGAGATACCACCACACATAAGATCCTTCATGAAGGATATTACTGGCCCACTCTGTTTAAACATGATCATGCATATCTGAGAAAATGAAAAACTTGTCAAATTGTTGCTCAAAGACAAAGAAAACCAGCCTTACCCTTGCAACCAGTCAACATTGAGCAACTGTTTGAGCAATGTGGATTGGATATCATAGGTGATATTGTTCCTAACTCATCCAAACAACATAAATACATTCTCACTGCAACATATTATTTTACGAAATGGGTGGGAGTTGTTTCACTAAAGGTAGTTAACTCTTAATCCATTATGGAATTCATTGATCAATTCATTATTACCAGGTTTGGCTTACCCAATGCACTTATGTTTGATAATGCATCTTATTTTTCAGGAAATAGTATGACTAACTTTGCTCTAAAAAGAGGTTTTAAGCTTAAATACTCTACTAATTACTATCCCCAAGGGAATGGTTTGGAAGAATCAACAAATAAAAATCTCATAAGAATAATAAAAAGGACTATTGATCAGATCCAAAAAAATTGGCATAATTCTTTAACATTTGCACTATGGGTAGATAGGATTACTCAGAAGGCCTCTATAAGAACTTCTCCATTCAATCTAGTTTATGGGAAAGAAGTTGTGATTCCATCAAATTTAACTTTTCCTTCATTAGCCCTAGTTAAATTTATTAATGAAGTACCTTCTTCTTCCCTACAATTAATAATGTCTCAGATCCTTGAAATGAAAGAGGAAAGAGAAAAATCCAAATTAACTCATGCTCGACACCAGCAAATAGTGAAATAATCTGTTGATGCAAATTTTGTTTCCCCAAAAACATTCCAAGTTGGAGACCTCTTACTTAAGTGGGACAAGGCACATGAGGAAAAGGGTAAGCATATGAAATTCCAAAGAATTTGGCTTGGACCATTTCAAACATAAAAAAAATTGGCCCATCAACCTTCATGTTACAAGATCTTCAAGGGAGAAAAGATTTTCTCCCTGTCAATGAGCTGATTTTGAAAAAAATATTTTCTTAGAAGAAATTTTTCTTCTAGATGTACTATACCTACACTTTTACATTTTTAGAAAAATAATGTTTGATTACATACTTTTGGTTCTTCGCAACACCTATGAATTATTTTATGGTTTTATTTCTTAAGAATATAAAGTTTTAGAGGAAATAACTACGAAAATTGACAGTTGAATGAATACTATACAACTCTGAAATTTTTTTCCATCAAAATTGTAAATCTTATCAACCTGAAGTTTGTAAAGTATTTTTACTTTAATATCAATCAGAAAAAGGTTCATCTTTACAAATTAAATACTTGTTGTTACTAAGCACCTTTAACTCTAAATTGTCATCCAAAACTCTTAAGGAGTCAATGACTCTTCCCATCCATTGAAAATTATTTTTTTTAGTGTAATTCAAAAATATAAAAACTTAGAAGGATAAGAGGTCTCATCACGAGCTTTCTTACCATGATCATAGGTAAATAATAAACTGACATTACCACTACTGCATACCAAACTAGGGTAATGGTTCATGATTATTAAAATCATAAGACAAGTGGTCTCATCACGAGCCAGCTTGTTCAGTTCAATTATAACTAGTGAATGGCATTGTAAATTTCTAGTCATCAAGCGAGGACAATTTCTTTTTAAGAAAAAAGAAAATTTAGGTTATATGATTAAGGATTTATCTCAAAAAAAAAATTGTAATGATAAATGGATGGGATACTAAATCATCGTAAGGTTAAAAGGTAACCTTGTCAAGGCTATAAATACCTATTAATAGCAGTGGCTCTACCTATGAAAAAAGGAGCAAATCAAAAGGCTTAGTTACAAAGAGACATTGACTTTATCTTTTAAACTACATAATTATTTATATAGAGGAATGAAGATATTTATTTATGAAATTTTTTGGAAGACTAACAGTAAATATGAGTTTTTATATTCAGAGTAACCTTATTCATCTAATATTTTGAAAGCAATTTCTGTTTCCTTAAAATTATTTTTACTTATTTAAAAAAGCTAAGAAATTATTTTGCAGAGATAACTGGTTCTTCTAGTGAATAGCCAATTGTTGTGTTATTCAACAACCCCCATTATTTTAGCATTAGTTACTTTAAAAAATAATGCAGACCCTTTAAAAAAAAAAATAGAGTTAAACAAATAAGACCCTTAGAGTGATTCATTAGATAGAAATAGGAATTAAAAAAGGATAAAACCTTGAATTTTTGCCTTAAAGCACTTAAGCTGAGAAAAATCACATTATCACAATCACAATACTTCAATAAAGCACATATGACTCCTAAAAAGTCACTTAAAACATATTGCAATGTGATATAAGAAAAAGCACTTTTATAAAGGGAAAAGGCAACTTTGAGGGAATTCTATAAAGGGATTATCCTGTGGAACCCACTTTCGCCACATACGCCATCGCAAATCGCATTTCGCATTTCGCATTTCACAAAACTACCCTAATGGCCTAATTGTCACCCTCAATGTTTTCCCGATGCGATATACCACATCCAATCGCATTTCGACAAAAATAATCATTCTCCACACACCCCCCCGCACCCCCCCACCCCGTCATATCCATCGATGCGATATAGTCTATTGCACTTTCGCAACTCAAACACTTTGCACTCCATCTCGAGCAATGTTGCGAAATGACAGATCTGATTTTTAATGCAGAAATGATTATATAAGAACATCAACCCATATCAAACATTAATGCCATAACTTAGCAGTTTTGTTGCCCATACCTCCATAATGATTTGACTGTAAGAAGAATTGAATTCATATCTTAGTAGTGTGCCAAATTTCATTCAGTTAATCGTTTATATTACTATGGTACTTGTGAATTTGTAAAATCAAAGTTCTTTCTTTCCTCTTATCATTTCTCATTTATTCGCGTGGGAAACCAAATAAGCAAAATTCGTTGGAGATGTATAAATCTCTTAAGAAATCCAAGAAATCGATGGCCCTTGTAAACCATGCACCTACTACAACCGAGAGAACATAGATGCTTCTTCTATTCACAAACACTAAATCTGGACTGGAAAGCGAATCCTCCTCATGGGAATCCATGTACAAGCTATGCGATAATGAGAAACCTCACAAAATTCAAAGGAAAGCTACTATAGATGTCTCTGATTCTTTAGAAGATATAACTGAAGAGGTGGCTAATTATTTCCTACATCAAATTCTTGTGCGACATCAAATCTTACCATACATTGATATGGTAAGATGGATCATTGATAATCTCAATATTGGGGACAAGAATTTTCTGGCTAGCAGAGGAACGATGATTGGTTCCTTCAAAGATGAAGACTTGAAGCTAATGTACCACATCCCAGACCCTGAAAAGTTCTATGATAACGAGTTCCTGGTGTAGTTCACTAGCGAGAACGAGATCAAATCAAATCCAATCAGTAAATGGTGAAGCAACCCCAATAAGCACAAGAACGATGATAAGGGTGTGTATTCCATTGACTCCCTTTGCAAGTCTCTATTGTTATGTAGCTACCATGATGTGTAGGATTTTTCGTCAGCCTAGCACTACCATATTTTCAGTAGAATGGGTGCCTCTCATGGAAGAAGCTGCAAACTCTTATGTTATGAATTGGGTACATATTATGTCTAATAATATTGCTACCCAAATTTTGGAATATATGAAAAATTGCTCTATTTCCTCCAGTATTTCTCTCTCGCTTTATATGAGTGCATATATCATGGACGTCATGTGTTTAACATCAGATTTTCTAGCCATGGGATGGAAATGGTCTACCCAGGACCCTGTGCCCATTCATATATTTCATAGCATGTTATGGGAATCCAAATTTGCGAATCATTTTTATAAAATTGCCGATGGAGTCATTATCCCTCTGTTTTAAGTAGTTTTTAATGATAAAGTCCCTAGACTGTCAAAAGAGGCCCAAGCTGATTTTTCCTCCATAGGAAAATGGTTTGGAGAAGATTTGTTCACCTATTTTAGACTATTCGACAGCTTAGCTCGGCCGCACTTTTTACCCCTGTATGTTCCTTACAAGATTCTCGCAAGAGAAGTTACATATCAGACTGATGGAAATGGGCTTACCAGGTTTATAAAGAAGGCAAAGAAATCATCATGGCCTTCCTTTCTGTTTAATTGTGGTGTTTATGTTCTGGAAAATTACAAGCATGCAATTCTAGAGATTAGTCAAATTGAATGTTTGAAATTGTTTACAATTTCAAACAAACAATATGACCCAATTAAAGTTGCCAATAATTTTACTACACAAGTTAAAATTAGGCCTTTTGTTCATGAAGAAGATGAGTTTGATGACCTTTTTGAGTCAATTGATAATTATTCCTCAATTCAGAAGTTTGCAGCCCTACGTACCCACCCATAGAAATTACCAAAGTTCAAACAATACTGGAACACGAGATGGGAAGAAATTCCATTAAAAATGTTGGAAGTATCCAATCCCCTAACTTAGAAGGAAAAGAAGAACGAATCGGTAACAAAGGATACTGCAATCCTTAGAAAAAATGACCAAGAGAAATCTATCGAGTTTCAAACTATGGATGTAGATATTCCAAGTAATCTGAGTGAAATTTGGAAGGAATTTTACTTCAAACTCCAGCAACATCAAGGAGCCAGAGTTACTTATCGGCAACAGATTGGTCATACACCTCAAATGAAAAATCATGACTTGTTCACTGTTGAGACCTATCACAAATTAGTAATCATAGAGAGAGTATAATTCATCGCGGCCTTCCCCACTACTGACATTGGACTTAACATTGAGAAAATTCCTCCTTTGTAAATTTTATACAGTCCAAAACACAAAGAAGTTATGAGTAGACAGAAGAAAAGAAGGAAATCAGAGCAATCTTAACCCCTTGTCCAAGGAGATATCTTAATGGATGTTTTTTGTAAAGACTCAAAGTCAGATCCTTCATAGGACTAACACGCCTAACTCAGTTCACATGAGCTTATGCCTCTGCAACTATTGAAAATGCTTCTAAATCCCAACAATTAATGAAGGAAAAAGTTGAGAAAATCATCCAACTAGAACTTGAGCTACAAGCAGAGAAACAAAATCTCAATCAATAGATACAGATGCAAGTCACACAGATCCAAGAGAGTAAGGACCAATTGAAGATTCAACACCATAATGAAATTAGTTCAAAGGATTCTCAAATCCATTAATTGCAACTTTCTACAAGGCAGTTGAAGGATAATCCTAAGATTGATGAATTCAGAAAAAAGGCCTTAGAACTAAACATTTAATGGCATAGCAGCAAGCCATTTTTGTCAGAAATTATCAAATATTCTTGAATTGTGTGAATAGAGTGATTCACAGATGAATCGCATTTCATACATGAGAATTAGTTTTGATGAGATAGATGATAAGGTTTCCCAGTTTTTCACCTGGTATGATTTTGCTGATGGCCAAAAGGCCAACTTGCATAGGTTTTAAGACTCAAAGAAATAAATATTGTTTACAGACTGGGAAATATAGTTGAAACATGTAGAAAGAGCCATTTGCAGAGCAAAGTATGTGGCTACTAACATTGTGGAAACTGTTAGTCAAAATCTCATCATTGCAAACCTAATTGAGAGATGTCCTCCCAGTGCATTGACTATAGTGAAGGACTTGATAAGGCAATGGCAATAATTTTCAAAGGTAAAATAAGAACACATCAGGAAGCTGGAAAAGCTAGATTTGGATAAGTATTGGAGATACTTAATGAAGCCTCACATCCAATGGCTAATGCTACATTGTCTTATAGATACAACCACCTACATGCTTCCTCCACTTTCTTATGATGTTTTCATTGGAAAGTTGTGCATTAGGCCAGGCCAACCTCCAGAGGTTAAGCCTATGCTTAACATCCTTCAGTTGAAAGAAAAAATGGCTAAGGAGACAGTGGGACAATCATCGAGCAAGTCACCCATTTAATTTTTGTTTCTGTTTAATTTCCACTTAGTTTAAGAAGGGTTGTTTTCAAACCTCTTTAGTTTTTTATTGTAATAATTATTTTAAGAATTTTATTTTTATATTAAAACCCCTTCATGTCTTTGAAGAAGGGGTCCTGAAATTTTGAAAGGAAGACTTTACAGATGTTGCACTTTTGTACTCTTGAAGTTTTCTGAATAGAAAGGGTTAGACCAAGTACTCTTTCTCAAATGAGAAGAGTGAACATATACATGGTACTTTTATCCTATGTGTCATATTTCTGTTTCAAATGATAAATGGTTATTTATCTTATGATGTCTTGTTCCATGTATCTATTTGAATACAGTTTGGCATTAACTCACGTTTGAATATGTTATATTGTTATCTTTTGATACATATGCAATACATGCTTTTAAAAGTTGCGATATAAGCTTTATCCAATTGATTTAATTAACTATTTAATTAAATAAATTACTTCAAATATTTTTCATATCTCTTAGTGTTTGTATGATCTTCATTTGCATCCATTGAAAAATCATTTGTATAGATCACACAGAGAATATATTTCACTCCCTGGATACATAATAGAAAGATATATTATTCCTTACAAGCTTGTTAATACTTCCATCTATTAAGATACAGATAGTTACAAATCCATCCATTCATTCAATTATATTCCACTGGGAAACTGGTCCCATAAATCCAGACAGAGCCACCATTCCAAACGCATAAGGGACGGTTTTTAAGTCCCCGACCGGGTGGTTTCCCTGATGTTGCACCGATTTTCGGGGCCTCAAAATTTTTGGCACTATAAGGAGGGCCATCTGACTATGAATGGCAGCAAATATTAATCCAAAAATCAAAGACCATCAGAAGATTCATTCTCCCTCCAAGTCCACAACTTCTATTTCTGGTTCAAGTTCTCCTATTTTTAGATCAGAAGTTGTCCAATATCCCCCAAAATCTCCTAGTTCTGTTCATAAAGAACTATCTTCAGATTATAGACAAGACTCACCTGAAGTACATACATTAATAAATAAGTTGGAAGAAATTTCAATTTCAGCAGAGAAACCTATACTTTCTAAACCCTCAGAAGGAAGTGTTACTTCAATATTTGAAGGCACTTGTGTATTAACCCATTCAAAGAGTGAAAAGCTCAGAGTAATCCCTTTTTAATTTTCTCTACATTCTCATCGTAGGAAATCCCATATATCTAAAACTCAATCATCAACTAGCGAGATTCAATCCTCTTCTACCCCTCAAACACCATCATGTATTCCTCCTTTTACATATTCTCAAACAATTTCTTCATCAATCCACATTCCTTCTTCTTCGCAGTTTACAACTGTTGCCTCAAACAGTATTAATTCCATAGTTGTTTCTTCTATACCAAAAACCACTACTGGAACTACTTCCTCCACTCCAAATCCTCTTTTAGGGTAACCCAATCCTCCACTTCACACAATGGCAGTCAAACCTTGGCAAAATCCCGAAGTTGCTCAATTACCAAGTCCTCTTCGTCCCTTACCCAAGCATCCTGAAAGATGGTTGCCTAAGTACAATCCAGATGATGGTCTACCTGCTAAATACCATCTTCATAATTTTATGCTTGCAATGAATCTTAATGATGTCACTAAAGAAGATTGTGTAGTTAGATTATTTCCTTATACTTTTCAAGGATCAACTGGATCATGGTATTTCTCACTACCATCAGGGACTATTACTAGCTGGGATATTTTTGAAGAAAAATTCCATACTAAATTTGGTGATGATCATACTACTGCTACCCTTATCAATGATCTTTCAAATCTTAAATCCAATACAGGGGAGAAAATCAAAGATTTCAACTCCAGTTTTAATAAGCTACTCAATAGGATCCCAACCACATCTAATCCTGGAGTAGATGTGCAAATAGAATGGTACATATCCTCTGTTCCTTATACTATTACTATTTTTGTAGATAGATCCAATAAGGTGACATTGGTAGAGAACATGAAAGAAGCACTTTCTGTTGAAAGAAGAATCCTTGCTTTAGAGAAGAAAAATGCACAAGAAGATAGAAAAACTAAGAAGGTTTCATTTAAGAATGAACCTAAAAAGAAAACATATAAAGATCCTTATGATCTTGACGGATTACAAAAGGTCCTCAAAACTATGTCAAATGATATGGTTGAGAATAGGAAACAAGTAGTTGAGTCTTATTCAAAGAAACCTTTTAGATCTTTTAAGAAAAATCAATCTTCCCAACCTCCAAATATAATCTCAAATTTTGAATCAGATAAAGATGAATATCAATATGAAACAATATTATCCGTAGAATAATCTCAAGAAGAAGAATTGGTTGAAGTTCATGGATTATGGGACGTTATCCTTCCAACATATGATAATTAATATGAACATTAGGCACTTCCAGTTAACACTAGAAGTAAAAATTCTACTGACCTTCCTCAGTCTCCTCATAGACAAAAGTCTTCATCCTCTGTTGCTAAGGACAAAGTGATTAACGAGAAAACTTCTTCTCCTCAATCAAATCCAACTTCTTCTACTCTTCCATATACATCTAAGACATTAGTGCTCTCTGATACTATTGAATATAACATAGTGGAAGATATGAAGAATATAAAGGAAAATATATATATATATATACATGTGTTAAGCAAATTGAAGCAGCAACATAAAATTTTACTTAAAGAATTAATTACAGTACCTCCTTCATACTTACCTGCTCTTATTACTTCTAAAGCCTCAAAAGGAGTTGGTAAGCCTCCTAGTGATTCACTTGAGAAAATTGATGCAAGTGATGCTATTTTAATTGGTGACAGATCTAATTCACATACTCCTCCCTTCCTTTTAACTTTTGAAGTATTCAGCAAAAATGTGCATAATTGTCTAATCGACTCTGGAGCCTATTCAAACATCATGCCATATTTTGTTTGTCTGAAATTGAATATTTCCCCTCAAAATTATGTAGTACACATTGTGAAATTAGACAGAAAAAAGTTTAACGTATTAGGAGAAATGAATTCAATCCTTATCATATTGGCATCCAATCAAAAATTTCATCAAGTAATTGATATTTTAGTTGTTGATATCCCTCACTTTTACGGTTTAATCCTAAGTAGAGACTGGTCAGAAAATATTCATCATTATTTTGCCATTGACTGGTCTCATATGCGTCTTAAATATATTGGCAAGCCGAATGAAATTCGACTAGATCGTGAAAAACACATGAAGTATTCAGTAACTGAATTCGAAGATGAGAATGAACCCATTGCTTTTACTAATATTATTCTTAGAAATTATTCTGCCGAATATTTTTTGGGGAATTTTAAGGCACAAAAATCTCTATTTCTCACCAATTAAGTTAATTCTTAGATAGAAAATTTTTCTTAGCCGGAATCTTCCAAGTGTATAAATATCATAGATAAACCTTGTATTAATACTTTTTTCTGTACATTATACTTTGATAGATCAAAATCTAGTAAAGGTGCAGGAGTTGGTTGTATATTAATCAATCCAGAAGCTGAAAAGATAATTCTAGCATCTAGGCTTGAATTTGAATGTACAAGTAACACCGCAGAAAATGAGGCACTGATCAAAGGCTTATACAAAGCAATTTATCTTGGTGTCAAATATATTCGGGTATATGGTGATTCTGAAATAATTTTGAAACAGGTAAGAAAAACTATACACTATATTTATTATCATCTTAAACATTACCAATCATTAGTTCAATCTCGTACCTCACATTTTTTAGCATTCAATATCTCGCATGTTCCAAGAATTTAGAATGCAAGTGTAGAAATTCTAGATATTGTAGCATCCAAACTTATTCCTTCAGAAGATTATTGTCCAGATAGATTTTCTATCGAGTTAATTTTTCGCCCTTCTATTCCTCATAATATCACTAATTGGAAATTTTTCAATGACGATGATGATGTTATAGTTTTTCTTACATCGGAAGGATCATATGATGATCAATTGATTGATGAACATGAACCTAAAACGCAATTGAAATAGAAGCTTGAAGAAAATGTCATACCTAAGTCTGTGGTTAAACTTGAAGATCTTTACAATCTCAAATATAGATTCAAAAAGGTTACTAACTATAAGCTAATAAGTTCAACTTTGAGGTTTGAACTAGTAAATCTTGGCACAGATCTTAATCCTCACAACATTAACTTAGGACTTGGTCTTTCCTCTGATGAAAGATTAACCTTTATTCACCTACTGAAGAAATACAAGAAGGTCTTCATGTGGAAATATGAAGATCTAAAAACTTATGATACTTCCATCATCCAACATTATATACCAATGATATCCACTGAAAAACCTATACAACAAAAGTTAAGGAAAATTCACCCTAATCTTGAAAGTCAAATAAAAAGTGAACTCAACAAACTCCTTAACACTAAGATTATCTCTCCTGTTAAGCATTCAAGTTGGGTCTCCAACCCAGTACCTGTTAGGAAAAAGAATGGTGACATTCATATTTGTATTGATTTTAGGAAATTAAACAAAGCTTGCCTAAAAGACAATTTCCCATTACCACCGATTGAACCAATTTTGCAATCAGTTGGTGGTTCTGAATTAATGTCTTTCCTTGATGGATTTTAAGGCTACAATCAAGTATTGGTTCATCCTGAAGATAGATTAAAGGCTACATTTAGAACTAAATGGGGCACTTATGCCTATCAGAAAATGCCCTTTGGTCTAATCATTGCAGGAGAAACTTTTCAAAGAGAAATGGACATTGCCTTTACAGGATTGATAAATAAAACTGTGGTTGTATATTTAGATGATATAACCATTTACTCCAAAAAAATAAGCGACCACTATCATGATCTTAAGAAAATCCTTGAACTTTGTTTGAAATACGGAATTTCTTTAAATCCCAAAAAGTATTATTTTTCTTTAAGTGATTGAAAACTTTTAGGATTTATTGTCTCAAAAGAAGGAATTTGTATTGATCCAGAAAGGATAAAAGAAATTTATGAACTCTCCCATCCCCATAAAAAAAAATCTATGCAGTCCTTTTTAGGACAGATAAATTTTGTCAAGATATTTGTTCCAAAATTTTCACAAATTGCTTTGCCATTGCAAGTGATGATTAAGAAAAATGCACTCTTCAAATGGGGATGTAATGAAAGAGAAGCTTTTGATCTAATCAAGCAAGCCATCATCAATGCTCCTTCTCTAACTACCCTAGATTTTTCTAATCCTTTCATTTTATATACTTTTGCATTTGAAACATCTTATGTTGTTGTGTTAACACAAATCCATGATCAAAAGATTGAATCACCCATTTCCTTCTTTAGTTAAAATCTTCAAGGTGCTGAAATAAATTATTCAGAAGTGGAAAAACAAAAATTTTCTGTTTACAAATTTTTAAAGCACTTTAGACCTTTTCTCCTTAAAACACACACCAAGGTAATAGTTCCATTTTCGGCAGTGAGGAAACTACTTATTCAAAAGGAACTAGGAGAAAAGAGAGAAAATTGGGTAACTGCACTGTAGGAATATGACATGGAAATAAGACCAACAAAATCATTAGAGGACAAGGTATCTGCAAATTACTATCTGAAGCATCCAACATATGAGATGATGAAGAGTCGAGTAACACTGTACACATTTCTAAGGTAAGCCTGAATGAATCTGAATCATAGTATTCTGATCTAATCTTTTATTTAAAAAATGGATATGCTCCTACAAAACTCAATTACAAAAGAAAAATATCTTTAAGATTTAAAGCTTTTCAATATCATATCATAGACAATTTTTTATTTAGAAAAAACTATGATTCAGTACTATTAAGATGCCTTGAGAAATATGAAGCACAGAGGGTTTTGCAGGAACTCCATGATGGACCTCCAGGTTGACATTTCAGTGGAGATACCACCACACATAAGATCCTTCATGAAAGACATTACTAGTCTACTCTTTTTAAATATGCTCATGCATATGTCATAAAATGCAAAATTGTGAAACTGCTGCTGGAAGACAAGCAAAACCAATCTTACCCTTAAAACTAGTCAACATTGAGCAACCGTTTGAGCAATGGGGATTGGATATCATAGGTGAGATTGTTCCTAACTCATCCAAATAGCATAAATACATTCTCAATGCAACATATTATTTTACTAAATGGGTGGAAGATGTTCCACTAAAGGTAGCTAACTCTAAATCCATTATGGAATTCATTGATCAATTCATTATTACCAAGTTTGCCTTACCTAGTGAACTTATGTTTGTTAATGCATCTTATTTTTCAGGAAATAGTATGACTGGTTTTTCTCTCAAAAGAGGTTTTAAGCTTAAATACTCTGCTAATTATTATCCCCAAGGGAATGGTTTGGCATAATCAACAAATAAAAATCTCATAAGAATCATAAAAAGGACTATTGATCAGAGCCAAAAAAATTGGCATAAGTCTTTAACATTTTAAATATGGGCAGATAGGATTACTCAGAAGGCCTCTATAGGAACTTCTCCATTCAATCTAGTTTATGGGAAAGAAGTTGTGATTCCATCAAATTTAGCTCTTCCTTCATTAGCCCTACTTCAATTTATTGATGAAGTACCTTCTTCTTCCCTACAATTAAGAATGTCTCGGATCCTTAAAATGGAAGAGGAAAGAGGAAAAGCCAAATTAACTCATGCTCCACACCAGCAGATATTGAAAAATTCTTTTGATGTAAATTTTGTTTCCCCAAAAACATTCTGCATTGGAGATCTCGTACTTAAGTGGGACAAGGCACATGAGGAAAAAGGTAAGCATACCAAATTCCAAATAATGTGGCTTGAACCATTTCAAATCATAGAACAAATTGGCCCATCAAAATTCGTGTTACAAGATCTTCAAGGGAGAAAAGATTTTCTCCCTGTCAATGCGCTAATTTTGAAAAAAGTATTTTCTTGGAAGAAAATTTTATTCTAAATGTACTATACCTACACTTTTACATTTTTAGGGAAAAAATGTTTGATTACATACTTTTGGTTCTTCACAACATGTCTGAATTGTTTTATGTTTTTATTTTTGAAGAATAGAAATTTTTAGAGGAAATAGCTACGAAATTTGAAAGTTGAATGAATACTATACAACTCTGAAATATTTTTCCATCAAAATTGTAAATTTTATAAACCTGAAGTTTGTAAAGACTTTTTACTTTAACACCAATCAGAAAAAGGTTCATCTTTACCAAGTAAAGACTTGTTGTTACTAAGCATATTTAACTCTAAATTGTCATCCAAAACTCTTAAGGAGTCAATGATTCTCCTCATCCATTGAAAATTATTTTTTTGAAGTGTAATTCAAAAATATAAAAACTTAAAAGGATAAGAGGTCTCATCACGAGCCTGCTTACCATGATCATAAGTAAATAATAAACTGACATTGCCACTACTGCATACCAAACCAGGGTAATGGCTCATGATTATTAAAATCATAAGACAAGGGGTCTCATCACGAGCCATCATGTCCAATTCAATTATAACCAATGAATGGCATTGTAATTTTCTGGTCATCAAGCCAGGATAATGAATTTTTAAGAAAAAAGAAAAAATAAGTTATATGATTAAGGATTTATCTCAAAAAACAAAAAAAATTAATGATAAATGGATAGGATACTTAATCATTAATGGTTAAAAGGTATCCTTGTCAAGGATATAAATGCCTATTGATAGTAGTGGCTCTACCTATGAAAAAAGGAGAAAATCAAAAGGCTTAGTTACAAAGGGACACTAACTTTATATTTTAAACTACATGATGATTGATATAGAGGAATGAACATATTTATTTATGAAATGTTTCTAAAATATTAACAGTAAAGATGATTTTTTATATTTAGAGTAATCTTATTCATCTAATATTTTGAAAGAAATTTTTGTTTCCTTAAAATTATTTCTACTTATTTAAAAAAAGTAAGAAATTGTTTTTCAAAGATAACTGGTTCTTCCAGTGAATCGCCAATTGTTGTGCTATTCAAAAACCCCCATTTTTTTAGCATTACTTACCTTAGAAAATAATGGGGACCCTTTGTTTAAAAATTTAGGGTTAAACAAATAAGACACTTAGAGTGATTCATTAGATAGAAATAGGAATTAAAAAAGGATAAAACCTTGATTTTTTGCCTTAAAAGCACTTAAGTGGAGAAAGATTGCATTAGCACAATCGCAATACCACAATAAAGCACATATGACTCCTAAAATTCACTTAAAACATATTGCAATGCGATATAAGTAAAAGCTCTTTTATAAAGGTAAAAAGAAACTTTAATAGAATTCTATAAAGGGAAAGCCTGCAGGACCCACTTCCACCACATAGGCCATCATAAATCGCTTTTTGCATTTCGAAAAACTATCCTGATGGCCTAACCATCACCCTCCATGTTTTCCCAATTTGATATACCACATCGCATCGCATTTCAATAAACATAATAATTCTCCCCCCCACCCCCTGCCATATTCACCGATGTGATATATTCTATCACACATCACACATTGCACTTTCGCAACTCAAACACTTTTCACTCCATTTATTTTCGTCAATATTGTGATTGTGATATTGCAATCGGAAAAACTAAGCCAATCGATATGAAATGAAGATTTACACACGAGCAATGTTGCGATGCGACAGATATGGTTTTTAATCCAGAAATTATTATATGGGCACATCAACCCATATCAAACATTAATGCCATAAATTAGTGGTTTTGTTGCCCATACCTCCATAATGATTTGCCTGTAAGAACCATTGAATTCATATCTTAGCAGTGTGCCAAGTTTCATTTGGTTAATCATTTCTATTACTCTAGTACTTGTGCATTTGTAAAATGGAAAAGTTCTCTCTTTCCACTTATCATTTCTCATTTATTCGCAGGTAAGCCCATATAATATGAATTCTTTGGAGATGCCCAAAGCTCTTAAGAAAGCCAAGAAACAGATGGCCCCTATAAACCCTGCACCTGTTGCAACCGAGAGAACAAAGATGCTTCCTCTGTTCACAGACACTAAATGTGGACCTAAAAGTGGATCCTCTTCATGGGAATTGATGTGCAAGCTATTCTAGGATGAGAAACCTCACAAATTTCAAAGGAAATCTACTGATGATTCCTCTGATTCTTCAGAAGCTACTACTAAAGAGGTGTCTAATTACTTCCTACATCAAATTTCTGCACGACCTAAAATCTTACCATACACTGATATGGTAAGATGGATCATTGATAATCTCAATATCGGGGATAGGACGTTTCTGACTAGCAGAGGAACGATGATTGGTTCCTTCAAAGCTGAAGACTTGAAGCTGATGTACCACATCCCAGACCTTGAAAAGGTGTATGACAAAGAGTTTTTTGCGTAGTTCACTAGCGATAACGAGCTCAAATAAAATCCAATCAAGCAATGGCGAAGCAATCCCAATAAGCACAAGAACGATGACAAGGGTATGTATTCCACTAACTCCCTTGCAAGTCCCTACTGTGATGTAGCTGCCATGATATCTAAGTTTCTTGGTCAACCTAACACTACCATATTTTCATTATAATGGTTCCCTCTCATGGAATTAGTTGCAGACTCTTATGTTATGGATTGGGGAAATATTTTGTCTAATAATATTGCTACCCAAATTTTGGAATATAGGAAAAATTGCTCTGTTTCCTCCAATATTTTTCCCCCGTTTTATATTAGTGCATATATAATGGACACCATGTGTTTTACAATATATTTTCCAGCCATGGGTTGAAAATGGACTACCTAGGACCCTGTACCCATTCATATATTTCATAGCATGTTGTGGGAATCCAAATTTCAGAATCATTTTTATAAAAAAAATTGTGGAGTCATTCTCCCTATGTTTCAAGTAGATTTTAATGAGGAAGTCCCCAGACTATCAAAAGAGGCCCAAGCTGATTTTTCATCCATAGGAAAATGGTTTGGAGAAGAAATATTCACCTATGTCAAAGTATTCTAGAGCTTAGCCCAGTCGCACACTTTACCCCTTATGTTCCTGACAAGCTTCTCACAAGAGAAGTTGTATATCAGACTATTAGCAATGGGCTTATCGGGTTTCTAAAGGGGGCCAAGAAAGCATCATGGCCTTCCTTTCTGATTAATTGTGGTGTTTATGTTCTGGAAAATTACAAGCATGTAGTTCTAGAGATTAGTCAAATTGAATTTTTGAAATTGTTTACAATTTCAAACAGACAATATGACCAAATTAAAGTTGTCAATAATTTTACTACAGAAGTTAAAACTAAGCCTTTTGTTCATGAATAAGATGAGTTTGATGACCCTTTGATTCAATTGATAATTATTCCTCAGTTTAGAAGTTGGAAACCCTACATCTCCACCAACAAAAATTACCAAAGTTAAAACAATACCAAAACAAGAGATAGGAAGAAATTCCATTAAAAATGTTGTAAGTATCCCAAACCCTAGCTCAAAAGGAAAAGGAGAATGAACCAATAACTAAGGATACTAAAATCCTTAGAAAAACTGACCAAGATAAATCTGTCGAGGTTCAAACTATGGATGTAGATTTTCCATGTAATTTGAGTGAAGTTTGGAAGGAGTTTAACTTGAAACTCCAGTAAGACCAAGAAGACATAGTTATTGATCAGCAATAGATTGTGCATACACCTCAAATGAAAAGTCAGGACATGTTCACTACTGGGCCCTCTTAAAAATTAGTAAGCACAGAGAGAGTAGAATTCATCTCAACCTTCCCCACTACTAAAATTGTACTTAACATTGAGGAAATGCCTCCTTTGGACATTTTCTATAGTCCAAAACACAAAGAAATTATGAGTAGACAGAAGAAAACAAGGAGATCAGAGCAATCTCAACCCCTTGTCCAAGCAGATATATTAATGGATGTTGTTTGGAAAGATTCACAGGCAGGTCCTTCACATTACCTAACATGCCTAACTCAATTCACATTAGCTTATGCCTCTGCAAATATTGAAAAATCTTCTGAGGTCCAACAGTTGATGAAGGAAAAGGATGATAAAATCATCCAACTAGAACTTGAGCTATAGGAAGAGAAACAAGATATCAATCAACAGCTACAGATGCAAGTC
Source organism: Pinus albicaulis (assembly GCA_034641835.2). Lineage (NCBI taxonomy): Eukaryota > Viridiplantae > Streptophyta > Pinopsida > Pinales > Pinaceae > Pinus > Pinus albicaulis. The sequence continues at coordinate 1,493,457,456 of CM076570.1, read as the reverse complement.
ACGCAGCTCCAAGAGAGCATGGACCAATTTAAGATTCAACATCAGAATGAAATTAGCTCAAAGGATGCTCAAATCCATCAATTGCAACTTTTTGCAAAGTAATTGAAGGATAATCCTAAGATTAATGAATTTAGAAAAGAGGCCTTAGAGCTAAATACTTTATTGGCACAACAGCAAGTTGTTTGTGTCAAAAATTATCAAATATTCTTGAATTGTGTGAATAGAGCGATTCAATAATGAGTCACATTTCAGACATGAGAATTAGTATTGATGGGCTAGATGATAAGGTGATTATGTCCCTAATGTTGCTCATTTATACTTGCTGAGTTTTGAGAGAGCAGAGCTATTTGGGTTGCATTTCTTGTCATTGTGGTCAGCCTGTGTACCAGGGACTAGCGATATTATGCCGAGGTAACTTTCATGACGTCCTATATTTAAGTTTTTTCAGTTTGATGGTGACGGGGGCCGTATAAATTGGGTTTGTACGGCCTCTAACTGACTTTTTCCCTAGATTTCATGAGAAATATGGGCAAAAGAATGCCTTCTTTGCATGAAATTCTAAGGGATAGGCGCTCGAGGCTACGTTGTTCTCTTATTTTTGTCTGCAAAGGTGACGAGTGAAGAATACAAGTGCGTGAGGGCACGCCTGTTTGAGGGACAGGTGCGCAAAGGCTAGGGTGACAGCGAATTTTTGATTTTTTGTCTATTTTTTTAGTTTTTCTCTGTACTGATGGGTACCTGTGTGATGACAGGTCATTGTGGAGGGAGAGAGATTGGCCCGAGATCTAGGTCACTCTAGCTGCCGATGCTGGGGTGAGAAATTAGTTGGCTGCTTGGGCCTTCTGAAATTTGCTGAAAATGAGTTCCTTCAGTCTCAGGACTGATTACTGCGTTACATTATATAGCACTAGCGCAGGAGGCACAACATATTCATGCTGCGGGGGACGAACTTGATCATCCGTCCTGAGATAGATATATATTTTGTGACCAGGTTACTGCCTTAGGGTGAGGCACTGAGGTACCCACTCCCCGCTAGGAGAGTGAACGGTGGTGCGCCTCTTACTGAGGGATGCATCAACATTGCGTCAGTGAAAAATGTGGCAGAGTAGTGTGATTTGGCGATTATTGTGCGACTAGCAGGGTCGATTTCTCCACATCGGGCATTTGGCCCGCAGGTTGTAGTTTTGCACTGATTGAGGGGCAGGCATTTTTTTTTATTTCACTCGCTTTTTTTTATGGTATGTCACAATTGAACAAGGTCAAATGTGGATCTAAGTAATTTGCGTACATTAGCATCCTATGTAGCATTATGTACGAAAGGGTGGTGATGCTGAGGCCAGTGGTCGCGGTGCCTATTTGGGGGCCACGGGAGCCACGTATGAGGAGGTGGGCTCCAGTGATGCCGCGAGGTGGTGGTGGCATGGTGGGGCATTAGCGGAACGCTATGACAGAGGCTAGGTTTGAGGCCAACCCACAAATGTTCTTGACATTCCCATACGTGGGGATGGACTTTTAGGGTGCTCCAGACATGGGTCTCCCTTATGGTTATGTTTTGGGGCCCGCAGGTATGTGTTATCTATTTTTTCTACATTTTTTTTATTTTATATGTACTTATGTGTTTTGTTAGTGACACTGACATTATTTTGGTTACTTGTGCAAATGTTGGCGAGGTGGGTCACCTCATAGCCCGGGTGGTAGGCCACGAACCTCCGTGATGACCTCGAGGAGGTCAAGAAGGAGTTGTTGCAGGTGGACCAGGTGGTGGTTCTGGTGGACCTAGTGGAGATGGTGTTGGCCCCTCAGGTGAGGGTAGTAGCTCGGCTGCTTCAAAATTTACGACTGAGCGGGCTCGAGCCGATGCGGTAGAGGAGCGTGTTGCAGAGCTGACAGCTCAGGTGTCGGTTCTTGAGGACTTCCGGGGTCGAGTGGACCGCCTGACACAGGGGATGCCTGCTTGAGGCTTTAAGGATGATCTTCAGGAGGTTTGGTTAATGACTATGATGGCCCACGAGAGGGACCATCAGCCCATTCTATGACGGGTGGTGATCGCTATCGCAACTGCAGCTCCGGTGGTGGTACGAGGAGCAGTGGTGGGTCTAGGTGCTCCTCCCAAGGGAGCACCACCCTAGAGTTTATTTGTACACAGGGAAAGAACCCGTTATGAGGATGCTTCCCTTATTTTTTGACGAATTTTGTGTTTTGGGCTGGCCCTTGGGCTGGTGACACATTTTTTTGTACTCAGACATATTGTGATATATATATATATGAGAGATCTTTTTGTGGCTCTACATGTGTGCCTTTTATTTCGGTTTATGTATTCTATTATGCTGATGAATATATATATATATTTTTGTTTTTTTTATGGATGATGGTTTATTTGAGATGCATTCCAGTCTAGCATATTGTTGGCTATGTGATTAGCTGTTTGGTTTTGACTCCTTTTGTTACACCATTTTTTTGGTCATCTAACCTATTATCATTAGATGGACCCAAGTACACCATGTAAGACCAATTTTACCCTAAGTAAAATTGCTTCCACTATGAAAATAACTTAGTAAACCACCTTTATTAAGTTGTTTATGGTCTAAACAGGAAACACCATGAGGAAATATTAAATAAATATACATTTGTTTGATTTTCCTCAAGGAATAATTAGTTAAACAACATTTTAATTAATATTCCTGGTTATATTTAACCCAAAACAAGGAAATTAATTAGATAAATCATTATTTATCTTATTATTTTCTAAAAATAATTATTTAAACCTTATTTAAATAATATTATTTGTTAAATATGACTAAATCACCCTTAAAATAATTAAATAAATCATTATTTATTTGATTATTACTCAACCACATCCTTAAAATGATAAATAAATCATTTATTTATTTATTATTTACAAATAAAGGGATTTGACCCAAGTCAAATTTCTTTTCCCTCCAACAAATATAATAAAATATTCCATAAAAATTGAATCTTGATTTGGTTAATAATGTTTTAATTGTGCACCAATATCTAAACTAACTCAATATTTTGTTATAAATAGAAGGGTTTTCCCATTCATTTATCACCTTTTGTTGCCTAAAGATCACTCTAGATCTATACTTTTGGTCTGACTATTGATCCACCATCATAGTCATATTTTTCTACCATTTTTTGTTTGGGTTTTCTACACCATCAACAGAGAGGAATTTTAGATCTGAAGTGCTAAGGACTTACAAGAACCCATCCCATTGAGGAGAACAAGGAACACCCTCTTGTGTTTTCCTCCCAGGTGCCATTAATACAAAATTCATTCAATATATTCTTGTCTTGTCTATTGGATGCATGGAGTAAATCTTGTTTTTTCTATTGTTTAATGTCTTCTAATGCATAGATCTAGATTTTTACAGCATTTATCTTGATCACCTAACTACAGATCTGAGGATATTAGTATCCATATTTGCTATTAGGGTTGTTTGTTATGCGTGTTAAAGTGGTCTTTTTTCGTACGCTTGGAATTAAGATTCATACTAACAACTGGCGACTCTACACAGGTTTACGATTACGACCGCTGTCGTTTTTCTAATCCTTGCATATCCAATTGCTTCAAACCCTAGGATTTCTCTTCAACCCCTTGTTTTTTTCTTTTCTTAATGTTTTTTTTAACCTATAAAACCCTAAAACGATAAAAATTCTGACTTCTGTGTGTTTTCGGACCTATTGCGCAGGTGACAGACATCAGCCTCAGCTAAGATGACAAATTTTTCTGAAATCTGCCACCGAGAGTGCCGGAAGTGCAGGTTCCACTTTTTGGCCCAAAAAATATGACTTGGACCCTTAGAATGCACCTTTCAGCCCAAAACTGCGACCTCTACTGAAAATAGGTCACAAACTGCGACCTGGCCTTTTGCAGGGATTTTTCTGAAAGTTTTCAGGGTTTGTCTGAGCCTCTGTTCACGGTTGTCTGACCTCCGTCTCCACCCGTTTTGGACCTGTAATTTTTTTGTTTTGCTCAACTAAGTGGGAACCTATCCCCCTAGGGCTTCAGTACCCTCCACTTTTCATGGAAGAGTTTTTGCTGTTACAGGTTGTCTGAAATTTCAGAGTCTTCAGCCATTTTTTCAAATCTGATACCTCACCTTCAAATCTACTTCAGATCAGCTTGTTATCCATCCAAATCACCTCATAGAGCTTTGTTTTGGTTTTCCTCTAGGGTTCACACCCTTTCACTTCAGGAGATAGCATTTTGCTACCTTTTTTACAGCAACTTTTCCTCTGATTTGTTGTTATTTTCTGCACCACTTTTCAGCAAATTTTGTCTTTTAGATCCCTGTCCCTCTTGAACTTATATCTACTAGATTTTTTAGTGTGTTTTGATTATTATTTTACTCACCTATAGACTAGTTGTTGAGATACCCACCTTCTTGGGTTTATATTATTGCATTATTAGCTGTTTATTTTCTGTTGTTGCAGGCCTATATACTGTCATTTGCAAGTTTATTTACAGCTATACAGCACACTTTTTATTTTTCTCTACAAATGTCTGGGTTTAAAAATTAAAATTTACACACTTTTACACACACACCCTAAGTGAAAAAGGGCTTGGTTAACACCGCCAAGCAAAGACTCTAAAACATTGAAATGAATTGATCCTGCACCTCTCTGCCCTTGTTTTGACATTGCAATCAGTTGATCCTACACCTCCTTGCCCTTGTCAGTCTCTTTTTCCTTTGTGCCATGTTTGCGTCGTCATCATTGCGCCACCAAGGCATTTATCCTAGAGACTTCTTGGCCTTCATCCTCAGTTTCCGGTCAGAAGACTTACTCCTCCGCGTAGGGTTCGAGTTAGTCCTCCACCAAGTCTACACACTAACTCTTCTTCTGGTCCTTTGGGTTCTCCTTCTCATTCCACCTTCGATTCTCTCCCTGACACCTTCACCATGTCTGGTGCAGGACCTAATGCTGGTGGTAACCTCGAACCTCCTACTGTGAATACCACTAGTGGGACCGCAACGGACACTACATCGGCTGCACCCTTCCTCCCCTTCATGGCCGGCCTCAACCTCCCCGATTTTGACCAGTTGATAAACGAACCTATACACCATGACGCTAGTTGGCCTGCTATGCCAAAAAAGCTCCCTTCCAACATCCCAAAGTTTGAAGGCCTTGCTGGAGAAGATCCTTCAAATCATGTTTGATCTTTCCACATGTGGTGTTCGTCTAACTCCATTACCGATAACATTGTCCGTCTTCAGTTGCTCCAACGAACGCTTACAGGTGAAGCTTCTAAGTGGTATGTTGATTAGGCCCCTTCCTCTCATACCACCTTTGCAACTTTTACCTGGTATTTTCTATCTTATTTCCAGCTTTCCCTTCGTTATGACACTGGTACCGAACTCTTGACTTCTTTCCGTCAATCGTTTGTGACCCACCTATCCGACCATGTCCAGGAATGGCGAAGAAGAAAGAGCCTATATCAAGCCCCTACCTTCGTAGATCGTGTCTACACGGACTATGTTAGTCATAAGTATTTTTCACTTGTTGGTGATGACTAGTTGTAACAACCAAGTTTTCTAGCAGCTGATCTAAAAATTTGTCAAAATTTGCCAGCTGGAAAACACCCATAAACTCTTTTTCCCTTATACTTTTCAGCCTGCCCATGACGAGATGAAACCTCATTTTATAGTCCTACCTAGCCTCAGCCATCCTGGTCTGCCTATCAACTCTAAAAGAAAAATCCAAATCTTTCCAAAAAGTCTCCCCTAAGTTAGGAAGTGGTGCTTTAGGCATTTCTCCCTTGGCAAACTATCCTAAAAGCCAAAGAACCTCCATCTGCTATAGACCAGTCATAACAGACCTTCCCATTCTGCAAACAAAGTTGGTTACAGCTCTAGGTCACGCCACTAATACCCCTCAAGTCTCAGCAATACATGGACCATAAGTCAAACTGATTCTAGGTGTTTTTACAGTGTTTTTGATGGATCTTTTAAGGACGGAGGCATACCAGCATCTCAGAAGACAATATTCGGTTCCACATGAGAATACAGTTGCTTCTCAAATGTGATCTTGAGCCTGGGATGCGACCACAGAGCATAGAGTTTTTCACCAAGCTCTTGTAATCACATTCAAAGCCTAAAGGGACAGTGAAAGAAAAAAACAACACTGTCAAAAGGCTGAGGGTTTGAAGACTAAAAAACCTCCTTCATATATAAGTAGAGGGTTTGAAGACTAAAAAACCTCCTTCATCTATAAGTAGAGGGTTTGAAGACTAAGAGTGCCTCCTTTATCTATGAGCAAAGGGCCAAGGTAAAGTCTGTTTTTGAGTTTTTTACTAACTGTGAAGACAAGCTTTGAAGTACATTGAGACAGCAAATGGAGAACCCTACATGAAAATGATGATTAAAAGCAGAGGTATAAGAGAAGCCACTATCAGCATGATTCATCAAACATCCTTCTTTGGATTGAAATAGAGGTTGAAAGAACATCAGGCAGTCTGTCAAGATAGGCCTCCTTCATTCATAAGCAGAGGGCCAGAGCAGTGATTGATTCTAGGATTTTTCACTGACTGAGAGACAACTTGTAACAACAATAGGAGACAGTTGAAACAGAGAAATGATGCAAGAGACAAAGAAGGAAAGTAGGGGTACCAATGTAATCCAAGATTTAGATATACATCATAGTGGACAGAAGGCAATTTGAGCTCAGTTCCCAAAGAGACAGTACAACTGAAACACATAGATTTATAAATGTGCAAGAAATATCATGACATGTTTTTCAGGCCCTAGAACCCAATAAAGAAATATATGCATGCCACTGTTACAAAGGAAGGCAGTTCCTTATGAAAATAGGTCAAAGGCACCTCACTATTGCATTCCAAGTGAAAGGAGAGTTTTAAAAGGAATCCCCTTTTAATAGACAGAAGATGGGAAAACATGAGTAAGTGCAACTAATTTTTTGCACCCACAGTCAAAAGAGGAACTTAAAGGACACCTAACAGTCAAATCATTTTCACAGTAGGGCATCATTACCTCCAAAATATCCAGAGCAGACACTATTAGTTTAAGGTTCAAAAGTGTAAATCTACCTCCTTGGAAAATGGCAAAGGATGCTTCATCAATCATTGGTGTATTATTGAGTGGATTCTCCATGTTGAAAATATCACTAAAGGGTCAGCAGTGGTAGAGGTTGCTTTTCAAATATGTAAACAGAGTGAACAGAGTTTGACCTTTGGAATAATTTTGTTATAAGAGGAAAAGAGTCATAGTTATTACAATTGTTCAAATAATATACACAGACCTGTTCACCAATACTTTTCAAAATGTGGGCCCTTCTTAACACATTCAAAATCATTTTGTTCCCTTTTCAAATGGACAAAAGGCAGTGGTTTAGAAAGGATGTCTTCCAAACCCTCACGAATTCATTTCAAAGGTAATTGGCTTCTTTGCATTCAAAGGAGTAAAAGGACCGTTGTAACCCCTATTGGATCTCTCAAAAACGCAAGGCATCGATCCCCTTTGCTGTTCACTAGATTGGAGAAAGATTTTTTTAGCAATTCCACAGATTTTTTTAGGCCTGGAGACCACGCGACGCGCCTGTAGAATTGTGCGGTGCGTTCAGGCACAAGTTTACCAAAGGAATACATTTTTGTGCGGCGCGCCTGTAGCGGCGCGCCAGTGGGCATTGGTCACGTCGACCCGATAGGTGAACTGATAGCCTTTTGCATGGCGCTCTCCCAATATAAACGTTTCGTGCTCATTTTACACCATCTAAACGCCTACAACAAGTGGTAAAGACGCTCCTTTCCTCCAGAAAAATGACACCATCAATATTCAAGGTATTTATGCGCCTCCATGCTCTTTTCAAAAACTGTTAAGTGGTGGATAAAGGGATGAAGTTCATAGTCTAAATCAAAGTAATGAGTTTGTTGGGGGAAAAAGTGTTTTGTGTTGGAAACTCAAAATTACTATGTTGTTGTTAGCCCAAGGTTTACATAGTAAAATTGGTGTGTTTCTGTTGATATAAAAAACCATATAAACTACCCTCAAGGCATATAAAGGGTGAAGGCACTGTTTGAAAAGAGAAACACAGGGTTTAAAAATCAAAACAGTGGGCCTGGCTCCAATAGCAGTAATCATCATATGAGTGCTCTTTTATTTCAGAAGTCTTCCTTGTGGTGAAGAACAGAGTCAAGGCTGCCATTTTGTCCATAAACAAAATTTAGTGTGAAAGGCTGTAAATTGTCATTTAAAGGTGTTGTTATCTGATTGTGGGTGAAGAATAAGTGAATACCAGAGCAGTGTTTTGAATGGGGAATATTTTTTTTTTGCCTTTGCCTAAAATACAAGGTTGTTCTATTGTCCTCAAAACACCAAAGCTGGGTGACCTTTCCACAAACACAGAAAAATCACTTTGGCTGTGTATCTTTTATTGACTGTGTTTTTGTCCTTGAGTTTACTTGTTGAGTGGCATATAAAGGGAAAAGCATTTTTTTGGAAAGAGCAGAGACCTAACACCAAAGAAAACATGTTACACAGCATTTGAAACCATTATTGCCTTAATCAAAACAGTGAATAACAGAGGAGGCAGAGTTTTGTTTGAAGAAGACATTTCAAGAAATTTTGAGGCAATTTGGTTTTCATAGGAGAACATCTAGAACAAGATGCCTCCCAGGTAGGATAGCAGGAGTGGATTGCACAAGATGTATGAGCCTATTTCCACCGAAGAAGTGAATGATCACCCATCAGTATTGTTTAATTTCCATGAGGTTGGGTGCTTAGATTTTTTCCAAAGGGTGCAAGAGGTGAAGAGTTTTTCTCCTCTAATACACCTTTGTGCCTTGAGGTTTAGAGACAAACATTTCCAATTGGCAGGCCTTGACTTCAAGTTCTCCCCAAGATCCATCTCCAAATCCACTAGAATTCCCTATGTTGGCGAGAAATGGTTTAAGCAAATCCATTTGGACTTAGATGATTACAGGCCCTTTCTAAAACCTGAACACAGAGATGCTTGTCCTTCTATTTTCCCTTTCTCATATATTTTAGCCAGCTACGCCCCCCCTCATGAAGATTATCATGAATTACTTCACTTGTGAGGGGAGATTCTCCCGAATCTATGCTTATCACATTTGACTACTAATGCATTTTACCAGGACCAAGCAGCTAAATCTTCCTTTCTTCTTATGCAAAAGCATTGAGAAAATGGCCTCCACTGTCCAAAAGAAGCCTCCGTCACATAAAATATCCTCTATTCCATCACTCTCTCATCAAAATCATCATTCTTCATCAACTTGAAAAGAGAGAGGTCTCTTGGGATGTTTTCATTGCTCATCCTAATTTCTCCACTGTCCCTCCAGTCCATATATCCCCTACATCTCCTACTCATCGCCCCTATCCTTCCTCTAGCAGGCCTACTCCTAAAAAGCTCAAGTTTACTACAGAACAAACAAAGGAACATGAAGAAGGAGAAGGAGGTGACCAGCAAGAGGAAAAAGGTGTTGAGCAGCAGCATGACAGTGATGAGAGTGAGCAGCATGATAGTGATGAGGGTAAGCAGCAGATTCTTGAAGAAGGTGAGACGCCTTATGATGAAGGGTAGCAGCTTGAACAGCAACATCACAATGGTGAGGAACAGCAGCCGAAGAAAGAAGAAGTAAATGTTGGACAACAGCATGACAGTAAGGGAGAGACAGGGCAGCAGCGTAAAGATGATGAAGGGCAGCCTGAAGAGGACACACAACAGTCTTATGAGACAGAGCAGCAGCATAAAGATGATGAAAAAGAGCATGAAAGTGATAATCAAGGGCAACCTTCTCAAGAAGAACAGCAGCTTCAAGAAGGAAAGGGGCAAGGTGACAAAGGTAAAGGGGTCATGCCCTCTTCTCCTAAAAATACCAGGCCCTGGACAGCAAAAAAGAGAGCGCCTAGAGTGGTCACTCCAAATTTAACAAGGGCTCTCCGAGGTAAAGGAAAGTTGCAAAATAAGCCTATCATTGATTTGCCTAGGAGGAAGAGCACTAGAATAGCCACCCAAAGCAAAGGGAAGGGCAAGGTAGAAGGAAGTCGTGAGCAGGAGAGTGCATTTGACATCATCCAAGTCCAAAGCGATGATAGTGATAATGAGGCCCGCATTCTAGAAAACCTCTTGATCCAAAGAGAGAGCCAAATTGGTGCATTGAAAGATGATCTTCATAGAGCAAGGAATTTCAATCAATTCCTGCAAGTTCAAAATAGGCAAATGAGTGTACATATGGTTGTTTTTGAGACACGGGTGACTAAGTACAAGAAGGAGGCCTCCAAAGCCCAAGCAAGGTTGGAAGAGCTCATGGGAAAATTTGATGAAAGTGAAGGCGATGATCAGCCTAAGTGAAAGAGGCCTAGAACCATGGGGCTTAGAAAGGCCCTTGAAAAGCAAAAAGAAGAGGAAAATGCCCTTCTCCAATCTACTCCTCTCACTACATTGTTTGAACAAGAGATAGAAAACAATAAGGAGGCATAGCTTGAGAGAGTCAATGACCATTTGGAGAATAAGTTGGAGAGGGAAAATAGGGATTTAGACCTTCAAAGGAAAATGACGAGGCATTATCAAAAGTTAAATCAGTTTGCCAGGCGCAAGTTAAAGGCTGCTCAAGACAAGCTCATGGAGGTTAAAGGGAAGCGCCCGGCACAGAAAGTGAGAAAGGACACATCAAGACTTCAGATTTTGGCCTCTGCTTCACAGCATGTTGTTGAGAACCCTTGAGGGTCATCCTCACCAATTTTGGGTGATTTTTGACATGTTTTGGTTTTTTGGCATTTTTGGGGTTTTGCCCAAAACTCCTGGGCTTCGCCATTTCAATTTGAGGGATCATCAATGGAGGATAATGGTATCATTGGATGCCATAATTTTAGGAGCACACACTCAGCAATTTTCAGGACATTTGAAGATCATTCACTCCCCCAAAATGGAAAAAAATGCTCGCTTTTTCCACACTCTGCCCGGTCTATCAGCAAGCCTTATTTTTTGGCTTTTTACACATAGTCCTATTTTTGGAGGACTTCCATGCATCAGATTGGAAAAATTCTAGTTTCTCCAGAAATTAGAAACTTAGAGCTTTCCAAAGAGCTATCATGAGCCTTATTTTGACATTGGGAAGGCTGCCAAAAGTTGCCGGCAAGTCAGGGGACCTTTTGCTGATGTAATTTTTGAGTATTTTTGTAAAATTTGAACCTTTAAAAACTGTTTTCTCCTCATGTGCGTTTAGCTATTTTTGCACATGAGAAGTTATGAAAAGTCAATTTAATTCCATTTTTTAGCATTTTTTAGATATTTTATGAGATATTTTGTGCCTTGGGCTTTGCAAAGCCTCAAGGACAAGTTTAGATATTTTGAATAGGCCAATTAAAGTGCAAATTGAACTAAGAGGTTTTCCTCACTTGAGCCTATATATTCCAAAGGCTTTCATTGTAAACAAAGCTGAACTTGATGATAGAAGCAATATATGGTCATATAAGCTTTGGAAGAAATACTTGTCTCATGCTTTTGGATAGTCTCTTGGATGTTCTTGGATGATGAAAGAGGATTGTTGTTGGATTCCATGACTTGGTAGAATGGTATAGTGTCTCTCTCTTTGTTTGTTTTCTAGTTTTCATTCACGAATCCATTTTCTTGCTTGCTATAGATCAGTAGAGAACAAATTTGAGACATGCCCTTGGAGGCACCTCAAATTTCCTGTTTCTTCATAGCTTCCATGTTTTCTTCTTCCTTAGTCATATTAAAGAATTCTTGATTTCTCTTTAATAACTTAAGGATATTGTTGTTTATTTCATTCTTGGTTTTATGCATGTTAAGTATGACTTACGGTACGCCCGGCTTACCAATGGCTAGCCATAGCTCCATCCATGAAATTTCTCTTTGACTGATTAGATTGCCATTTGTTGAACCAAGGAAGTCTTGTTCTGATCTTTCCCTTTGCCTAAGACTATGCAATCTTATTTTCAAAGTGCCCAATAACTTGAAGTACTATGTTTAGGCGTTCCGGCATAGTGATTTTAGTTGTTTGTCTCTCTTAAGTGTATTTCCCCAAAGTCTGATAGCCATTTCCCAAAGTTAGAGAGTTATATATCTCTATGCATGGCTTGAATGTTTATTTCTATGTATTGATTAGCTTGTAGTTACATTTCTCATGATTAATGGTTTTCCCTACCATGCTTATGTCAACTATTAAACTAGTTATGCTTGAAATCCTTTGTTATTCCCAAACTTGATGTTCATTATACTCCATTTTGCCCAAAGATCCTTTCTACCTCGAATCAAATCGGCCCTTCAATAGCCTTGTATCACCGTCTGATAGCTTTCTTGACCTCTTCAACCCCATAGCCCAGTTGATCTGACATATTTTTTACCTATCTTATATCTTTGATCAGTTTCATCCCTCACAACCTAAAAACCAAAACCAAAAAACCTACTTCATAACTAGCCTAAAATCATAACACAATAAACAAACACACAGATATCCCTTGCACAAATAGAGAGAGCCCTCTCTGAGTCTAGGAAGGCTAGGTCCTTGGGCTGCAAAGATTGGTTTGATGTTACACTGTCATTTGGCTTGCCAATCAGCTAAATCATGAGACCCTAATAGACTGGTTCCTTAGATCTCTCTTTCCACCTATAGGGAAAGATGTCGCATCGCACTTTCCTTAAACCGAATAAGCCACTCTCCAAATTGCGTTAAACTATGACCTAATCTACGCTCAGTCGGGTTATGTTTATACCGTTCTACCTCATTTTCCCAGACCTGGTGGTGCCAACGCACCGGGGGCATCTCATGCCGCCGATGGTATCATTAGAGATCTCTCTAATCTATATGCTCAACCTCCCATGGGCTATGGTTTTCCTCAGGGAGGGGCCAGCACCTCCTGCACTTTTCCCCCTCCCGATAGCACGTATCTAGGATACTGCATGCCTCCTCTTTTTGTCCAACCTCCTATTTACCACACTGTTACCCAACCTCCTTATTATCCGTATCCACAGCCTGGTGCTCCATCTCCTCCAGCATTAGCACCGCTTCCTCCCTTACCTTCTCAACCCCCACAACAGCAACCACCACCCCCTCAGGGGAAGTTGTATGCACAGTAGGGTACGACTAATCCTCCTCCCTCCAAAAAGAGGAGGAAAGGCACTCAAAATCAGTCTTCTGCTGGTAATCCTGGACCTAATCCTCACAATAATGCTCCTAACACTACTAATCAGTAACAGGGCACGCAGCCCAAGCAGGACATGCCTGTTCGCATGAACAAACCCTGTTCTTGTTGTGGTGTTTATGGTCATTATATGCATGATTTTCCTCTTTTTCCACAGATTAGGCAATTGTGGGAGTCTCAAGCAACATTGAGAGGACAACAAGTCATCCCTTCCATTCCTCCCAGTCCTGCACCTAGTCAACCAGCTGTTATTACCGCTCCTTTCCCTCAGCAAGGATTTGTGGCTACCCAACTGCCTGAAGGTCAAGTGCCCACTCAACCTCTTCCATCTGGTACCTTCAATTACCAGATTCTCATGATGACCTCTGATCATCCTTCTGAACCTTCTCCTCCTGGCCCTTCACCTTTAGCTGGTACTCATGAGCCTCTTTATCCACCTCAAATAGTTCCTCCAGACCTTAACCATCTTGGAGCCATCCTGCCTGGTCATTACCCCTCTGGTCAGATACCGTTCCTAGCTCCCCCACCAGGAGTGTACACGGTACCTGTTATGGCCACCCTCTCTCTTCCTAACCTGACCCTTGCGATTCCCATCTGGTACCTCTATCCTCCAACTGCTACCCCACCTGGTCAACCCAAACCTTATCCTTCTTTGACCCTAGTTCAACTGGTCCCCATGACTTCTCCCGCTGCAACAGTGCCTCAGTCACATCAACAGGAACCACCTCCCATTGCGATCACTTCAAGAAAGAAATGCAAAGCTCGCAAGGGGGCATCAAAAGACAAGGCTGCCCCGAAAAACCCTGCCCCTCCTTGGGCTCCAAAGCGTACCATCTAGTGTGCTTTATGTGATGTTGTCGGTCACGCCACCCATACTTGTTAGGATTTGCCTCACCTTAAGCCCGTGGTCAATGAGACGTTTCCAAAGTTTGATATCCCAGAGGTATATGTTTGTTACAGGTCAAAATACCTCCTCATCAGCTCAGAGGAGAAGACAAATATGGAAGGAATACAAAGACCTAAATTAAACCTATTTCTGCCAGGGTAACGCCTCTCTATAACAACACAAGGTGTTATAAAGTAGCTAATCAGAGAATGGGCCACGTTAGTGGCTAGGGAAACGCTCTGTTTACACTGGAGTGAAGTGTTACCCGTGTTTTAAGTTTGAAACGGGAAAAGCCCACGGAGAATGATTTGAATCTCCAGCTTTCCCTCACACGAGAGTCAGTTCACAAAGGAAACTGCAAAGCACCAGTTCATTATTGGTCACTGCCATAAAATACTGAACTCCAAAGGAGGCAAAAGCATAGATATTAAAGAAACATCTAATTTTTTTCCATTCCAAACTAGTGGAAAGAGAAAGGCAACAATGGCTTTCTCCCTCTCCTATAAAAAGGAGCTGAAGGCTCTTAGTTGAAGGTCGAAGGATTGCTAGAGCTTTTGCATAATTGTGAAGTAGATATCATTGTTATAGTGTGAAGGCCAAGAGTCAAAGAGGTTCCTAGAGAGCTTGTTGAATAAGACTTCATTACTTGAGAGATAAAGAGATTGGAAGGCTAAGACTCGTTAAAATTCCACGAAGGGCACTGAGTTTTTCTTTGTTGGACTCGTTAAAATTTCACAAACAGTACTGAGTTTACTCCGTCTCCTCGTACTCATAACAAATTGAGGTAGATGTCCATCAAAAATAGCTTTCTCACTTTTCCGGCTTCAATGGACTAACTTACGGAAAATGAACTGTTTCGGGCTTACTATTACCCCTTTGTCGTGCCCGGTTATCAAGACATGACAAGGATACCCCAATGGAGTCGTCTTTTATGATATTTTTCAGACTCTCTAAACATGAAAAATTCACCGAGTTTACTCGTCTGGACTCGTTAAACCTAATCAGACGGGGCACGGAGTTGTCTTTTCTGACCTTTTTCAGACTCTCTAAAATATGAAAAATTCATAGAGTTTACTCGTCTGGACACGTTAAACTTAATCAGACGGGGAAAAATTTGGACAAAATGGATACTACCTCTGTTACATTTGAAAAAAGGTCGATTTGGCAGCAAAATTCTTGAACATGGCACTTCCCAAAAAACTCCTTTGCAGTTAGCTGAACCCAACCATCTATGAGTATTAGCCTTCATTTCCTAGTGTCCCTGCACCGGTAAAATCCTAACACACTATTTGGTGTTCATCAAGCCTCAGCTACCTAGTACCCCATTACAGTGCCTTCTATTGTTCAAGAAGATCTCGTTATCTACTGCTCCTGTTATCAACCAAACCACTCATTATGCCAGAAATTATTTATCATCTGACATCCCCATTTCCTCTTCATTATCTCGAATCATAAAAAAATTAGTTGGTTTCTATTTCGTGTTGACTGATGTAGGATGCCTCAGTGCCTACCTTTCAACAGATCTCTTCCTATCGACTTCAACATCTTATCTAGGAAGTTGATCCGTAAAACCCCAAGCGCCCCCGCTACTCTGCGTATTACTCAAGACTGTGTAGTCTGTGGTTTTGATGTTTTGATCAAAGGGGTCTTTTGTTCATCATTAGCTCTTGGTCGAATGATTCTACGAGTGTTTGACTTCAAATCATTTTATTCACACTCGCTAGATTGTACTATGCATCTTAGGGACCATCATCATTATCGGTGGCCACCTTCGCGTATGTTAACAATTTTCATTATCGACTGGTAATCAGATGATTTCTCACATGTTCAATGACAACTCCTTCATTCACATGTTGAGTAATATGCAGTTTAAGTGAATCGGCGGTCAAGACCTTGGGGAAAAGGCTACATCATTAAAGTTGTGTTTCCTTCCCCAAGTTGCGATATTGTTTATGGAGACAGCTTCTTCAGCCTGATCCTGTTATGACAGACACTTCCACATTGTGCTTATCGGTGGATAGATTCTTCATATCTCTATTCTAGAGAAATCATGATGTTTAAGTTACTGAGCATGGGAATGCCCGACTCAAGGCAGATACTATATTTTCAGACATATGTTGTTGTTTCAGGTTTTCCTCAGTCTTTCAATCTCTTTATCTCTACACAAATTGTAAAGTATTTCGGCCATTGTCTTCATCTCTTACCTCACACTTTAGGGGGCATCTGTTACAGGTTAAAATACCTCCTCATCAGCTCAGAGGAGAAGACAAATATGGAAGGAATACAAAGACCTAAATTAAACCTATTTCTGCCAGGGTAACACCTCTCTATAACAACACAAGGCGTTATAATGCAGCTAATCAGAGAATGGGCCGCGTTAGTGGCTAGGGAAATGCTCTGTTTACACTGGAGGGAAGCGTTACCCATGTTTTAAGTTTGAAATGGGAAAAGCCCACGGAGAATGATTTGAATCTCCGGCTTTCCATCACAAGAGAGTCAGTTCACAAAGGAAACTGCAAAGCACTAGTTCATTATTGGTCACTGCCATAAAAGACTGAACTCCAAAGGAGGAAAAAGCATAGAGATTAAAGAAACATCTAAGTTTTTCCATTCTAAACTAGTGGAAAGAGAAAGGAAACAATGGCTTTCTCCCTCTCCTATAAAAAGGAGCTGAAGGCTCTTAGTTGAAGGTCAAAGGATTGCTAGAGCTTTTGCATACTTGTGAAGTAGAGATCATTGTTATAGTGTGAAGGCCAAGATTCAAAGAGGTTCCTAGAGAGCTTGTTGACTAAGACTTCACTACTTGAGAGATAGAGAGATTTGAAGGCTGAGGAGGGCTTGGTACAACCGACGGTTGTAATCCTCCTTCTTTCAAAATTAATAGAACTATATCTGTTTTGTCCATTCGATGCTTAACATTGTCATTATTGTTTGAATATTTTGGTATGATATGAATGGCTCAGATGTGCTTAGTTTAGAAGTTCATTATATACTGACTTGATTGATAGGATATATGTTATGTTAGAAATTACACGGGTGCTTTGATCAAATTGCAGGACCAAGATTTGGAGCCGGTGAAGAAGGACTCTTGTTTCGCTGCCTAGTGCTCTCCAAGGGACTCTAAGATTGTCAAAGAGGTAATTTTCTATCGCTTTCCATCAAATTGTTTTAAGTTAATATGAACATGCTCATGCCATCTTTGTGAACTATACAGCTAATCTTACTATTTGCCTCGAGCACCGGAAAGCCCTAAGAGGGATATTCGAAAACCAACCACCCAAGCAGTTTACCCTATAACAGAATTGGTGACTCCACTGGGGAGATTCCCCATAGTTTCCAGACTATTTCTTCCCTCCTTTCTTCTTTCCTCTATTCACAGACCCTTCCGACCAGTTTTGATGCCCAGTAGATATATCAAATCCTCGCAGAGTTCAATCTTGTTTCTGTTTGACCATCTGAAGAACTTTTCCCTGGCTAACGCAACCTCTGTACATTTTCCAGTGCATTATAATGCTGTATTTGCTTAAATACAGTGCGTTAGTCTCTGTATTAACACTGTCTTTACTCAGAGATAGTGTGTTACTCAGCCAAAACCTTGTTGTTCACTGCTGTGATTGTGTTTTATTTGTAGAGTTTTTTGGCCATCAGTATCTTTCATTGACTAAATCCCTGTGCTTGTCTACCAAGCTGGCATTTCTGTTTGTTATTCTTGTTTGAAAACTCAGTGTCCAAAAAATTTACATTTTAAGAGAAGAAACTTTTTTTTATTTATTTTTCTACATCTAGCTGAGTTTATTCTGAAATTTTCAGTTCATAGACTGTTAAAAAGAGGTAGATAGAAGTCGCAATATTTAAAGTTGAACTGTTATTTGAATGTTGGTGCATGGATGTTGAAAAGAAACCTCTCCTTGTAGAAATACTCTTCATCGAATTGAATATCTAAATCATTTTTTGCATGGTTTCTTGAGTCAGAGTCTCACTACATTTCATACGTCCACTCCCCCTCTACAAGACTAATAATCAAGTACACTAAGAATCAAGCGATAATAAAATCAATCACATTACTCCTTTTTGAGCTCACACAGACAGTAGTTCAGGCTAGGATCTTGGGTTAGGAAAATGAGAAAATCACCCAAGATCTCAAAACTTGAAACTAGATTCATTAACGAGCGAAATCCTACTGCACTCATATTATTGGGACCGTTCCTTTACTGGAACTCAGCGTGAGACAACACTTGGGTGCACAAGAAGGTAGCCCGCCTTCGACTGCATCCTGTGGGTGTGTTATATATTGGGGTTCCCTTCAGGGATGTCAAAACTAGATCAGGGATCTAGGTATTCTGCGCATATAGCACACTATCCCTGACCGTGGACCCCCCTGATGATGTCTATGATTTGAGGTATCTTTAGTGGCCATACTTTTTAGGGACTTACACAAGGTGACTGGAACGGGCTGTCCTGGTACCTGAAACAGACGAACCCACTCTATCTTCGGTCTTTAGGAGGGTACTCATATTCACAAGAGTGCTTACACCTATCATCTGAGGTTCAAGCAAAGCTCTAGAGTGACCTTAACTGTACTTTCGACCAACCCTCTCTGTATACTATTGTGATACTGGATTTCATCACCAACGAACGGTAGTACTCAGACAAGGTACCTTATTCTAGATGCTTTCTGATTGATTTTAGAGAGTCCTTTTTCTTTTTAGGTGTGTGGTTACTGTCATTGAGACTTTATAATACATCACAATTAAAATTTGTTAAAAATAAACAGGTCACCGTGGCGTCCTCAGACCCACATCATCTGTCTCGACGACAATAAGGTCTACCTCCTCTAACTATTGAGGAAGAACTGAACCTTGGTGAACCCGTGCCTTCTACGGAAGAGCAGTCTCCACTGACTAATCTTGATTTTCACATAGCCTCATACAATACGGAATTTCCGGAGGACCCTTTCACAGAAGGGGTTGTACCTAATTACACTCCTCCACTCACTGATCCATTAGGGCCTGTGATAGTTCAGATTGCACCATGCCAAGATATGTCTTCGGCTACACAAACATTCATTTTACCACCAGCATCCACAGGGTTGATGCCAATGGCAACCATCATAGGTTCGCCACCATCCTCCCCGCCGGTGGTCAGTTCTATGCCATTACTTGGTAACCCCAGTAGTCAACATATACCTAATCCCAACCCTATAGTCAACACAAATGTCAGTAGATTGCAAAATCCTTCGGGATCTACTCCTACCGTGACCACGTTGGGACCCACGGTTGCTCCCCCTACGAGTATGACTACTTCGGTTCCGTTTAGCAACCCTTTCGATTGGAACCCTCTGTTGAGTTCAAACCCCTTGGCCAATATACCAAGGGGCAGTGTCACCAGCACACAGATAGCAGGGAACATTTCACTTCCCCTGCAATCTTTCGAGCAAATGGGACAACCCATTATAAATACTATTCCCTTAAGTGGTTCAAATATAGGTGTAGGTTCTATGCCGTTTCCAAACTATGCAAGTAGTAGTATGCCTCCAGGAAACTCTATTGCATCCATTTGGACTAACCAACCCCAAACTCCATCTGGAATGGGAGGGCACTTTTATACTGGGGGCAACCAACCAGTCGCCCCGCAATACAATATGCCCTATGGACATCAATAGTATGTCCCTACTCCTCCACCTATCAGAATTTTTTATCAAAGTCACACTTATCCTCCTGGTAACACATTGATGGGTGGACCCTATGGTCTAAATAGTTAGCCCATACTGCCTTGGTTAGAGTTGGGGGCAAATCCACAATTGCCATTTTTGGCAGCTTTGGATATTCCTGATATCCATAAACTGACTAACGACCCCATCAATCACAACCCGCTTTAGCCTCCAGTACTGCATAAGATTCCTTCTGACATCCCAAAGTTCGACGAGAAACAAGGGGACGACCCAGCCGCACACATCACTACCTTTCATCTATGGTCTATATCCAATTCCATGGTGGATGATAGTGTCCAGCTTCGACTGTTTCCCCACACGCTTATAGGCAATGCTGCCAAGTGGTACATTGAATTACCATGCGCCACCATCAATACATTTGGTGCTTTAGCGATGGAGTTTCTAAAGAACTTCCAATTACCAATTAGATTTGAAACCGGAACAGAATTGTTAACCTCGTTGCACCAAGACACCGCCACCCATATCTCCGATCATATTCATGAATGGAGACGTAGGAGGAGGCTAGTCAAAGCGCCAATCCCGAATCATCTCTTAGCCAACTGGTTTTGCAAGTCTCTTTTACCCCACATCTCTAAAGACATTGGCCTTTCTGGTGCGGTTACAGAAGATCAATGCATTCGTCATGCCCAGCATTTGGATTTAATCTATTCACAATCTGGCATGCTTTATGATTTTCTCCCCCATGCCCCTGGCAACCCAAATCCTCTGGCTACTCAGAAAACTGGAGTTCATGCCGACGGTCTCGTTGGCACGATCTCCGACGTAGCCACAAAGCAGTCTCAGGGGCAAGCCTCCTAGCCATCTTCGGCTACCACCACCCCTCACCAAATGACTACTCTTCCTACTGCTGAGGTGAATTCTATGCAAACTTCACAAAAACCTAGTGGAAAAAATAAGAAGAACAAGAAAAAGACATCTTCTTCGAAAGAGCAGTCGGATAATCAGAATAACCCTAATCAGAAAAACGCTGCCAAAAATGACAAAGGGAAGGATAAACCCATGAAATTTCCTTGCAAGATCTGTGCAGAGGACCACTTGACATACAAATGTCCTTGGCTGCAGGAATGCACCGATTTTATTGCCAACAAGGATTCTGGGCAAACACCTACCGTTCTTCATAATCCTTTCCCTAATCAATAGCAGCAACATCAACACATGGTTGACAATCTACCACAACCCCATCAACGGGGCAATGGTGGTTCATATCCTTCTGGCGAAGGACCATCCACCATTTATGGCATTGAGAGTGTTGAACTTCAAACTCGAGCCAAGCTTTATGGAAATCCTACCATAGATGCTCAAGAACCTGGTACTAGTTCAAATCCACCGCCGCCAAACGATTTGCATATCGAACGGCCTACTGTTGACCTCGTGATTCGTCCCCCCAAATGGACACTTCGACGCACGACTCATAACACCTCTGCACGTGCAGCCCAAAACTACAATATTGTAGAAGATTTGGTGCAGGCACCGTCAGCTATGTCTGCTCTCGAAGTATTACAAACTTGTCCAGCACAAAGGAAAGCCTTGATTTCGACCATTGGTGGAATAGACCCCCAGGATTCCACGCTAGCTATCTTTGATATGGAAAAATCTAACCATCGCCTCTCACACCAACTCGCATTCTAGGTGCAAGTTGTGTCGAAAGGGAGACCAATCCATCGCATTGTCATAGACGAAGGTGCTTCGACCTGCGTTATGTCACAAGCTTGCTGGCTCGCTTTATGTTCTCCTACCTTAACACCGCCATCGAATTCCCTCAAAGCTTGCGATGGCCACAAGTTCCTCCCAAAAGGATACCTTGCTAGCTTTCCCATCACTCTGAGTGGAAAAATGGTAACCGTGGACATTGAAGTCGTAGATCGCGATCTCAACTATAATCTATTGCTCGGTCGCAGTTGGTCTTATGCCATGACTGCCATTGTTTCTTTGGTCTTCCAACTCGTCCTATTTCCATTGGATGGGAAAATAGTCACAGTGGATCAGTTATCCTTCTGCACCCATGATTATTCCACGTTACCAAGTAGCACTGTACCCATAATAGGAGGCGGTTCTGACTCTTACGTCAATGTTGGTACCAGTCTTTTGAAGGCATCTTCCCTACTGGGTTGTTTTCCTCTCCCACCGCCAGAGATCCCAAATACGGTTGCAATGATATCCACCACTTTGGATGGCTCTATCGACCCATGGATCATCTTGGCACCTTCAGACATTGATTCCTATAGAGATCAGATGCCACTCTCACTGGCCAAGTTGGCTTACCAAGCCATCCAAATTACATCTGAACCCTCCACTGCTATGGGTTTGACCAAAGGAACAAATCTCCCTCCCATCACATTTCTCTCTAAGGATCTCCTCAATGAAGTCTGGCCTACGGACAAAGCTATTTGAGAGATCATGTCGTTAGAAGAACGACCTTGGGAAGAGTTTCACCATCGCGCTTCGATGATTGACTCGGACGTGATAAAAATTGAAATCCCATCCTTTGACCCACATGAGATGGTTCCCTCCGCTTACACAACTATTCAAACTATTGATTCAGAAGGGAACATAGGTAATCTTTCTAACACAATGCTCATTGATATCTCGGTCAAAACAGGTATCGTGGAAAATATTCAGATTGGAGCAGATTGCAATCCTGAGGAAATTGTGTGCTTCACATCCCTTTTCAAGGAATCCCACGATGTGTTTGCTTGGTATTACATGAAAATTCCCAACATAGATCCTTCTATTGACGAGAAAGAGATCAAGAAATTATGATTTTTCTTTTTATGGTATTTTTCTTGCTCGTTAATCCGAAAAACCTCGAGTCCTCTTCTTCGGGCTTGTTAAACTTACACGAAGAACCTTCGAGCATTCTTTTTATGGTATTTTTCTTACTTGTTAATCTGAAAAACCTCGAGTTCCCTTCTTTAGACTCATTAAACTAATATCAAGTTGATATCGAGCATTATTTTTATGGTCTTTTCTTGCTCTTTAATCCGAAAAACCGAGAGTTTTCTTCTTCAGACTCGTCAAAACTA
Organism: Pinus albicaulis; assembly: GCA_034641835.2. Lineage (NCBI taxonomy): Eukaryota > Viridiplantae > Streptophyta > Pinopsida > Pinales > Pinaceae > Pinus > Pinus albicaulis. The sequence goes on along the minus strand of CM076570.1, from coordinate 1,493,434,656 downwards.
TGGAGAAGCACTGAGCTTTCTTTTTAGGAATATTTTTCTCGCTCATAAAACTGAAAAAACCTCGAGTTGACTTTTTTGGGCTTGTTAAACTACCACGACAGAGAGTAAGGAGCCATTCTTTTCCTCTTTTTCAAAGCTAGTTAAACTGAAAAAGTAACCGAGTTTTCTCCGCGTAACTCGTTAAAATTTCATGGAGGTAATCGAGTTTTCTTCACGTGACTCATTAAAATTCCATGGAGGGCACCGAGTTTTTCTTTGTTGGACTCGTTAAAATTTCACAAAGAGTACTGAGCTTACTCCGTCTCCTCGTACTCATAACAAAATGAGGTAGACGTCCATCGAACATAGATTTCTCACTTTTCCGGCTTCGATGGACTAACTTACGGAAAATGAACTGTTTCGGGCTTACTATTACCCCTTTTCCATGCCCAGTTATCAAGACATGACAAAGGTACCCCAATGGAGTCATCTTTTACGATATTTTTCAGACTCTCTAAACATGAAAAATTCACCGAGTTTACTCGTCTGGACTCGTTAAACCTAATCAAACGGGGCATCAAGTTGTCTTTTCTGACATTTTTTAGACTCTCTAAAATATAAAAAATTCACCGAGTTTACTCGTCTAGACTCGTTAAACTTAATCAGACGGGGAAAAAATTGGACAAAATGGATACTACCTCTGTTACATTTCAAAAAAGGTCGATTTGGTAGCAAAATTCTTGAACATGGCACTTCCCAGAAAACTCTTTCGCAGTTAGCCGAACCCTACCATCTATGAGTATTAGCCTTCATTTCCCAGTGTCCCTACACTGGTAAAATCCTAACACACTCTTTGGTGTTCATCAAGCCTCAGCTACCTAGTACCCTGTTACAGTGCCTTCTATTGTTCAAGCATATCTCGTTATCTACTGCTCTTGTTATCAGCCAAACTACTCATTATGCAAGAAATTATTTATCGTCCGACATCCCCATTTCCTCTTCATTATCTCGAATCATAAATAAAATTAGTTGGTTTTTGTTTTGTGTTGACTGATGTAGGATGCCTCAGTGCCTACCTTTCAACAGATCTCTTCCTATCGACTTCAACATCTTATCTAGGAAGTTGATCCAGAAACCCATCAGTACCCGGATACTTGCAAACATCAGTGGTAGGTAGTCTTGTGTTTGATCAGGGGTCTTCATCATTGGCTCCTGTTCGAATGATTCTACGAGTGTTCGACTTAAACTCATTTTATTCACACTCGCTAGATTGTATTGTGCATCTTAGGGACCATCATCATTATTGGTGGCCACCTTCGCGTCTGTTAACAATTTTCATTATCAACTGGTAATCAGACGATTTCTCACATGTTCGACGACAACTCCTTCATTCACATGTTGAGGAATATGCAGTTTAAGTGAACCGATGGTCAAGACCTTGGGGCAAAGGCTACATCATTAAAGTTGTGTTTCCTTCCCCAAGTTGCGATATTGTTTATGGAGATAGCTTCTTCAGCCTGATTCTGTTATGACAGACACTTCCACATTGTGCTTATCAATGGACAGATTCTTCATATCTCTATTCTAGAGAAATCATGATGTTTAAGCTACTGAGCATGGGAATGCCCGACTCAAGGCAGATACTATATTTTCTGACATATGTTGTTGTTTCAGGTTTTCCTCAGTCTTTCAATCTCTTTATTTCTACACAAATTTTAAAGTATTTCGGCCATCGTCTTCGTCTCTAACCTCACACTTTAGGGGGCATCTGTTACAAGTCAAAATACCTCCTCATCAACTCAGAGGAGAAGACAAATATGGAAGGAATACAAAGACCTAAATTAAACCTATTTATGCCAGGGTAACGCCTCTCTATAACAACACAAGGCATTATAACACAGCTAATCAGAGAATGGGCCGCGTTAGTGGCTAGGGTAATGATCTGTTTACACTGGAGGGAAGCGTTACCCGTGTTTTAAGTTTGAAATGGGAAAAGCCCGCGGAGAATGATTTGAATCTCTGGCTTTCCCTCACAAGAGAGTCAGTTCACAAAGGAAAATGCAAAGCACCAGTTCATTATTGGTCACTGCCATAAAAGACTGAACTCCAAAGGAGGAAAAAGCATAGAGATTAAAGAAACATCTAAGTTTTTTGCATTCCAAACTAGTGGAAAGAGAAAAGCAACAATGGCTTTCTCCCTCTCCTATAAAAAGGAGCTGAAGGCTTTTAGTTGAAGGTCGAAGGATTGCTAGAGCTTTTGCATACTTGTGAAGTAGAGATCATTGTTATAGTGTGAAGGCCAAGAGTCAAAGAGGTTCCTAGAGAGCTTGTTGACTAAGACTTCACTACTTGAGAGATAGAGAGATTGGAAGGCTGAGGAGGGCTTGGTACAACCGACGGTTGTAATCCTCCTTCTTTCAAAATTAATAGAACTGTATCTATTTTGTCCATTCGATGCTTAACATTGTCATTATTGTTTGAATATTTTAGTATGATATGAATGGCTCAGATGCGCTTAGTTTAGAAGTTCATTATATACTAACTTGATTGATAGGATATATGTTATGTTAGAAATTACACGAGTGCTTTGATCAAATTGCAGGACCAAGAGTTGGAGCTGGTGAAGAAGGACTCTTGTTTCGCTGCCTAGTGCTCTCCAAGGGACTCTAAGATTGTCAAAGAGGTAATTTTCTATCACTTTCCATCAAGTTGTTTTAAGTTAATATGAACATGCTCATGCCATCTTTGTGAACTATACAGCTAATCTTACTATCTGCCTCGGGCACCGGAAAGTCCTGAAAGGGATATTCGAAAACCAACCACCCAAGCAGTTTACCCTATAGCAATGTCACCATACCCAATTCAGTCCCAAAACTCAAGTCTTTGTGCACAAATCACCCTTGTGCTTTGTGTGATTTCCATGGTCACTATACTCACCTCGGTCCCTGCCTTGAAGAGTATCGCTCCTCGTGGAAGCAGTACGCCAATTCGAGGCCAAGCGCAACGAGTCCACCACTCCCTTATTTGTGCGTTTTGCTTTGGAAAAACTAGAGGACACAAATACTCCCATTGAAATTCCCCCTTATGATGTCGAGATGACGAAGCCTTCGTCCACCATTTTCTACCTATCATCACCCATGAGACCCTCGGTAGAAGTCCCCTTGGAGATTTCCCCTGATGTTTCGCTTGACCTCCCTTCAACGATCACCCTAGGCTCAACATCGGTAAATCCTTTATCTACTTACTCTTCCGTCACCACTTGTGACGATGTGCATGTGAACCTCTCTTCTCATGATGATGAGTTAGGTAGCTTCGTCGCATCAGGTGGTCTTTCTTCCACCAATCACCCCATCTTCTATTACGATGACGACATTATGGAAGTAGTCACCACCCCTAACTTTATCTATCCCCCCTTACATCAAACCCATGAATTTGAACCACCTACACCTTGTGGCCATTACATTGACACCCAATGTTTGGGTAAGGGGGCACCCATATTTGAGAGACCAGGAGAAGAAATTCTCCACAACTCTCCTAGTGTATCTGTTCATGTCGACTCTAGTGCCATTATTATTCCACATTTAGAAGAACCTCTAGAGTCCCATATCACTTTATATCACTCTAAGGATGATACCCCTCATCATTCCTTCATATTACATAAACAACCTAGTCCCTTTGACATTGTTGTTGACCAACCTATGAGTTTTCTAGGAGAGCACCAGTTCATTATCTCCAAATCCTCTCTTTGGGATAGTGACACCATGTATTCCAATCTGGAAACTTAAAGTCCATTTGATTCATATATGCAGTACCAAAATAGATTGGTAGTCCTCCATTCCCTTTCTCAAACTGCATAACCATGACGAAAAAAAATGGTGCACCACATCATTAAAATGTGTTTAGCTTCCTCTTTTTTCTAAATATATTTTGGCATGACCACAACATGCTTGGGGGCACCTATGTCTCTCAATCATAAAAATCCCAGATCTCATCCGAAAACAACACTGAAACCCCCTTTTCTCTGACAGGTCGCACTTTTCAGGTCATTTCCTTAGACAAGTTGCAATTTTCTGCCGAGTACCTGCTACCTAGGTCACAGAACAGACCCCAAAAAATGCGACCTGGCCTGTTCATGAGCTTTGGGTACCTAAACTAAACTTTCAATCCACTGAAATGAAAGAGTAGGATTAGGCCTCTTACTTGCAACTGATGGATCTCAATTCCAATAGTCGGTTTGTCTGCTACGATCGTCGCAATATTTAGGGCCTTCTCTCCTCTCTACATTCACCACAGCTCCACATGCAAATGAGTGAATTTGGAGAGAAAATTCCTTGTTAAAAGAGAAACCCCTATTTTTTTTTTCCTTTTGCCTGCTATGGTCAACTGTAGCTTTGTTTACCAAACCATCTGTACCGTTGGAAAGCTCTCACCGAGCCCTCAAATGGGTATCTGTTAGTTTTTAGTGATTTGATAGTTCACCAGGACACATTTTTTCCAAGAAGCGTCACCTCACCCCTCCTCAAAATCAAATTTCTTCACTTACAACACTCGTACTGGGGGCACCAATTTTCCTCCATAATTTTCCACGCTTGTGTCGACTTTTGTTGTGATTTACCATTTTGTACTCATGTTTTTATGGTCCCCATTGGACCTTTTCTGTGTGGCAGCACCATCGAGTCACCCTTGTTTATAGCATCCGAGTTGAGTCATCATTGCATTCATGGAGTCTATCCCGAGTCCCCTTGAATCCCGTTACAGTCATTCATCCTTCAATGCTTGGTCCCTCTCTCGTGTCGCACATTATGGCCTTCAGTCCCACTGTCCCCTATCCCTCATGATATTGTATCAGTCGCTGCCAGGTAATCCATGCCCTTTATGCTCTGATAAGGGAAGTCGTCCATTCGCTACTCATTACTCCCCATTCCATCATCATCATTGGCATTAGTTTGTCAGTCGCTCTACTATTTTCTCTCGTGCCTTAGTTGAGGATCCCTTATTGCCTCACCTATAGCGGACCTCCTTCCATTGACATCAGCTCATTCATTCGAGAAGACAAGTCTAGAGGGCGGTGTACCTTGGTTCCAACTTCCACTCTTGTTCGACACCTCGAATCAGGCAATGGTACTCCTTATTTTCCTTTGACTTGATTGTTTCTCAGCTCCAGCTCCATTCAGCATGATCGAGATCCGTATACTTGATGGTTCAATGATGCAGTATTTGATATCGGTGATTCCCAAGTGTGTGTGAGATGTCTCAACCCTCATGAGGGGGTGACCCTATAGGTAACCCCCCACATACCCAGATGACCTCTTCATCACAGGCTTTGATGTAGCTCCATACATTTGATGATGTCGGCCTTAGCCGCTTGCAACGCCTTTTTTCTTGCATATATTAGTCAGATTTTCAGAGCCCTATCCTGTTTTCAGGGGCATCTATGTTGCATTTATATCTCATGTACTCAGATATTATTGTATAATTCCTGGCTCTTATCCCAGGCATAATATGTATGTGGGATGCATTATCATGTTTTTTATCTGGCTCATGATAGCATGTACTATATTGGCCAGTTCCGCGGTTTAACGGACGCCTTATTGTTTGTACTTTGCCTCGGCGGGCATAGGTATGCCTCCCTGCTGCCTATAGCATAGGTACTTACTCATCAAAGAGACTTGTCACACCTGTAAGTCTCGCCTCCTCAGGGTCTAGTTCTTTCAACACTTTGGTCTACCTTATACTTCTATCTCTTTGAATACCCCTTCGATGTCTAGTGATTGAGTTTTTACAACGTACTTCAGTCATACGATTAGCTCCTAATGCTAGCCCGCTGGGGGGCAATCTGTTACACCATTGTTTTGGTCATCTAACCTATTATCATTAGATGGACCCAAGTACACCATGTAAGACCAATTTTACCCTAAGTAAAATTACTTTCACTATGAAAATAACTTAATAAACCACCTTTATTAAGTTGTTTATGGTCTAAACAAGAAACCCCATGAGGAAATATTAAATAAATATACATTTTTTTTATTTTTCTCAAAGAATAATTAGTTAAACAACATTTTAATTAATATTCTTGGTTATATTTAACCAAAAACAAGGAATTTAATTAGATAAATCATTATTTATCTTATTATTTTCTAAAAATAATTATTTAAACCTTATTTAAATAATATTCTTTGTTAAATATAACTAAATCACCCTTAAAATAATTAAATAAATCATTATTTATTTGATTATTACTCAACCACATCCTTAAAATGATAAATAAATCATTTATTTATTTATTATTTACAAATAAAGGGATTTGACCCAAGTCAAATTCCTTTTCCCTCCAACCAATATAATAAAATATTACATAAAAGTTGGATCTAAATTTGGTTAATAATATTTTAATTATGCACCAATATCTAGACTAACTCAATATTTTGTTATAAATAGAAGGGTTTTCCCATTCATTTATCACCTTTTGTTGCCTAAAGATCACTCTGGATCTATACTTTTGGTCTGACTATTGATCCACCATCATAGTCATATTTTGCTACCATTTTTGTCTGGGTTTTCTACACCATCAAGAGAGAGGAATTTTAGATCTGAAGTGCTAAGGACTTACAAGAACCCATCCCATTGAGGAGAACAGGGAACACCCTCTTGTGTTTTCCTCCCAGGTGCCATTAATACAAAATTCATTTGATATATTCTTGTCTTGTCTATTGGATGCATGGAGTAAATCTTGTTTTTTCTACTGTTTAATGTCTTCTAATGCATAGATCTAGATTTTTTCAGCATTTATCTTGATCACCTAACTACAGATCTGAGGATATTAGCAACCATCTTTGCTGTTAGGGCTATTTGTTATGCGCAGCTAAAGTGGTATTTTTTCGTACACTTGGAATTAAGATTCATACTAACACCTTGGTACATGTGTAAATGTGATATATTCAAATTGTCTACTTAATATTTTTGCACGCAAATATTTTCTAAATAGATGCATATCTCTTGTTTCAAATGTTTGGTTTAACTGTGATATTACTAATTGGGAATCGAGGTAGACATGCATATGGCGTATGCTCTGATGGAGGGCCTCGCACAGAAGTTAGATGACAGCATCATATTCTACCTGATTGTTTGTTTTTGATCCAATGCACACGGAGTTTGAACACAATGGTGATCGATCAGGGTGGTAGATGACCCAGGCAGCTGCAACTAAGTTTTGAGACCATCGCGATGCTCCATGAGCAAATCTGAAATAGGGTTCAAGTTGGTGATAAGTCTTCGGGTCAAAAAATATTTTGGTGGTTGGGTTTCATGTACTTTCACTCTAGGGAAGGGTCGTTGTGGCCCTTATGGGTGAAAATTCTTGAGGTAAAGACCGTTGACGGGGTTGCTGAGACATGTCCTGTCCAGTTCATGAAGATGTATGCCCCCCGTCGGAGGCAATGTTTGATGATGTAGGGTCCTTTCCACAAGGTTTCGAACTTTCCTGGACCTAAGGCCTCTTTCGTGACATCATAGTGGAGGAATAATTCTCCCTTAGTGAACAAGCGAGGGGTGATGTGGTAGTTGAATGATGCTTACACCCTTTTCTTATGGGCCTCTTTGTGTTGTAGTGACTGTCATGGACTTTCATCAACGAGCTCTAGTTGTACGAGCCGTTGTTCTAGAGGCTGGGTGTCATCAAGTTGTTTGATGGTGGCATGTAGGTTTGGGATCTCGTGTTCTATGGGAATCACGGCTTTGATCCTGTATACCAAGTGGAAGGGGGTAAAACCCATGGACGTCTTAACAGCCACGTAGTATGCCCACGGGGTGAAGAAGAGCATGTGGTCCCAATTGGTTTTGTGGTTATTCACCATGTGTTGCAACATAGTTTTGAGTACTTTGTTAATGGCTTCTTCATGTTCGTTGGACTGGGCGTAGTATGGTGAAGCGAATTCGTGGGTGAATCCGAGGTGATGAGATAGTTCCTCAAAAACTTCATTTTCAAAGTGTTTCCCGTGGTCGGAAACTAACTCTTTGGGGACGCTGAATCAGGCGATCACGTGGTTGAACAGAAATCAAGCGGCGGTTTCTGATGTGTTGTTGTATATGGGAATGGCCTCGGCGCACTTGGTGAAATAATCGACAGCCACTATGATATATTTATGGTTTCCTACCGAGGCAGGGTTACAAGTCATGGAGTCGATTCCCCAGCTAAAGAAGGGGTCGGCTACAATAACAGGGTGCAGAGGAGTGGGTGGTGCTCTTGCTTTTTGGGCGAAGCGTTGGCATCGCTCACATATTTTGACTGTCATGATGCAGTCACGAAACAAGGAAGGCCAAAAATATCCTTCCCGTAGGACTTTTTGGGTGGTAGCCATTCCGGATAGGTGTTTGTTATAAGCACATGCATGGCAGTCATTCAGGGCTTGTTCTTCTTGTTTGTGAGTGAGGCATCGACACAAAATTGTATCAATGCCTCGTCTGTATAATACGTCTCCCATGAGGAGATATCGAGGGGTTTGTTGGCGTATGCGCGGACGGTCTTCTTGTGTGAGATGAGCTCTGAACTTTTGGGTTCACAGGAATAGGAGAATATCCCCATACCAGGGATCGTTGGTTGCTACGAAGAAAAGATGTTCATCTGGTAGCGAATCGTTTACTGGTGATCCCTTGGAATCTCCTAGGAGGTCAGTAATGAACTCTGCTAATGCAAGTGTGTGTTTGCTTTTGGGAGAGTGAAACTGTAAGTCATATTCTTGGAGAATGACTATCCAGCAGGCGCACTTGTGGTTCATTATTTGGCGCGTAAGCAGGTATTTGATGGGATTAGTATCTGCTATGACCATGGTGGTTTTCAAGATGATGTAGTGGTGAAGTTTTTGGACTGTGTGGATTAATGCTAGGGCAGTTTTTTCTTCGGGATCATATCTCAATGCTAGGCTTGATAAGGTTTTGCTGATGTAATAGATTACGTGCTCCCTCCCATCTGGGCCATCCTGAATCAATACTCTGACCAACGTGGAGTCGGAGGCTGATAGGTATAGGATATAATCCTTGTTATAGTCTGGGGGACTGATGAGTGGTGATGAAGATAGTGTTTCTTTTAGTGCATCAAATGATTTTTGGGTGTGGTCATCCCATTTAAACGGGGTGTAATATTCCAAAATTTGCACATAAGCAAATTGGAATATTAGATTTTGCTACTTTCACCTAGGAGAGGAATAAATGGGTAAGGAGGCCCATGAATAATAAAATATGAATAATTTCCACCTTAATAAGGAAGGGGATGACTTCAGGAGCTGAATTTTACACTTACATGTGTGAACAGGGGAAAAATAGATGAGGACATAGTCAAGTTTGACTAAGTCAACATGCATTCTTGAGGAGGAAGAGATCACCTAAGCAAACTAGTTCAATGTGAACAAGGATCAGCCTAAGACACATATGTAAACTAGATTGAAGATACATAGTGTGAAAAGAGGCATTGGAGGTGGATTAGTTGACCAAGTCAACAGCGCAGCCACAAAAGGAGGGAAGCAAGCTAGGGCAGTGCAGTTTTGAAAGAGGAAGCTTCATGAAGAAGTCACCACAACATTGTGTGGGGTCCGAGGTGAGGATACTCACCAAAGGTAAAAGGAAGGCATAGCATCAAATGGAGATCATTCATCTATTAAGATTTTGGTCTAGAGAGCAATTTCATACTTCAGTTGTTTAGCCAGAGTTGCTACAGTGCTTAGTACAAGGAATTCCTGTGTGGGAATTCCATCCTCTCTTGAGATTAGCTTGCTTAAGGGATCAAAGGGGAGTGATTTGAGCTTCATTTCAGAACTTGGCTTAGGGCCATTCATCCATACTCAACCACAGCAGATTCTCTTTCAGAAAACTGTGTCCTTGATGTAGAGGCAGCAGCAGCAGTGTTGCATCCTTTGATATTGTGCTAGTCTTTGAGGAGGAGGTGCTCATTCCCCTCCGGGAGTTTGTTAGAGAATCCTTTGGCAATATTTCTCTATTATTAATCTATTTCATGCCATATTAAGCCATTTATAATATAGAGATGCATTAACTGCGTTATTTCTGCAATGCTTCTTGTTATTCATGCATTTTGCCGGAAACCTTTGTCGGGTGTCTTGTTTTACTGTATAAGCTTGTAAATCTCCATTTATCTTTTTTTTGATCAATATAAGTTGCATATAAGTATTATTTTATCATTTTATATATAAACCCTCATGGGAATTTCACTCTCACTGTATTCAGAAATTTCTGTTTAGTAAAGTTATGGGAAATCAGTGTTTTCTAGCCTAGTCGGGAAAGGTGGAGATGCTTAATATATCTAGACGCACTATTTTGAGCTGAAATTCAGAGAATAGGTCCCTCATGACCTAATATATCATATCAATCCATTTACCTTGCTTATTTTCACACACATTTCTAAAAACAACCCTTTTAGGGCATAAAACACCCTTTTTCCCAACTTTCTGGATCATGAAACGCAGTACCAGTTGCTGCTGTAGCTAAAAATTATTTCTATGTATTTATTATGCATATTTTAAGCTTATTTATCATAACATGACCGTTATACAGCTTATTCATTGCAGAGTTCCAGATTTGGAACATTACAGTGGTATCAGAGCATGATCTCTGGCACAGCCTGTGAGATCAAGCTATCAGAGAAGAAAAGAGGAAAATCATAGGTCAAAATGATGGATAGGATGAGCTTACTCTCATCCATTTTCAGATCCAAGAAGAAAGAAGAAGAGAAATGCATTGAAACTCCAAAAGGGTTTCAAGGAGGAGAGAGTTGTAGTGAAACCTCTAGGTTTCAAGAGGCAGAAAAAGATGCATGCACTTCTTGTTCTCATAGAGGAGGTGAAGAGCAAGGAGACCACTTAGATCATGAAATGTTGAGTGGGTATTTGGCAGAATACAAGTGCCAACCTAGGGCTTCCAAAGAGATCCTAGATTTTCCTCAGTTTGTTCAACTGAGAGAAGAAATAAGATCTTGCAGCAAAGTAGAAATCAAGGGCAATAGATTCCTATTGTCTAAATTTGATGGGTCAACTACAGCAAGAGCTTGGGCAAGAAATCTTGAGTCATTCTTCCTACTTCATCCAGTGGAAGAGAGGGAGGCAGCAAAAATTGCAGCACTGCACCTGAAGGGTGAATCCAATACTTGGTGGTGCAATCACTTAAGCCACACAAGAGTGACTTCCTTTCCTGAGTTTACTCAAGATCTGATCAGAACTTTTTATGAAGAGAGGTCCAAGAAGAGAGGGTCCACACCACCATGGGAAGAGACAAGTACCAGCGATGTCACAGCCTTGGAAGAGCAGCTTTCTACATCAGCAATTGGGGCAGCCATTACAATAGAGGGATGAGCCTTTGTAGCTCTACAAGAGGTTCCCACATCTCACCAAGGTATGGGAAGATTTCCACTTTTACTTGTTGCAGAAAATCTTTCTAAAAGTTGTGGAAATATATTTTCATATGGCCTAGGATCAAACATTGTTGCTAGGGTAGAGCAGCAATATTTCACTACACTGTGCAGACTTGAATGGTTCAAGAAACAAATGAACCATCATCCTCTTGGACCCTTGTTGAGTTGCACTCAACCCTTGAGGCTGAAGTGTGATCTTTTGGGGGGAGTCATGATCATTCTTGAGTTAGGATATGAGATAGCTTGTACACCATGGAGGAGTTATACAGTGCTGTCAAGAGATAGCAGTAATAGGGTTTTTCCTTCTTCACATTTGGATCCTTATGGATTCAAGAGGATTGTAGACATGATATCTTCTCTAAGATATCTCTAAGGAGACACCTTTCAGCAATTCATGAGAGGCAAAGAAAATAAACTGTTTGTGGAGGATGGTAGATCTCATTGGAGAAATACCAAGATGTAGAATGATGAGAAGCAACCACAAGGAGTTGAGTGGATGTGGATGTGAGGCAAGAGGCTTGTAAACCACTTGCAAGTCTATGACACTGGGCAACAAGAGGCAATGCTACGTTGGCTACTCTTGACAGAGTTTGGTCAACCTATGACATGTCCTTTTCCATGGGGTGAGAAGAGGAAGGAAGATTGGCAGGATACTTTCATCATGGGACAGAAAGGAGTGTGGATGCATTATGATGATATGATAATTTTGTTTTCACTGCATCAGTTGTATGATGGAGGTATGATAAGGCAGAAAATTCATTTGTTTCTTTGGAGGATTGGGAGAGAGAAAGGGCAGATTTTCTCTCACACTTCGCATGATGCTGCAGGAGTAAGGGAAGACACTAGCATAGTGCAAGGAGCAGAACCTCCATCTTGGGAGGATCTCTACATACACAGTAGCATTTTGGGAAGATTCTTTGACACAATCTATGTCAAAGAATTGAGCTTTGGATTGATAGTGGCCCTACTCCAAAGGCTAGCAGCGCTGTCACTTGGGAGCTTGGATTTCTTGCTGGAGTGTTCTCAAGACCACTTCAAAAGTAATACACCTTGGAGGCATGTGGAAGATGAGCATGAGGAAGTAATGGATGGAAGCATCTCTTACCATGTTTTGACCTTCTTGGCTCGGACTCCCAAGCACAAGGAGAAAGATCTACATGTAGCATTTGTGGACTTTCCTTCCATACATTTTTATGCATACCATCCTTCAATGGAGGAGTTCACTTGGGAGGGAATTCAATTGAATGTATATCAGCATATGGAGAGATGCACAGCCCAAAAGATGAAGAAAATGTTGGCACAACCACTTCCCTACTCACTTGCAGCAAGGGAGAATTTGCACTTGAGCCATTTCAGCTCAATGACCGAAGTACATGTTGGAGGAGGTAAAATTTTGCTTTGTATTTTACACCCCCTTATCTATATGAGCATCATATCATACCAAGAAGGGTATTTCCTTCTTGCATATTATATTTTTATGTACTTGAGGCCACTTGCAACATTTATGATGGCCATTCTATTTGTGGATTGTGGGGGAAAGCCACATGGTTTTTGGTGTGCATCATTGGCACCAAATTATGCTTTCATGTTTCCATTTTGTAAAATGAATGTGGCAGCAAACAAGTGGCTGAAAAGACACTTGTTGCAATATGTATTGAGGTAGGCAAAGAATGCCCTACATTGGTTCCATGATTGGGACTATGTTCTACCTCCTTATTTTCATGTGTTTATGCTTCCATATTATGCTGCTAAAACATTGATTGTAGGAAGCACCATTGGAGGAGTGGCACAAGAGTTGAAGAGGCCCAATGAAAATCTGATTCTTCACATTACACATGCTGCATATTTTAGAAAGAACAGTGGGCACACCTTGGTTGCCATACTATACATCTTGCCTTCAGATGAGAGGACTCATTTGGGAGGTTTGAGTTCTTTGAGGAGACACCTCATGGGTGTTGGATTTGATGGGGAGGCTTTGGTTTTTCTTGAAGACCATTATATCTCAGCCATATATCAGTAGCAGCCCCATATATATCATAAGTGGAGAAAGAAGCAACAAGAGATGCACATATTGACTCCACACAATCAGCTATGCAACCCACCTTCTTTGCAAGAGCTAAAGGTGGAAGAGATCCTTCATGAGTTGCCATACTGGAGGGTGACTCATTTTGTTTGGTTGATAGCTTGGGGAGGAGAGATTAAAATGGGGATGATGAATCCCAATTTATATTAGCCCTCATGCTTCAAGAGGACCTACAAACAGCCCATTTTTGCTTCCATGGATGGTTCATTGTCACACAGCGTTAGCTATTTGGGATGCTTCCCAAAAGATGGCTTGCACACTTTGGAGGGGAAACTTGGAGATATATTGATGATGAAGCACCTTGATCCTTGGAGGATTTCATCTTATGAGTTTGGTGTAGGGGATAATAGGGTGCTCTTCAGTCCTATCCTTGCAGTTCCTTGAGGACAAGCAACATTTGGGAGGGGAGGACTGTATTATTCCAAAATTTGCACATAAGCAAATTGGAATATTAGATTTTGCTACTTTCACCTATGAGAGGAATAAAAAGGTAAGGAGGCCCATGAATAATGAAATATGAATCATTTCCACCTTAATAAGGAATGGGATCACTTCAGGAGCTGAATTTTACACTTACAAGTGTGAACAGGGGAAAAATAGATGAGGACATAGTCAAGTTTGACTAAGTCAACATGCATTCTTGAGGAGGAAGAGATCACCTAAGAAAACTGGTTCAATGTGAACAAGGATCAGCCTAAGACACATATGTAAACTAGATTGAAGATCCATACTATGAAAAGAGGCATTGGAGGTGGGTTAGTTGACCAAGTCAACAGTGCAGCCACAAAAGGAGGGAAGCAAGCTAGGGCAGCGTAGTTTTGAAAGAGGAAGCTTCATGAAGAAGTCACCTCAACATTGTGTGGGGTCTGGGGTGAGGAGGCTCACCAAAGGTAAAAGGAAGGCATAGAATCAAAGGGATATCATTCATGTAATCAGATATTTTGGTCTAGAGACCAATTTCATACTTCAGTTGTTTAGCCAGAGTTGCTGCACTGCTTAGTGCAAGGAATTCCTGTGCGAGAATTCCATCCTCTCATGAGATCAGCTTTCTTAAGGGATCAAAGGGGAGTGATTTGAGCTTCATTTCAGAACTTGGCTTGGGGCCATTCATCCATACTCAGCCACAGCAGATTCTCTTTCAGAAAATTGCGTCCTTGATGCAGAGGCAGCAGCAGCAGTGTTGTATCCTTTGATATTGTGCTAGTCTTTGAGGAGGAGGTGCTCATTCCCCTCTGGGAGTTTTTTAGAGAGGAATTTGGCCATGTTTCTGTATTATTAAGCTATTTCATGTCTTATTCAACCATTTATAATACAGAGATGTAGTAATTTCATTATTTCTGCAGTGCTACTTGTTATTCATGCATTTTGCTGAAAACCTTTGTTGGGTGTCTTATTTTACTGTATAAGCTTGTAATTCTCCATTTCTATATTGTTTGATCAATATAAGTTGCATATCAGTATTATTTTATCATTTTATATAGAAATCCTCATGGGAATTATGCTCTCACTGTATTCATAAATTTTTGTTTAATAAAGTCATGGGAAATCAATGTTTTCTAGCCTAGTCGGGAAAGGTGGAGCTGTTTAATATATCTAGAAGCATTTTTTTGAGCTTAAATTCATATCATAGTTCCCTCGTGACCTAATCTATCATATCCAGCCATTTTCCTTGCTTATTTGCACACACATTTCTTAAAACAACCTATTTAGGGCATAAAACACCCTTTTTCCCCACTTTTTGGATCATGAAATGCAGTACCAGTTGCTGCTGTAGCTAAAAATTATTTCTATGTATTTATTATGCATATTTTAAGCTTATTCATCATAAAAATACCGTTATACAGCTTATTCATTGCAGAGTTTCAGATTTGGAACATTACACGGGATGTCTTGGCAGAGGAGGCACAAGAACCCTTGAGCATAGGTGTCATAATATGGGAAAATTCATCTCAAAAAATTGGCCTTCCCATGCAGGCTTTGGATTTTCCTAAGGGTTTGAGGTGGAGGTACCTCTTTAATGGCTTGGACCTTCAGGGGGTCCACACGAATCCCTTGTTGGGACATAATTAAACCTAACAGTATTCTTGCGCTGATGCAGAAGATGCACTTGAGGGGGTTCAAGCATAGGTTGTATTGATGAAATCGTTGGAATACCAATCGCAGATATTTCAGATGGTCTGAGCGCTTCTTGGAGCGGACCGTCAGGTCGTCTACGTAGGCAAGGATAAGGTGCGCTAAGTCATGAAATATGTAATTCATGGCCCTTTGAAAGGTGGTGCCAGCATATTTTAGGCCAAATGGCATTACATTGTATGCAAATGTGCCCCAGGGAGTGGTAAATGTAGTTTTGTACCAGTCCGTATGGCAGATTTGGATTTGATTGTAGTCGGAGAACCCATCCATGAAGGATAAAGCCTCGTGGCCAGCACAAGCAACGATGACTTGGTCGATGAAAGGGGTGGGATAATTGTCTTTAGGACAAGCCTTGTTCAAATCCTGAAAATCGGTGCAAACACATATTGTGTCCTATTTTTTCATGACAGGAACAGGGTTGGAAACCCAAGATGTATAGGCAATGGGGTAGATAAACCTGGCTTTGTGAAGCTTGTTGATTTCTCATTTTATTTATTTTGCCTTATATGGGTGTAGTTGACGTTGTTTTTGGCGTACTGGGGGTATGTCTGACCAAGTGTCAATATGGTGCTCTAAGATATTAGGACTAAGCCCCGACATTTCTGAGTAGTCCCACGCAAAGATATCTCTATACTCTTGTAATAGTTTGGTGTAAGAGGTTATTTCTTCTGAAGAACATGCTGCCCCCAGTGAGATTTATTAGACTTTTGTTGGATTTTGAGATATGTTCACCTTGATGGTAGGTGAAATATTCAACATATTTCCTTCCTCAAATGCATCAAGCATTGGGATGGGGTTTTTGAACCAATCGACCTTTCCTAATGGCAGGAAATATTTTGACTCGATGGCATAAATCTCTTGTTCAGTTGTCTTGTTAGGACTGAACACTTTCTTGCGAAGAAAAATAAAATGGTGATGAATTGCATCCCATGGGTAATCTAGCTCCGTCATGGCCTCTATGATATCCTCATCCGAATGAAACAAGAACCCGAAGGTGGATTGTTCTTGAGTAGGTTTATACTAAATGGGGGCAATCCAGGTGGAGCTAGTTGAAAGACACGAAAAAGATTTGATCGTGGATGTGGTGGAACTAGACGCGGTCAATAGAGTGTAGATGGATTGGGTATGCACTGTCATAGGGACAACTACTCCCATAACTATGGCTGACTCGACACCTATGGCAGATGAGCAAACAGCTTGAGTCATGGTTATGATACATGATGACATGAATCATATATGGTGTGTCATATCGTCGGCGCTTGTTGGGGGATGAATTTCCCTAATTGGTCGTCTTCTAGATGGCCACAATGGGATGGATCTATCTGTCACATCCTATTGATTTGTCATACTTTTCATGGATTCCGAGTCTGTGACATCTTCGTGGGAGAGGAAAAATATGGTTTATCGCATACAGGATAAAGTCGTGCAGAATCGTGGTATATAGTTACAACGACATACAGGGTGGTTGTCACCACATATCTGACATGAATATGGGACGTCCATTTCGCCGGGATATTCTATATGAATTGGGTACCATCATTGGAAAATTTCTAAAGTAGGATAGTCAATGATGAAATGATCAAGTTCATCGCATAGTACGCATCGTTCGACCGGGGGGGTGGTCTAGCATGGAGTCTTTCAGGTGATTGTCGCTCTTCCTGTAGGTATAGGATGATGCGAGGTTCATTGCTGACAGACTAGATGGAGGGATATTCTTGATAAGATTGCTCAATGGCATGCAGGGCATCCCTATATCACAGGATCTCTGGGAAATGGTGGTTATAGTGCCCATAGTTTCTACAGAGCGCGCATGCGTGATTGGTACGCAGCGCTTTGTCTTTACCTTTGGTGGTAGGTTCCTTTTTACGAGGACGCGGCATCGCGATTTTTGTCTCAAATCCAAGGAGTGGTTTTAATTCATCCAACTCTAGACATATATGGGTAGGGTGACCTATGACATCACATATGGCACAGACTGGTGAATCCCTTTGCATGGTAGGGGTCACCATCTTCTTTCCTCTCTTTTCAATTTTCTTGGTTATGATTACCAGTTTTTCAATGGTAACTTCCTTTGCAGGGGTAGTCTCAACCGTTTCTTGGATGGGTGGGGGCTCCTCGAGACTGAGGGGCTTCAACCCTGTGGCAGTAACATGGGTGGTTCCTATTCCTGTGAGGGGAATGAGGTACCAAACTGGGAATGCCAACGATATGTTGGGTAATACCAGTGTTGCCAAAACCTGCTGGGAGACGAAGCCAGGTGGGGGGTAGAGGAAAGGGGTTTGGGATGTGGCATATGCTAGAGAGGCCACCGTGGTCGATTCCTCGGTGTTTTTACTGTTTGAGCCCATGTCCTGACTAGACTCAGCGCTTGATGTGGACATCATGCATACCGGGGCTCCTGCGACATCGGATGATGACTCAAGGATGATGGGAGGATCTCCTAGGAATGATTCTAAGATAGACAACGGCTTGAACGGGCCAAGGCCATACTCTTGGTAAAGTGAAAGACCATCCAAGACTGTATCTACATAGGGTAGAATTACATCGGTGTTTTTTAGGGGACGCTTTTCACTATGCATCAGCTGGTCTACCGTAATGATTCGATCCTCGTGGGGGAACATCATAATGCGGAAGATGGAGGAGGCTACGGTAGACATGGCATACATGTAACTTTTCCCAAGGAGTATATTGTAATCCAAGTGGGCATCCAAGACTTCAATGTCTATGTGGACCGTCTTGCTGGCTAAGAAGACCGTTATGTTTTCGTAGAGGTCGACGGGAGTCGAGGGATGACTGTCATATGCTCTGAGTGTGATGACTGAGGGTTTGAGTTCAGGAGACCCTAACTTCTGCCAAACATTTTTTGACATGATGCATGTCGATGTGCACTCGTATATCACACATCAGTGAATAGTGATATTCTGGACCGATACTGGTATCTGGAAGGCAACCATGGAAGGAAGCCTAGGGGTGGCTTTGTCTAGGTCGAAAGCCATTAGGCATATATCGTTAGGATCGATAGCACCTAATGTAGAAACTAGGGCTTTTCGTTGTTTTTGGCATGACTGTAGTACTTACATAGCTAACATAGCAGTGGAAGATTGTGCTAAATCGTCCATAATTCTATAATGATGGGCCACTTTGGAGTAATTCCCTGCTCGCCTATTAGGTCCCTTTGCCATCTTTGGCAATGGTTCTGTAGGCTTCTTTGGAATGGTCAAAGGTATAGTCGGTGTACTGGTATTAACCCCTGACGCATTGGTTTCTAGTGGGGTGTCGTAGTTGCGATTCTGTGTTTGGAAAAACATCTCTTCTCCAGTCATGTATATCTCATGGCTATTTTTCCCAGAGTTGTCTGGGTTTTGCTGCTGAGTGTTGACTGTCCCTTGATGGGGGAAAGGTTCTCGCATTACAGCAATTTGCTGGGAAATCCTCCTTGTTCTCGATTACTCTATAGCTTTTTTAGCTTAGGGAGTTCGGGACAGTGGTGAGTATAGTGTCCGTACACACCACATATTGAACAAGAATGGTTTGTTCATAGAGGTGGCCTTTTGCCTTGTCGTTGGGCATTGCTTGGATCCTGGTTTTGATTCTGGCTGGAGTAGCCTCCAGTTTGGGATCATGGTGGGTGCTGCTAGTTGCTGCCCCCCTTTCCAGGGTTCCCTTTTGGCTTGTTTTTTGACTTTTTCTTTACCACGTTAGAAGGATAGTTCTCCTGGTTATACCGGTGTGGTTGGTTTTGGGACGACTACACAAAGTTCACCTGTGTGTTTGTTTGCATAGGTTGGTCGTGTGTTGGGGACTGAGCATAACGTTGTCATGTGTTTTCACCTAGCCATTGGAGGGGATCTCTTCCGTTAGTGTTTCTTTCTGCGTATTGGGTCCCCTCAACCGAAGGGTAAGGTCCTCTTTGGTGATACGCTTGCGCCCTATTAGTCAAATTTTGTTGAGGCATATGATGACTTCGAAATCTGGGTTGAGACATGTTCTAGGTACAACTATGTGTGTAACTGGGATTTTGACTGTTGCTGCCTATGTATCCTTGGGTCATTGACCCAATTAGTCTGTCTGCATAGTTTGATGCACCTGGAAATTCTTGATAAGTTTGCAGGCGCAGGGCATTAAGCAAGATGTTGTAGATGTATCCTGACTATGTATAAATTAGTTCAATTTGTTGGGCTTTACTGATTGCATCCTCTTCAGATGTGGGGTTGCGTTGCGCCACATCCTTTGAAATCTCCGCCATCAGAGTTTTCAAGAATATATCTAAGAGGACCCGGTCGTCGAGTTTAGCTTTGCATAAACTCCGACGCCGCCTCCATTCATGGAGATGGTCTAAGATATGGATGGTGGGGGATTGTCTAAAATGAGTCAGAAAATCCATTCCCGAATCATGGTGAATGGGTAACTGAAAGTATGTAAAGAATGTGGTAGCAAGGGCCCTAAAGGTTCCATGTGAAGCAGGAGGTAACTCCACGTACCACTTTGTGGATACTCCCATAAGAGTGCATTGAAGTAGCCTCCATCGAATAGTGTTGTCAATGATGTTATTCGATCAGAACCACAAGTGAAAGGTCATTACATGATTACCTAGGTCTTCCGCTTGCTTACCTTCGAATTTTGGTATGTCTGAAGGGAGCTTTGTGGGCATGGGAGGCAAATTGGGGTCGTGTGCTATGGGGTCATTCGTCATCTTAGATAAATCAGGTAGATTCGAAAAAGCTAAGAAAGGTGACTGGGAGGTTGACACCATGGCAATTTGTGAAGACACAAAGTTCTGGTTAGGACGAGGGTCAGTCTGCGATGTACCATGTTGTGTATTTAGCTAGCTTCCCGAATGGGACGCACTCCTCTACCCCCTATGGGTCAAGGGAGGAGTGGTGTGCGGTGTGGTGTTGGGAGACCATCTAGGGTTCCCAACTATGGTTTCTCCAATAAAGGAT
Organism: Pinus albicaulis; assembly: GCA_034641835.2. Lineage (NCBI taxonomy): Eukaryota > Viridiplantae > Streptophyta > Pinopsida > Pinales > Pinaceae > Pinus > Pinus albicaulis. The sequence continues at coordinate 1,493,414,102 of CM076570.1, read as the reverse complement.
GAACCAATGACGGTGGCAGTGTTCCGTCTTTGACGCCATAATGGAAAAATACCTGGAATCCCTCCTGGTAATGGGGGGAGGTCCAAAAGATGTCTGGATCAACGAGGTTCTGTTGGGACCGTTTGGGTGTCGACTAGGTTAGGTTTTGGAAAAATTTAAGAGGATAGAGTCTATGATCAAAGCAAAATTATGGCCACATACATAAAACAAAGCGAAAATAAGATAAATTTTCCTTTTAACTTAATCTATGTGGTCACTCAAGCGAAAAAAATGGTTTTTGTCTGTTTTGTGCATGATACTCAAAATCCTAGAAGACCTTTTGCATCCTCACACACTCAAAAATTAACTAGGCCTTGAGAATATTTCTTGCGAGTGCTGGAACAACGTCCCGTAGGAGCTGGCAGCACCCCCAGTCAGCCGAAGAGAATCTACCAAGGTAAGGGTAGAGGGTCTGGCGCTTGCCTACACCGTCACCTATAGGGTAAAGGATGCCCTATTTTTTGGCCACTAAGAACCACCATCCCATGTGAGCATTTAAGTCTTGGGCTTCTTGGTATTCATCTAACAGTACTGAGTATTAGCCGGGTCAAGTAGCCCTAACTGATATCGCACGCATTGCGCCTAAGCCTAACCCCCTCTGAATCGGGTCTCTGTGGCACTCAGGTTTTCTTTGCCATGGGTTGATAGGTGGATTTGAAACTCCGTAAATACAAAAATTCTATGTTTCAATATGAATTTTGATCAAGGCGGCTTATTGGATGCCTACCCCCTTGATCCTAACTTAAACTATAAATTCTTTTGTGGCCCTTGTGGGGAGAATTTAGTGAGTTCGGTTAAGTTAGTTTTAGGTTTCTTTCTTTGCTTAGTGGGTGAGTGTGTGTGAGCATAGGGTGAACAAGCGCATAGTTTTAACATGTGGATATCTTTGATCCATTACAAAATCCCCTAGTTAAACTATGTTATATTTGTTCCTAGCTCAAATGGAAAACATGTGCAGACAATGGGCTGCTTTCAAATTTTCCTAGTCAATCTATGTGACTAACTAAGGGAGATGGAAAATCGCGAATATAGAGCATTCATATGCTTACCTAAGAACACCGAAGGGTGCAAAGGTAGCAGAGATTACTTGATCTAATCAACGATTCAATCCTAGTCCCACAATTCCTAAATGAAAAAATTGAATTGAACTAAACAATTTTTACATTAGAAAGAAAACTAGCTATGCATGCGTGGTCCTAGGACACTTACTTAGATTAGTTATCTAAGTGCGAATACCAAAATTTGAAAAAAATAAATTGTTTGAAATGCAATGGTTAATTTTCCCCCTACTTAAACTATGTGAATATTTTTGCAAAAAACAAACTTAATGCAAAACTAACTTTAAGCCTACAAAAATCAACTAAAAGTGAGTTCTCAGAAGCTGTGGAGTATCAACACAAGTGCTGGAAGATACATTAGGGGCTGCCAAGCAACTTACAAGTAGAAAAATGCAGAATATTTGGATAAAATCTCATTCTGCAAATTGCGCGCAAAAAACCTTGACAGGTGTGCTTTCCTATGCGCAGGTCAGTGCTAAATGTGCACCCTGCACATCTATGAGGAACAAATGTGCACAAAGTCCTGCAATTGAAAAAACATTAGGAGCTGCCCTTCTTTAGTCTATCACTCAAAGTGAATCAAGGGACTGCAAGATGGATCATAGGACTATAAGCTCCACTCTCCAGCATAGACAAGGGTTTCCTGCAAAATATGGCACAACCACATAAACTTGGTAAAACATTAGTGGAGTCGCCAATCCTATTGTGGTGGATTTGACGCATGGGTGTACGAAATCACACCAGTTTAAGGGGTGTGGTCTTTCCCTTTAAACTATTGGTAATAGGAAGAAAGTGGTGGAGTTCAAAAGAACACAATACAGTGGAAAAAGTATGCAAATGTAATGCTCAAATTAAACTAAAACTAAAACAAAAATATACAGAAGCTTTAAAGATAGTCAAACGACAATAATGCAAATGATGGCTCTAGGCCTCTTCTTATTAAACATCTGATATGGAGAAGAAATTTTACCCACTTGCCAAAGGGCCCTAGACAATGGTTTTAGGTCCCGATGCAAGGATGTTTCTTTCCAAGCTCTACCTTCGTGTAGTCTCCCTCTCTCTCTATTGTGATGGACTAAGATTGTTGGGTGGCCAAAAATCGAGTCCCCTCTAGCTCCAGCTCCGGGTTACACACTGCTAGTATTGCTTGGGCAATTCTGGCCAGCATAACAATGTGATCACCCATTATTCATCTCATGGTGGCTTTATATAGGGAATTTCAAATCCTCCTTCCCTCCCTTGGTACATTGTGGATGGTGACCCAAGGGAGAGGTATGATTCCATTGTGTGCTCCAAATATTCTATTGTGTGTTCACATAGTGTTTAAGGAGGCGTTGGTGGCTGTCCTTAGGCGGCTTCACAAAAGGAGTAACTTGTCCTTGCCTAGTGTGGTCTCGAAAAGTGACATTTTTCCACTTTCAGGAATGCATGCTTATCGGGCAAAAAGGCGTGCAGAAGGCGCTCTTCTCGAAGGATAATGCATGCAATAAGCATTTTAGACTAGTTCAAATTTGATTTTTATCCAGCCTTTGAGATTTTTAAATACTTTGAGATCCTGTAATGTTTTTCAACCCTGGTAAACCTTTGGCATGACATTAATTAATGTCATCTTCAGGTGTACGATTTTCCAGTGTTAACAGTGCTTTTATCCTATGTGTTATATTTCTGTTTCAAAGGAGAAATGGTTATTTATCTTATGATGTTTTGTTCCATGTATCTATTTGAATATAGTTTGGCATTAACACACTTTTGAATATGTTATACTATTATCTTTTGATACATATGCAATACAGACATTTAAAAGTTGTGATATAAACTTTATCCAATTGATTTAATTAACTATTTAATTAAACCAATTACTTCAAATACTTTTCATATCTCTAAGTGTTTGTATGATCTTCATTTGCATCCACTGAAAGATCATTTTTATAGATCGCACAGAGAATATATTTCACTCCCAAGATACATAATAGATAGATATATTATTTCTTGCAATCTTGCTAATACTTCCATCTACCAAGTTACATATATTTACAAATCCATCCATTCATTCAATTATATTCCACTGGGAAACTGGTCCTATAAATCCATTCGGAGCCACCATTCCAGAAGGATAAGGGATGGTTTTTAAGTCCCCGACCGGGTGGTTTCCTCGATGTTGTTGCACCAATTTTTGGGGCCTCAACAAGCCCACAAGTTCAATGATAGCCTCTAATCATGCAACATCGCTCATGCTGCTCCTATAATAGTTATGTTCTTTCTTTCTGCAACCTCATTATGTTGTGGGTTATGAGGTGTTATCAATTCCCGTCAAATTCCTTCTGAAGCAAAAAACTTATTGAATTCATTCGACACATGTTATCCACTATTATTGCTCCTGAGAGCCTTTAACTTCTTGTCTAAATATTTATTGACAATTTTTTTGAACTCAAAAAATTTTGAGAACGTTTGATCTTTCTTATGCATGAAGAATATCCAACACTTGCATAAAAATCATCTAAAAAAATCACATAATACATGTGTTTGGATGTGGGCATTGTTGAGAATGGTCCAGAGGAATCTGAGTGAAATCTTTCAAGGATCGCTTTCGCTCGACTGTCCTTGTCATGATATGTGGCTTTGGTGTACTTCCCCAATGTACACCCTTTTCATGTATCATGCTACTCAACTGTACCCTTGGGAAGTCCTGTAGAAATATGTTGCATGATCTTCAAAGTACCATGGTGTATATGGACCAATATTCTATGCCATAACTCACCGACGTCTCGGCTATGCACCTTATCTACTTTTGTGCTCAAGGAAGCATAGTCTTATACATTCTATTTGTAGAGGTTCTTTACTTGAACCTCAATATTATTCACTTGTCCTATGGCTATGTGATGAAGGAATGCCTTTTGTTTGCTAAATATCACATTGTAGCCACGGTCTTCCAACATAGCAACTGAAACTAATTTCTTTTTCAAACCAGGAACATACATGACATCTTTCAAAGTGATGGGAGAACCAGTCTCCCTCTAAAAGGTAACAATACTGATTTCGGTCGCACTATACCTCCCATCATCTACCATCTCAATGTGCATCTAAATATCCTCCCCCTCCAAATCGCTAAATAACTCTTTTTTCCCCTAAATAACTCTTTGTTGTCAGTCATATGGAATGAAACTCTACTATCTAGGTACCACACAAATCCCATCACTAATGAAACCATGCATACGATGAAGGTGAATTCCAACTTAAATTGTGAAGCAATAGCTTCACCTTCCGCTCCTCTTGAGTGATCTGAAAGGAGTGTATTAGTTTTGTTGTGCTAAGTGTCCAATCAGTAAGATAAACATGTACAATTTGTCTTCATATGTTTGCTTAAGGAATGATACAATTAACCATGAAATATTGATGAATTAGTGAACTTAAAGCATGTAAATAAGCCTTAAAAACACTGAACAATAGTGCATAATAGAGAAAAACATTCACACATAAGTTTTACACAGTAGGCATGATGAAGCAGTTTACCCCTGCTAAACTACATATGTTGGTCCAGCTCCCAATGGCATGTCCCTCTTTGTCATTATGCTCAAAATTGTAAATTACATATCTTTGTAGGCCTCTAATGGCTATTTTCTCTGCACTAATGGCTTTAGAATTCTCAAATTATTCTAGGTAGACTCTTGTTTCACCAAAATTGGTCGAAAATTGACCTCTCCATGCCTTTTTCCTAATGTCAGTTAGAAAATCTCCACTAACTGTGGAGAACTGCAGTTAAATTTAGTTAAATTTAGTTTAAACCCTAAAAATAGGGGCGCGCTATATTCTCCACCAAATTGACCGTTTGGTTAAACATATAATGGTTGGGCGGGGTGGTGACATACCCCGCTGTTAACTCCACATATAACGTTTGAACAAACCGCATAGTGGACGGAACCCAAAGATTAAGCATTATTCACAAACTGTTTGAATTGATGGTCTAGCAGTCCACCAGATAACAGGTTTAAACCACCGCATTAACCATTTAAACTCTGCCATACAACTTGGAACTTGGAGTAGTGGTTCTGCAATCCTTTAATAGTCGTGTTAAAAACTTCAACCCCCACCATGTGATCCCTCAAAACCCGTCGGAGCTAGCGTTTAACACGACCGCCATTTCGAAACCACAACTGTAACATAAAATTTAACTTCCCACATGTGAACGACTTGACATTAACCGCCAATGGATACAGTTTTTGTTAGCCGTTTGGTTATACATTTACTGCCATGGTTTTTACACATGTGAATAGTACTTGGCATTAACAGTTAGCTGTTGTGGCTTAGAGGGAGGCCTAAGGTTCTAGCGCAAGGGCATATGGAGGGGGTTTGGCCCTCCGAGGCTGGCCTCCCCAACCCCCGAATGCAAAACCATTAAGCAATAACATTAAACTCGTTGCATATAAGGTTAATAACTTCACGTAGAGTGGGCGGTAGAACGCGGGCTTGGCAGATGAGAGGTTGGGTGGTCGACTCCCCCAGACTCCATATAAACTTTTACCACTGAAATTTGAGGACACGTGGTATCCTATGAGCTTGCCACATGTCGATCATCCAATCGCACACCCAAAAAACATCCAACGGCTCAGAATCATCACCGTACCTTAAACAATCAACGGCCCACCATGTGCCTAGTGGTGCCATCACATTAGCCCAAAAGAAAATAGAATATTCCAAGAATATTCCACTAGCTATACCTACAAGCTGACTGGGAATCCAGTCACCAAAATTTTGTTGTTTGGGAAAATGAACACAACGCGATATCTTCCTCATACAACATCGGTTTTTCGAACCATTTATGTTATCGGAATCGCGACAATGAGACCTTTCCGGTCGCTCAAGTTCGAACCTGTTTCGAGCACTTTCATTTTTGAGCATATGACTTGATCTCCTTATCACACCTCCCCAATAGGAATCTTTTGGACCCTGGCAAAATCTCTCTGGACTACTAAACATGAAGATGAGGAGACTATGTCCCCACTCTTCCAATCTTAATCCACTTAAATTTCCCTAATTTCATTAATTGGATATTTTCATGAAATGACAAATTTTTCCTTGATTCTATTGACCAACCATTCCTGACTTTGACATAGTCATGTTGTGCATTTTTTTTTTATTTTTTTTTTGTAAGCTTAGGTAGATCCTTCCCATTTTCTATTAATTTAAAAAACCGGGCAACATAGATACAAAAATACACCTCAGCCTGCCCGAAGGAAACCAGGTCTGTTGGCCATCTAAGTGCAATGTATGTCACCCAAAACATAAACAACCTTAATAACCTATACAAAGTTTGACGATAATTAATATCTAAGTCTGGTAATAATAACATTAACATAAAATAAAACTATCCTCTAAAAAAGAAGAACTGATATCTCTAATCATCTTTTGACTCCATTAGGGCAAGGTCTTTAGCGTTGGAACCGGGGATTTCAACTTGCTGCAATGCTTTTATATCCTTCTCCATTCTACCTAGTCTGGCATACTGATGCAGTTGAAAGATTTTTATTTCCTGAATATTTCTTTTTATATCTGCTATGGTGGACCCTAACTTCAATTCACCTATCTCTTGAGTCAACATAACAACTTTTTCCAGCAGACATTTTATCAACCAATAAGTTTGAATTGAGTGCTGGAACAGAGAAATACGCCCACTGGTATGCCCTAGATCACCAATTACATTATGCAGATCTTATAATGCCATATCATCCTCTTCATCCATATTGTTTATGAATTCTGTTTCCCATCCATAAATATGAGATTTAACAGAACAGGGAATTTCTTCTGCAAAGGTTTTAATTATCGACTCCATGAGTTCTTTTGTTGTCTTCCTACCTCTTTTTGCTAGCTAAGGAGGGATAGGTTGTTTTCCTTTATCTCCATTAGGTTTCCTATCTCTGGTTTTCTTCACCATCTTAACAGAAGCAATAAGAGGCACTATTGATACCATCATCCAAGAAACAGTTCCACGACATATACATATCAGAAAACTGGAATGAAAAAAAGTTGGTAAGCAGACAGACATACCCTTCCCCCAAACCAATCTACTATCAACACCAACTATGTTTACTGGAAGCAAAAGCATTAAAACAAAATAGAGAAACCCAGATATACAACTCCACATACCTGGAACAACCCAAATTTTCAACCCACAGAGCCCGTAAAAACCCAAACCAAACAATTAAATTGCTAGCAGGTAACCAAGGCCAGAACCAAAAGCAAAAATAGCAAACCATGCCCAATTCCAAGATTTGACCAACCCATAAAATTGGTAAACCATTAGACGAAAAGCAACAGGATGCCCTACTCAATGGCCTACTAAGATAAACAACGCTCACAATCTCTGGAAAATTCGCGAGAATCGTAGAATTATCCTACATTCTCATCTTATAATTATCCTGCATTCTCTACAACTTCTGAACAAAGTCATAGGAAGTTTCTTCCAGGATCCTAATAGAAATATAGTGAAAACTATCCCACGAGCAAATTCCAATGCATACAGAACTCCAACAACAACATCCTTCACAGAACTGAACAAAACAACTTTTATACAAAAAGTATAAAAACACCATGATTATTATTTGCATGCAACGGAATTCTGATACCATCTTCATTTGCACAGCTAGGATAGAGGATAATACATACCAAGTCTCAACAAGAAAATGCTCCCAACATCTTCGGCTATTTCTTCCCATGGACGCATAACCAACTTCACAAAATAACAGAATGACAAAAAACTTACTGTTGATCATAAGTCACCCCCTGTTTAATTTTTGTCATCAATCTGCTCGAAAACCCTCGAGTCCTTTCTCTTTACCTTGTGAATTCATTTTAACGCTTATCGTTACCTGCCTTTTCCGCCAAATAACATTGCGCAAGTCTAAGGGCCCGCGTTCAAAATTATTTAAGGTTCAGCCCTTTTGGCCCTGGCCCCCTCTGCTTTTCAACTCTGCGTGACCAAAAGTTGAAACCTTATGCCAGGCCCAAAGGCACTCATCAAATGCATTTCGGGTGCACTCCGAGCCGCCCGATTAAATTTAGATCAACGGCCCATAGTATACCCTCCTTTGTGGACCCTGCACCCGCTCTCATTGCAAAAAACTGGCCTGTTTATTTCGCACCACCTTTGCTGGGCAAGTGGTATTCCTCCTTCGGCCAGTGATTCCATACGCTGATCGCCGCGTGTCCCAAACCATTGTTCCAAAACTGCTCCATTTCGCGCGTTATCGTTCGGTTTTAGTCGCGCAGCAAAATCAACGTGAGCTGTTCGATTTACGGGCTTTCATCCGATGGTGACCACTCTTCGAAGCTGCGTATGTTTTAAATCAAGATTATAGTGCCCGTGGCCCACATCACATCACTGCCTGACGCAGTTTAAACCATCGATATTATTTCAAAATCGGATGGCCTAAAATCATTTACCTGTCCTACTATTGACTCAAGCCTCCCTCCACGTCATCCCTCCACGTGTTTCCATCGTGCATCCCTCAGCCTTCCATATATCTTTTAGGGTCGAAGGACCACTGTCCACGTCTAATTTCACGTATCCCTTCAATTATTCTCTGCCATTCCTCTGCGTTTTCCACCACCCCGCATCATTTCATCATTCCGCCAAGTATGCACCACCATTTCCATCAACCCCGCCACGTTCACCATCCCTGTATCCGGTTTTCTTAACATACTTGTGGGTTTTGCAGGTTGCGGTGACGAGGAATCACCATTAATCTCCGCCTCCATTACAGAAGCCAAGAACGCATGATAGGACCATGTTTCAGGAGCAAAACTTATGGAAAATATCCGGGAGCTACTATGATATGAACACCATTAGAGAAAGCAATGATTTAAATCTATTAAACCCTCCAGGGTCATTCAAATACACAGGTTGAGCAGTTGGAGAATTAATGGCGCAGATAGAGAATATCAGTAAAGAGCAGGGGATTAAAGAAATGTATTTAAGGACTTCGGGGCTTTTACATACCCTTTTGGAGGCAAAGTACCAGATCGAAGACCCTGCAGATCACTAGAAAGATCTTTTCACAGAAAACAATGCCTTCAAGGTTTATTTCAGCCGAATTTTCTTCAGGAAAGGACAGAAGGTTCAGGTGAATTTCTCTCTATACTGTGTTCCTGAAGAGATTTTCTACCCAGTGCATTTATTTCAGTCAGCAGCAGAGTACACACAACTCAGCATGGTCATTCAGTAGTGTGGGCGCGAAGGTTTTCCGCCATTTTGATTAAATTAAGCCAATTAAATGAGCATCAACTACCTCATCTACTAGAATTTTATGTTTCCTCTATAAAAAGGAGGAAGAAAGACATTGTAAATGTTCCAAACTTGTATCAGAAAGTTGTGCTTTGAAAGGAATTTTGTATACACTTTGTTAAAGCTTTTGTGTGAAGTCTCAGAGCCCATAGGGTCTCAGTGAGGAGGAGTTCTCTCTGTAATGAGGATTCTGGTCTTTAGTATTTCATAGTATGTAACTTTCTCTAATGTCTTAATACAATATTTCATTTCATGCATCTTCTTCTTGTATCATGTTACTGGAATGCGAGTGGCTCGCTAATTTTAAGTAAGGATTCATCCTAGTTGATGCCCATACTTGGATTAGTCAAGTGCTTTAAATAGGCTCAGGCATGATATACTGTTCCATGTTCATTTCATCCATGCTTTCTACTATATTAGTTGCTTTGAGAGGGTGATTTTAAAACGCCTTTGTCATGTATGGATTCTTAGATTGGTAAGCCCATGCATGGTTCTGTTGTGTATCTGGGTATCTGCTCAAGGTTAACTAGTATCTCCTTATATTTCTTTCACCACATACACTTTCTGATATCTGATTTCTGTGGTATATTATTTGAATCGGCCCTCTTTACAGTGAATTGTCTCTTAACTGTTTCATGCTTTTATATTGGAGCTTTGCAACTTGCCTCTGCAACATTACTTTCTCTGCAACAATTTCTGTAGATTCTGGTCCCATTCAAACCAATTTCCTTGTCCTACAAGAGATAGCAGGAGAGCATTTGGACTGACACCCAAGTTATATTATATGCTCCTTGCTATGATAAGATGTCCTAGGCACTGGTCTATGGCAACTCTAGGCTGTCTCTAGGAGCTACAACATCTTTCATGGCGCCATTTCCAAGGACGAATTTAAGAAAATCAATTTCCCTGGGCCTCGACAAATCACATTCACTCTCTAATCAAGTGAGCACAGAGAGTTGAAGAGTTGCATATCTCTCACCTTGGTGACTCCACTGTTGTTTATTTGATAAATCTATCAGTAGTCTTGGCTCCTCGTAAGCCACATTTGAGGTCAAATATGTCTCAGCTAAAGACACCTTCAGTGTCTAACCCAGAAAATATTATTCATAAGAGAATTTGGAAAGAAAGGTAGTCAGCCTGTGCTGCAATTCTTGAAGTTTCTGAAGAATATTATCTGTCTTCCTCTTCTCAGGAAGTTCAAATAGAAAATCCTGACTCCACTGAAGAAAATCCTGAATATTACTCAGATAGCCCACCCAGGGGAAGTGCTAGAATCAAAAAGAACTTTTGTCCTACCCCTGAGGCCGAGGAAGTTAAAGAAGTTACAGAAGTAGCCCCTGTTAATCGTGAATTATTTCCATCTACACCTCAGGCTTCTGTACAGTATATTCCTATTGTTATTCATACTCCACTTCCACCTCCTCCTCTTCCTCTGTTTGTACACCAAACTGTTGCACAACCCCCACCTCCTCCAATGGCTAATGTTCCAGCTTTCCTACTGAATAAATATGCTCCTTTGGCTCTACCTCAAGTGTTGAATGATATGCCTCAAGATTATTTGAAAATATTGCCTAGATTTAATGGAGAAAATGAAATTGATGCTCAGAAACACCTTGAGGTCTTATGTTCTTTTGCAGAGAACTTAAATGTGGAACATTTGGATGTAGTTTTAAGATTGTTTGTTCAATCTCTTGAGGGTGAAGCCAGAAAATGGTTCAAAACATTAGCAGAATGCTCAGTTAATACCTGGGATAGAATGGAAGAGCTTTTTCTAAGAAAATGGGGAGAAAATAAAGATCATGGACAGTGTCTTATTGAATTCAATACACTCAAGAAGAAACATAATGAAGGGGTGTCAGAGTTTATCAAGAGATTTAATAAGCTATATATAAACCTTCCTGTAGATATGAAGCCTCATCAGAATGCTGCCAAATTTGTTTTCATTGCAGCCTTTGACTCAGATTTTGGTTTCTCTTTGAGAGAAATAAAACCTATCACTCTAGATGATGCTCAGTTAGATGCTCTTGAGTTAGAAGCAAACTTTGCCTCCACTGGGAAACTAAAAGGAAAGGTTGAACATGATACCAGGAGAAGAGGCAAAGAAGAGGTATCTACTTCAAATCAGGACAGAGATCTTGACAAAATGGAAGAAATAGGTAAAATGATCAAGAAGTTGGTCAAACTTGAATTAGAGGCAAAGAATCTAGCCCCCAAGAATTTCCAGAATGCTCTGAACAGAGGCTATAATCCTCAGCATAGAAGACCACCATTGCAAATATTGCCAAGAGAAAAAAAAGAGCAACAAGATCAGGTACCACATCCATTATACCTGGAAGGTCTAGTAGATGATTCTACTGAAGATACCGCTTATGAACTAGAGGATTCAAACCTTGCTTTCTCAAATAACGATGAAATAGAATGCCTGTTGCAAGAAGAAGAAGAAGCAAAAATTGATCATTGTTGTAAACAATTTGAGGAGTTCATGCTAGCACAATTCAATCGAAAATATGATCTCATATCTTCAAGGAAGAGGACTCAAACTCAGGATCAAGAAGAAGAGCTACCTTAGGAGGAGACACCTGCCCAGAAGGAGTCAGCAACGAAGAAAGCCACAGGAAAAGGTAAGAGTCCTCTAAACAAACCCTTGCAATCTGATGATCAAATTCCTTCTTCCTCAAAAGTAGTCAGTCCTCCTAATGCCGAGTCTGTATCCAAAGAATCAAAACCCCTAGCTGAAAATAGGGAGTCAAAAGAATTTGTAATAGAGAAGTCCCCTCCTGCTTTTAATTTGCAAAAAGAACTTGAGAAAGTTAAAATCCCAGTCCCCTTGACTGAATTACTGAAACAACCTGCATACCAATCTCAAGTTACTTCTTTCATGTTCCCTCCTGAAACACTGATTATTCCAGATAGTTTAAACCTTCAAGAAGAAAGACCCATGGTAGTATTTGGCCCACATGTCGAGGAGATAGACCCCTCTACTCCTCCTTTTTATGTTTCTCTAGTGATCCATGACCTGCTTTTACATAATTTTATGCTAGATTCTGGAGCTTCCCATAATCTGATGCCTTTTTTAGTCATGGAGCAACTAGGACTTCAAATCACATGTCCATATAAAGACCTATATTCATTTGATTCCAAAAGAGTTAAATGCTTGGGGATGATTAAAGATTTAGTAGTCAATTTGGCCCAAATTCCAGCAAAGAGTGTGGTCATGGACATTGTGGTAGCGGATATCCCAGCTCGCTTCGGCATGCTGCTGTCAAGGTCCTGGGGAACAAAAATTGGTGGGTCACTAAAAATGGATTTAACATATGCCACTATCCCACTCTTTGGTGGCCAGGAGAGGAGATTGTACAGGGAAACTAGATTTGTCAAGATGGTTACGAAAGCTGAAAACTCTGACAATTCCCCAGTTTACAGCAGAGAAGGAGATTTTTCATGCTTGATGCTAGAAGAAGATAAAGATTATGCTCATGAACCCTCCCCCTGCCAGATCAAGACTGAGCAGTCTTCAAGGAAGCATGAAGCAGGAATCTGGACATTGCATTTTGATGGAGAAAATTCAAGGGAAGGTAATGGAGCTAGAGTGTTGTTAATCTCTCCTGCAGGAAAATGGATTCCCCTATCTTTCAAATTGGAGTATGAGGCTACTAATAATGTGGTTGAATATGAAGCATTGTTGCTGGGACTGCAGACAGCCAGGAGCATGGGCATACAAAGTTTAAAAGCTCTGGGAGATTCAGAGCTAGTGGTCAGACAAACCAGAAATCAATGTCAAACCAAGCATCCTCGGCTAAGAGCTTATAGAAATGAATTTTGGGACATGGTGGAGAATTTCTTCACAGCATTTAATATACAGTTCATGCCTCGGGAGCGGAATAGAATGGCAGATTCTCTGGCAGCGGCTGCAAGTACATTTTTTCCTCCTCATAACCCCCTCTAGAGGTATGAAATTGAGGTACGTTATCGACCATCAATCCCAGATAATATTAAGCACTGGTAGGTATTCGAAGATGAGGAACAAATGAAGAGATTCCTGGAGACAGTGGGAGAATTCTCTAATATGGAGATTGATGATGAAGAAGAGGAGGCTGAGAACATTGCAGAAAACAAATGGGAGGATAAAATGGCAGGTAATAAAGTGCTGCAGCTAAAAGGAAATTTCATCCTTAGAGGTTTGGTGCCCCTAGAAAGATTATTTGACAAGAATGATGTCCCGTTGCATCCTAGTAAAATAGTAGAAGAAGATCAAGTGGAAGATCTAAATATGGGTAGTAATGCAGAGCCTAAAATTGTCAAATTATCAAAGAAGGTCCCATATGAATACAAGCAGAAATACTTGAAACTATTTCAGTCATACAAGGATGTGTTTGCATGGTCCTATCAGGACCTAAAAACTTTTGATATTGGTATAATGCAACATAAAATTCCCTTGAAGGAAGATGCAAAGCCTTATAAGCAGAAGCTCAGATAGATAAATCCTCTGCTGCTCCCCTCCATTGAAAAAGAAATCAAGAAGCTGTTAAAGGCCAAAATAATTGTGCCATTAAGGTACTCTGAATGGGCGCCAAACTTGGTCCCTGTTTGAAAGAAGAATGGAGAAATAAGGCTGTGCGTGTATTTCCAAAATTTAAACAGAGCATCTTTAAAAGATAATTATCCACTGCCCAATATGGATCATATCCTGCAGAAAGTAGTGGGAGCCTCCAGGATGTTAATGATGAATGGATTTTTTGGTTATAATCAGGTGGTTGTACTCCCAGAATATCAAAAGAAGACTGCATTCACTACACCATGGGGAACATTCATGTATGCCAGGATGCCTTTTGGGCTGATTAACGTAGGGGCCACTTTTCAGAGGGCGATGGACATTGCTTTTGCTGGGGAGCAAGAAAAATTTCTAGTAGTTTATCTTGATGATATTACAGTATTTTCAAAGAGTGATGTTGAGCACATTGGGCATTTAAAAAGAAATTTTTAGAAATGCAGAAGGTATGGTCTCTCTGTTAACCCTCAAAAGTCTTTATTTGCATTAGAGGAAGGCAAGATTTTAGGGCATATTGTGACTAAAGATGGGGTGAGAATAGATCCTAAAAGAATAGAGGTGATAAATGGTATTCCTCTCCCCAGAAATAAGAAAGAGGTGCAAGTGTTTTTGGGACGAATAAATTTTCTGGGAAGGTTTATTCCTAACTATACTGAGATATTTAGGCACATAACAGATATGCTGAAAAAGAATAATGAGGTGAAATGGTCACAAGAGTCACGGGGGGCCTTTGCTAGAATCAAAGCTGCATTTGCTAAAGCCCCTGTGCTAGCTAGACCTGATTATACAAAACCATTTATGATCTTTTCATTTGCTTCACCCCATACAATAGCTGGAGTTTTGTTGCAGAAAAACGAAGATGGATATGAGCAGCCTATTGCCTTTTTCAGCCAAGTGCTTCATGATGCAGAATTGAAATACAATATATTAGAAAAATAGGCATATGCTCTAGTAAAGTCCCTCAAAGCCTTTAGAATGTATGTTTTGCAGTCCCACATTACTGCATATGTCCCTACAGCAGCTGTCAAAGACATTCTCATTCAAGGAGATAGTGAAGGGAAAAGAGGGAGATGGATTGCAAAGATATAGGAATATTATTTGGATATCAAACCTACTAAGCTGATTAAAGGGCAGGGGCTTGCTAGAATTTTATCTGAATCCAATTATCAGGCTCTCGGCATAAATTTTTCCATGGTAGCAAATGAAGGGTCTAACGAAGGAAAAGAGTAGCAGGGGCTGGAGATGGCCACCCAGAGAATACATATAAAGTATCTCACTAGTCCATGGTATAAAGCAATAGTGGAATACCTTTTAACACTCGGTTGTCCTCCAAGTTGTGATAAATCAAAATACAGGGCATTAAAGTTGAAATCACAAAAGTATATAGTTGCCAATGGTCAGTTATATTGGAGAGATCCTTCAGGCATACTATTATTATGCCTCACAGAAAATGAAGTGGAAAGGATAATGATAGAATTCCATGAGGGAATTTGTGGAGGCCATTACAGCTGGAGGGCCACAGCTCATAAGATCCTGAGGGCTGGTTTCTATTGGCCAAAATTATTTGGAGATGTTTTTACTTGGCTCAGAGCATGTGATAAGTGTCAAAAATTTGCTGAGAGACAGAAATTGGCAGCTTTGCCTTTGATTCCTATTCATGTGGATGAGCCATTCCAACAATGGGGATTAGATTTTATAGGTGAAATACATCCACCATCAAGTGGCCAACATAAATGGATATTGACTGCCACAAATTACTTTACAAAATGGGTGGAACCCATACCTGCTAGAAATGCTACAGATGCAGTAATCATAAAGTTCATGGAAGAGAACATCATATCCAGGTTTGGTTGTCCTGCTAGAATTGTGACTGATAATGCTCAGGCCTTCAAGTCTGCAAAATTTGTAAATTTCTGCCAGCAGTATACTATTACATTGAACCACTCCACAGCTTACTATCCACAGGGGAATGGCTTGGCAGAGTCTTCCAATAAAACTTTGGTGAGGGCCTTGAAGAAAACAATCAATGAGAATCAGAAGAATTGGGGCTCCCAATTGAAATTTTCTTTATTGGAAAATAGAATAACCAGCAAGAGAGCAACTGGAAAATCTCCTTATGAATTGCTATATGGGCGAGCGGCTGTGTTTCCTGTGTAGCTAGCCTTGCCAGTGGCACGTTTCATGCAAGACAATCAGCAGGAGCCCGATGACATGATCAGGAGAATTAATCAATTGGTGGAATTAGAGGAAACACGGGGCCAAGTGAATCAGAGACAAACAGAATACCAAGAGAAAATGAAAAACATCTTTGATCAGCATGCGAAAGATAGGAAATTGCAGATTGGTGACCTGGTTCTCAGATGGGATGTCCGGAGGGCTGAAAGAGGAAAGCATGGAAAATTTGATCCCCTCTGGTTTGGTCCTTTCAAAATAGTAGAACAGAGAGGCAACAATACTTTTATGTTGGAAAACCTACAGGGTAATCTGCTTGAATCCCCTGTAAATGGTCAATTTCTCAAGCCATATTTTCAATTTTGATTCAGCCAGAGCAAGCCTGATGTACCATATTGTATATAAGTTTTGTTTCAGTTTTGGTTTGATGAGTGTGCTGATAAATTATGGAGTAAAATGTAGAGGGTCGAACGACAGAATGTGCGCAGAGATGATCAAGTGGTCTGCAAGTTCTCGACACGTCCAAGGATGAACATGCCATCCCCAGGTGGAGCCAATGTTGATCATAAGTCACCCCCTGTTTAATTTTCATGATCAATCTGCTCGAAAACCCTTGGGTCCTTTCTCTTTACCTTGTGAATTCATTTTAACACTTATCGTTACCTGCCTTTGCCGCCAAATTACATTGCGCAAGTCTAAGGGCCCGCGTTCAAAATTATTTAAGGTTCAGCCTTTTTGGCCCTGGCCCCCTCTACTTTTCAACTCTGTGCGACCAAAGGTTGAAACCATATGATAGGCCCAAAGGCGCTCGTCAAATGCGTTTCGGGTGCACTCCGAGCCGCCCGATTAAATTTAGATCAACGGCCCATAGTATACCCTCCTTTGTGGACCTTGCGCCCGCTCTCATTGTAAAAAACCAGCCTGTTTATTTCGAACCACCTTTGCTGGGCAGGTGGTATTCCTCCTTCGGCCGGTGATTCCATACGCTGATCGCCGCATGTCCCAGACCACTGTTCCAAAACCGCTCCATTTCGTGCATTATCGTTTGGTTGTAGTCGCGCAGCAAAATCAACGTGAATCATTCGATTTACGGGCCTTCATCCGACGGTGACCACTCTTCGAAGCTGCATATGTTTTAAATCAAGCTTATAGCACCCGTGGCCCACCATCACATCACTGCCCGACGCAGTTTAAACCGTCGATCTTATTTCAAAATCGGATGGCCCAGAATCATTTACCTATCCTGCTGTTGACTCAAGCCTCCCTCCACGTCATCCCTCCACGTGTTTCCATCTTGCATCCCTCAACCTTCCATATATCTTTTAGGGTCGAAGGACCACTGTCCATGTCTAATTTCACGTATCCCTTCAATTCTTCTCCGCCATTCCTCTGCGTTTTCCACCACCCCGCATCATTTCATCATTCCGCCAAGTCTACACCACCATTTCCATCAACCCTGCCACGTTCACCATCCCTGTATCCGGTTTTCTTAACATATTTGTGGGTTTTGCAGGTTGCGGTGATGAGGAATAGCCATTAATCTCCGTCTCCATTACAGAAGCCAAGAACGCATGATAGGACCATGTTTCAGGAGCAAAACTTATGGAAAAGATCCGGGAGTTGCTATGATATGACCACCATTAGAGAAAGCAAGGCTTTAAATCTATTAAACCCTCCAGGGTCATTCAAATACACAGGTTGAGCAGTTGGAGAATTAATGGCGCAGATAGAGAATATCAGTAAAGAGTAGGGGATTAAAGAAATGTATTTAAGGACTTTGGGGCTTTTACATACCCTTTTGGAGGCAAAGTACCAGATCGAAGACCCTACAGATCACTAGAAAGATATTTTCACAGAAAACAATGCCTTCAAGGTTTATTTCAGCCGAATTTTCTTCAGGAAAGGACAGAAGGTTCAGGTGAATTTCTCTCTATACCATGTTCCTGAAGATATTTTCTACCCAGTGCATTTATTTCTGTCGGCAGCAGAGTACACACAACTCAGCATGGTCATTCAGTAGTGTGGGCGCGAAGGTTTTCCGCCATTTTGATTAAATTAAGCCAATTAAATGAGCATCACCTACCTCATCTACTAGAATTTTCTGTTTCCTCTATAAAAAAGGAGGAAGAAAGACATTGTAAAGGTTCCAGACTTGTATCAGAAAGCTGTGCTGTGAAAGGCATTTTGTATACACTTTTTTAAAGCTTTTGTGAGAAGGCTCAGAGCCCGTAGGTTCTCAGTGAGGAGGAGTTCTATCTGTAATGAGGATTCTGGTATTTAGTATTTCATAGTATGTAACTTTCTCTAATGTCTTAATACAATATTTCATTTCATGCATCTTCTTCTTGTATCATGTTACTGGAATGCGAGTGGCTCACTAATTTTATAAGGATTAATCCTAGTTGATGCCCATACTTGGATTAGTCAAGCGCTTTAAATAGGCTCAGGCATGATATACTGTTCCATGTTCATTTCATCCATGCTTTCTACTATATTAGTTTCTTTGAGAGGGTGCTTTTAAAACGCCATTGTCATGTATGGATTCTTAGATTGGTAAGACCATGCATGGTTATGTTGTGTATCTGGGTATCTGCTCAAGGTTAACTAGTATCTCCTTATATTTCTTTCACCACATACACTTTCTAATAACTGATTTCTGTGGTATATTATTTGAATCAGCCCTCTTTACAGTGAATTTTCTCTTAACTGTTTCATGCTTTTATATTGGAGCTTTGTAACTTGCCTCTACAACATTACTTTCTCTACGACAGTTTCTGTAGATTCTGGTCCCATTCAAACCAATTTCCTTGTCCTACAAGAGATAGCAGGAGAGCATTTGGACTGACACCCAAGTTATATTATATGCTCCTTGCTATGATAAGATGTCCTAGGCACTGGTCTATGGCAACTCTAGGCTGTCTCTAAAAGCTACAACACTTACCATACCATAACTATTAACCTTCCTCGGGACATTCCTCCCGCACTTTCCCCAAAGGTTGCCTGACATCCTCGCTGGATTAACCAGTTGTTTACCGCATATTTTAAAGGCCATTTATTACATCAAATGGGAGATGTCACATCCACTCCCCTGCCGACCCTCCTCTGGCATAGTATGCATGCGAAGGCCACGTTAGCGTCCAGCCTCCACACGCTGCATGACCCTTTCTCCAACATGACCACTTGGCCCCCTCTTCATCGTACTCCACTAAAATTACATAAGAGAAACTTAAATTTGTAGTAAACATCATGTTTCTACATTGGTCTATAATCAAAGGAAACTTGAAATTACTCTCACCTTGCATCTTGTCCTTATGGCGATTTTTTGTTGAATTATCTTTGAACTTGTGTCGATTCCTGACCAAGTTTCTTCGCCATTGTACCATGCCTTTCTGAAACCAGCATTGATCATTTCTAAATCTAGTACCTTATTTTTCAAGTTGCTTTGCCCTCTCTTGGACCTTTGCAACTTATTACATTGACACTTTATTTTCAGCACCGTTCATCACCAAAGTCGATTGCTGCAACTGCTTGTCATCTTCTTTCAAAGACAACCTGCTTTCAAAATAAAACAACTTATTACATACATCAGCATTTGCATGAAAAGTATTATGTAAAACTTCTCTTTGCTTAATCATCGTCAATGTCAATGTTTGGCTTGCATTGACGAGCCTCTTCATCTGGCCTGCATTAACTAAAGAAGAGTCTGGTTTTTTACGATGAGCTCTCACAATGTACTCCTTGCCATCTTTGAATAAATGGTATTTGTTCTCCTGGTGATGGAAGATAGACTTTCTGTCATACAAGTAAGGACTGCCCAACACCATACCTATTATATCAATCGAAAGAACATCTAATTCAACTGTGTCAATGAAATGTGCAGTTATTGCAAAGCGCAACATGCACTTCTTTGAAACCTGTAAATTGGCATCCTTAAAAATCCAACCAAGTGGATATGGTTTCAGATGTGGAATGGTCTCAAGATTAAGTTTCTTGACCAAGTCTTCAGAGATTAAATTTTCTTGTGAACCATTGTCAAACAATGTGTCAACCTTGGTATGTTTGGAAATTACCCTCACATGAAATAGTTCAATTCTCTTTTCTTCACTTGGAGCTTCTATGTGACAGTTAGATATACTAGAAATGGGTTTATTTTGAATCTCTTTCCCTTTTATGTTATTTAGTCCCATAGCTATGATTTTTTTTTCATCTCCTGAATTTGGCCCTAGCTCTTGTTCAACTATTGCAACAGTTTTTCCTTTCTCCTTGGCTTTCTCTTTGGCTTTAAAACTTTCTAGTTTCAACTCTGGATGAAATTTCCAACAATGGTCCTCATCATGGCTTGTTTTAGAACAGTGTTTGCGAAATAATTTTCCCTTCTCTTTTCTAGTATTTTCATTTCTCTTTTTCTTCCATTTGCCTTTAGACTCATTTTCCTCATTCCCATCTAAATGTTGTTTTCCCCTTGCCTCTAAATGTTTGGTTTGAACACAAACCTCATCTAGGCTTGTAGGGTTAAACATGATGATTGTATGTCTTAGGTAGGTATGTAAGCCTCCTATATACTTGAGCAAAGTGTCTTGGCTATGCAAATCTACTCCTAGTAAAAGAGCTCTTCTCCTAAATTCTTGAGTATACACTTGTACATTTTTTCCTTTCAATTGTTTAAAATTTTTCCAGTCCATTATGGCTTTCTGCAAGTGAGCTAATGGATAAAACTATTTTTTTTGTTGCAAAAATGAAATCAGTCCATGATAAAATAATCTTACCATATGTCTGGGCTTCCCACCAAACAAGTGCTGCACCTTCCATCCTCAATGAAGCTAGTTGGATTTTGGTGTCATCATCATGAAAATTTTGAATTCTCAAATAGACCTCCAATTTCCTAATCCAATTATCTAGTTTTTATGCATTAACTTCACAATCAAACATTGGCAATTCAAACTTAACATCAAGTTTTAAAAAAGGACTTTTACCCATGTTCTTTGAGTTGTATGGCTGATGTACTGAAGATAAAGTAGAGGATGATGAAGATGAATATGAGGGTGATGATGGCGCCTTTCCACTGTCTCCATTTCCTCCATTTCCCTTCTTTGATTTGTCTTCATCATTATGGCCTCCTGACGATCCTTGTCCTTCCTTATGATGTTTGGACCTTTCCTCTTCTAGTTTATTATTCCTTTATTGATAAATGACTCTCACCATTTCAGTTAAGTCAAGAAATGCTTTTCTATACACTCTTTCTTCCCCTTCGGGATCCATCTCTTCATGGATTTATCCTTCTCCTAGAGGCATGCTTGATGCTACTTCTACTTCTTTTGGAGGTGAGATAGGTGGTGGAGAATGTGGCAATCTTTCCCTCCTTTGATGTGGCTCACTTTCAGAACCTCTTGCTTCCACCAATTTGCCTTCTTCTCTCTTAAGCTTGAGCCTAGTAAGCATGAAAACCCTTGGAAACAATTAACAAATCCTTGCACATAAAAACACCAGAGATAAAACTCTAGCTCTAATACCAACCTGATCTGAAAGGACTATATCATTTTTGTTGTGCTAAGTGTCCAATTAGTAAGATAGAGCAGCAATATGTGAACACAATAATGGAAATAGCAGTGTAAATCAATGCATAAACATAGGAAACCAATATGGAACCACTTTATTCATAAAATCACTAGCAAATACACTTAATACATTGAGGCACAAATCATACAATAGGAGCAAACAAGCCTCCCATGAATAATCACTCTAAAAAGTGAGTTGCTACTAATAAAAAAAATGTCGAAGAGCTACTACATCGCAGTCATAACATGCATAACTATAGCTGGAGATCATACAATGATAAAATACTGATATATGCCTCAAAAGATACAGAAAATAAATATCAAGGCTCTATACAACCTCCAACAAGCAACCCAAGAGGGTTTTCAGAAATACACCAATATACAATAAATGAATCAAAGCCCTAGGGCTGAAGATTCACTGCAACAATAGAACTGGAAAGGTGTGGATGATCTAATGTAGCAAGAAATATAGCATCCCCTGATAGACTCTCCATATTAAAGGCCGGTCCCTTCACTAGAAAACTTCCTCCCAAAATGGTGTACTGAAACCACCCCTACAACTCCTCCCTAAAATGACGCAGTCCAAGACAGAAAATGCACTGTAGGGGCAAATGATAGTGTGGCCTAATGCCAAATGTTGAAATAAGGCTCAAGGGCCTTCCTCACTAGCCTCCCAATGGAAGGAAACCTTCCTCCACTAAAAAACAGATCATAAATCACCCAAATGTATTCTCCACTGCTACAACCTGTAACACAGCACAACCCTCTGCAGAAACTGCGCTGTAGATAAAGATGGAGCTTGGCCTAATGTCAGATAGTGGAAATGTAGTGCAATCACTTCTCCTGTGCAGGCACTTGAAGTCCCCTGAGGATGAAGGTGGGATTCTCGCTCGGGAACACCCTGTGCTAAACAACTCTGCAGTCTTAGCTAAATAGTTGAAGAGAGCAAACAAGTCTTAACAGACCATATCAAAATAATAATCTAAAACATATCTTCTATGGTTTCCATCCCCTTCCTTATATAAGTGGTGAGCTTCCTCACCCTTGGCCCCACTCATTAAAGCCACTACTTCCATGCATGGATTCTCCCTCCAAAACTACAATGTCCCTTAATGAATGCCCCTCCTCCATGACAATGCTATTGATTTGGTCAAATTTGACCCAGTCTACAAGCTCTAGCCCCTTTTCGCACATAAGGGTGCTTTATCAAGCCACTAAAGTGATATTCTTTCACATTAGCTATGATTTTATTCCTACTAAGGAGATTTATGGTCTCCATACCCTCTTATTCACCAAATTAAGAAGCAAAAGAAAAAATTAATATTCCAACTAGCTCATGGCTAATTGGGAATATTACATTCCAGTTGTTGTATGATTCTTGAATGGAAAATCCACATTAAATTCCAACACCAAACTTCCAATTTGAGGGAACACCTATGGCCATCTTCAATCACGCAAACTCAAAACATCAGTGATTTGTTATGTAAATTTTATTAGTTATTAATTAGATTTAGTTATCTTAGGTTATTAATGTGGAAGGGCATGATCAAAGATCATGCCTCTTCACCAAGGGACACCTTGAGGCTGTATTTAAAGCCTAGGCGATCTCTCATTGTAATCATATTTTTCATCTATCATCATTAATAATATATATTTATCAAGTTTACCAGAGCTTTTACACTCCATTGGTATTGGAGCCATCGCTCTTCGGGATCTGTGTGATCACCCAGAATTAAGGAATTACAAGAAAATTCCAGAATTGCAGATTTTTTTTTAAAAACCAAGTGCTTGTGGGTAGCAACATTTGTTTTTTAAAAAAGAAGGAAGAAATATATATAATATATATATATATATATATATTAATAAAATCAAAAGAGAGAAGGAAAGTTAACATAAAGGGGGAAATAAATTAAAAGAAAAAAGAAAAAGTAAAAAGAGAGATATACGTACATGTGAAGACAAAGTAAAATTAAAAAGGAAGAGTAAAAGTAAAATTAAAAAGGAAGAGTAATTGCTCGTGGTTTTGGGCCCATGGTAATTGCCCATGGTATTAAAGCCCATTTCCCTTTTTCAAAACAACGTGCCTTTTCAAAACAAAGTGACTTGTGACTTTTCAAGGTTAACAATCTTTTTCCCCATAATTATATATATATATAATTCAAATAATAAAATAATAATTATTATTATTATTATTATTATTTAAAAATATATATATATATATATATAATAGAAATTATTATTATTATTTCAAAAAAAAATTAATTTAATTAATTAATTAATTAATTTTTTAAAAAAAGAAGGGGGAAAACTGGCAGAAAAATATTCCCCACCTCATACGCGTTCGATGTCGTCATCAATGTCAATGGCTGAATTCCAGAAAAAACTAGTTGATCTCAAGAAACAGATCACTAATAATTCCAAAGAATTTGGAAAAAGATTAGTCGATCTTGAAAGCACAGTTGCAGGGCATTCCAACGACATCAAAAAGGTTCATGATACAACAAATCGAATAGAAAGACAAATGTGGCTAAATCATCACGAGGCTGTAGAAAAGCAGAACGAACTCTTCAATAAGCTAAATGATAAGCTAGATAAATTAAGTCAGACACAATCCCCAATATCTCCTAACAAGGAACAAAATCAACAAAACAATTCCGCAGATTCAGGGAACTCGGAAGAGCATCAGGAAAAAACCGATTCCCCACATCATCAAGAAGATAGTAACGCAGATTTTCAAAATAAGCAGCTCTGGAATGCATTCGCTAATCAATATGCCCTTCTTGTTCCACCATTAGCATATCAGCGCAAGGCCAAGATCGACCTACCTAAATTTGATGGTAATGACAAAAATAGCGTTGCATGGCTTAATAAAGCAAAAGAATATTTTGAGATTTATGACATTACTAGTGATGATGAAAAAATTAAACATGCTTCCATGAAAATGGAAGGAGAAGCATATAATTGGTATATGTGGTGGAAAAAGATGACGCTCGCTATCAGTTGGAGGAAATTTAAGGATGCGTTCTTCAAAAGGTTTCAAGGCATAAAAGAAGAAAAATTCTTTTCAACGTTTATCAAATTACGCCAAAAAGGAGATGTGGATGAGTACACTCGAGAATGGGAGACCTTGGCAACACGAGTACCAGGATTGTCGGAATCTCGTCTAATCCAGTCTTACATCTCAGGACTTAAAATCCATATACAAGAAGAGCTCGAACTACATGAAATTACGTCTGTAGAAGTAGCAAGGCAAAAAGCAAAAGCTGCTGAAAAGAAATTTGAAAGGTTATCAAAACCAAAAAAAGTATATTCGAGACACAGATTTCCTCAATCTGAAAATATAGATGACACAAAATATGTCCCACACCATCTTCGTGAAGAAGAAAAATCTAGTGTGGAAAAACAAAGAATACGAGAGGGCAAGTGCAAACGTTGCGGTGAAAACTGGGACCCTAAGCACAGATGTGCTAATGGAAAAGCAAAAAATATATACAGTTGTGAAGCAACTAACGACACTAACAGTACTGATTCGTGTATAGAAGGATTGGAAGACAATTTAGAGTTCTCTCTAGAAGTGGAGGGTGAAACTATTCCGCAAGTGTCCTTATCAGCTATGACAGGCATATTACAACCTCAAACCCTAAGGTTAAGAGGACATATTAAGAACAACAATGTAATGGTTCTAATAGACACAGGCAGCACGCACAATTTTCTAGATTCCACCATGGCCAAAAGACTCAACCTCTTTGCTTTTCCCATGCCTAATATGAAGGTAATGGTGGCTGATGGTAAGAAGATTGAACAAGTAGGAAAATGCCATAAAGTCAAATTGCAGATTAAAGACTTTCATTTAGAATCTCCATTCTACACAGTTCCATTACGAGGAGTAGATGTGGTCTTAGGAATTCAATGGCTACAAACTCTAGGTACTTATTCTGCCAACCATCAGAAACAGTTTATAAGTTTTAGGTGGAAAGGGTAGAAGCACAAGTTATTTGGATTCCAAGCCCCAAAAAATCAAGTTGTATCTTCCTCTCTGATGACGAAGATGATTCAAATAGGAGCGCCAACGTCTACAGTACAATGTCATCAGTTAGGAATGTTATCTTCAAAAGGGAGCCACGAAGACTCACCAGGAGTCACGACAGGATCCGACCCTGTCGATATCAGATATTTTCACTATCTAGATCAACAAAAGATTGAACTCGAGAATATGCTCCATGATCTTTTTAAAATGTGGGAAGCAAGAGCCCGCCGCTCAAGAAACCCAGGCATTCGTCCACCTTGTCCATCGTTACATATGCTTTGAGGACAAAGCATCTTAAGAGAGGGGCAATGTTATGTAAATTTTATTAGTTATTAATTAGATTTAGTTATCTTAGGTTATTAATGTGGAAGGGCATGATCAAAGATCATGCCTCTTCGCCAAGGGACACCTTGAGGTTGTATTTAAAGCCTAGGCGATCTCTCATTGTAATCATATTTTTCATCTATCATCATTAATAATATATATTTATCAAGTTTACCAGAGCTTTTACACTCCATGATCATTATAATGAAAAGATAAAATAAGATTAATTTTGATATATTTTGCAAATTTACTAGTAAACCACCAATAGTTTTCCCATATTTACCATACTTGTAATTTCCAAGAAATAAGACATTGATTGATTTTTTACAAAAAATACTTAATTCAATATAAACAAGAATTTAACATATTATGACAATACCACCAATGTTTGATCCTCAATTAGTTCAAAATATTTAGTACAAAAACTTCAAGAAAGAGAAACAAGTATAAATAATAAATTCATCAATTAATAATCAATCAAAAAAGGATAAGATTTTTGTTGAAGCTTGATAAACAACTATAAATATTGAAAATCCATTGCAACTAGTGGTGTTGTTCAAAGAGAAATACTACCTGTAGAACTCATCTTCCAAATTCTTTGCTTTATCCATGAAGCTTTTTTCTATCCTCAAAACAAAATCTGCATTCAATATTTTAGGTTTCTGAAGCTGCCCAAAGGCCTTGCTAAATGAAGCAGTGATTTTCATTGATTTCCATAAAATGCTTCTGATACTAAAAAAATATAGTTTTACCATGTGATAGAAAATTCAAACAAGTTAAAAATTGTGTACAATATTTCTTAGAAGACTTCATGTTGAAAGGAATACTTTCATATTTCTGATAGAAAAAACAACTTAATAGAGATGGTCAATATTACAAAACAATAGACTGAATAGAAAACTATAGGTAGAACTAACAAAATCCTAATAGTAATACAGTTGATTGATTATTCTAAGTGAAGCCAACTAGATACATACAAGTTTTCATTCTCAGCTTTCTTTCCCATACCTTTATTGGAAGTGGAAGCTAACTTGAATGCATCTCGCAACACTATTTTAGCAAGATTTTATGTTGCATTCTCATATTCCACACTTTTGTTTCCATAAAAAATCGCAGTAGGTATTGGAGGAATTAGTCATTACATCAGCTGAGTTGTCAACTTTAACCTTCTCTTTACTTGAGGTATTGATCCTTCTCCTTCTTCTTGGTTATCAATCTCATCCTTCTCATGTAGCCAACATAGGAATAATTTGGGTTCAAGAAGAATAAAGATATTCATACGATGTCTTCAAATATGAAAGTATACAATTTTGTTATTTAACTACTAGTAAAATAGTGATAATAAGACCTTAAATATAACCATACTTTTTCTGTGAAGTGGTCTGTTGCAGATCCCCATGCTAGCACAACATCACTGAAAATAAATGGTCAAAAATAATTAAAACTTCTTCCCCTAGCATGAACATTGAATTAATCTTCATAAATAAACAAAAACCATTTCAAACTACAAGGAATAAACAAAAATAACACCATTGATATAAATTCACACAATAATGACAACAAAACAAGAAGTGAATTTGCTAGGTAGTAGCTCAAAACCTTGTAGTGGGAAGATGCCCTCAAGCTTGAGTAATATCTACATGCGAGGGAATGAGTTGTGACACTTGTTTCTTACGTTTACTAGGAATAATTGCAACTAGAGCTCCAATGTTTACTTAAGATAAATAGTATTGGTGTTGATATGCAATGTGGCCCTCCATTATTAGCAATGACACAATTGTTGGGGTTCACCTAGTTACTGCAGATTCAATGTCTTTCATGTCTTACTAACTAGTGTGGCTAGTAATTATTGGTGCTAATCTTGAGCCAGGGAACAAATTCTCAAGGTTTCTCCCTGAAGGAATATGTTGAAAGTTTAAAGTTCTAGACATTCTAGATTAACCCAAACTCTTATACATAGTAGCAACTTGCAAGGCTTAGAGTCTCTCACTACTATAAGGCCAAAAATAAATTAATCTGGAATTCAAAATTTCTTGATTGAAATTATTTCTATCACCCACTACTAAAGACAACTAAATAATTTTGATAATTGATTCGACTAAAAGGTCAAGTTGAGCGGGTGAGAGATCACTGCATCTTATTTTCCCTTTCTATAGAATAATTTTAATCATGTAGCATAGAATTTAGACTTTCTTCAATGCACTGATTATTTTGTACTGCAACTCTATTTTGTTCAGGATTATATGGGACTATCAGCTCCCTCTTAATCCTATATTCCTTACAGAAGGCTATAATTTCCTTCAATGTGTATTCTCCTCCATTATCATACCTTAATATATTAATTCTCCTTTCTGTAAGTTTCTCTACTTCAACTTTGAATTCTTGAAATTTGGTAAATACTTCGTCCTTGGATTTCATTAAGTAAACCCAAGTAATCGAAGGCAAGCCCAATTCAAACGTTTGGTTGAAGTGGAACTGGATATGGATACCTAGTTTAATAAGCGGGGTATATTTATGTTTGGTTGGATGAAGCATGGTAGACATGATCATAATAATGGATTCTCTAGAACTTCTAGAGGTAATGGGGTGCCTCCGAGAGGCAACCAAGGAGAAGGTGACTTGTTGAACAAAAGAGGCTATAAATTCTCTAGTATCCAATCACTGAAGATCAGTGATGATGAAGTCTAAAGATGAAGATGAAGATGATGAATTTGATTCAGTGAAGCTTGAGGGGCACAAGCAACCAATGTTGAGTCTTGTTGAAAAAGAAGATCCAAAAACAAGTAGTGTGAAGGATACTGGGAATGCTAATTATTTGAGCCAATCAAGATTTGACCAACACAATATCTCACCATTGACACTCAAGGCAACCAATGTAGTGGGATATGATTGTATTACCATTTTGCAAGAAGCAACTCTTCCATCTATTCTCAAAGCTAGGATTTGTTGGCCAAGGCTAAAACTTGCACCTGCAAGACAATAGCATTTATGTTTCCTCCTATTGAGGTGATAGTGAAGTCACCATTCCTCCAAGATCATTAAAGGTTTCTTATTCTTGTTCTTGTCATTTATCCCACTAGGGAGCTTGCAATTCAAGTTGTTGTTGAGGCCAAGTTTTTGTTTAAATTCCATGCAAATATTGGTGTACAAGTAGTTAGTGGGGGCACTAAATTACCAAGAGAACATAAATGGCTATAAAAAAAATCCTTTCCAAATATTAATGGCCACTCCTGGAAGGCTTTGAGACCATATAAATAATACCCCAATTGTCTAAAGTAGTTTAATGGGTGTGAAAGTGCTCGTACTTTGTTGAAGTTGACCATTTTCTAGATATGGGGTTCCATAGGGATATTGATAAGATAATTGTTTGTATGCCTAAAGAGAGACAAACACATATTTTAAGCTACAATTTCAAAAAATATTCACAAAGTTTTTTGGATTGCTTTAAAATAGGATGACGATTTTATTAATATAGTTGAAGAGGGCAGTGAGGAAACTCACTCAAAGATTTTTCAGTCATCAATTATTGCTTAACATGAGAAGCATTTTGACATTTTTTGTGTTGTTCTTAAATAACAACATCTTTAGGGCTTGAAATTTGAAAGGCTAGGCATGGATCCTTGGATGCATATGCAGGATAGATTTGATTCTTCTATGGTGAGAATCCAACCAGATATGTACAAGGTAATGGTTGCAGCGGCACTGCAAGAAATAGGGAGTAGTACTTGTTCAAAGCATCTTCTACAATGTTAACCACAATAGCCTATTTAGTCGCGACAACTTCATTGTGTACCTCAACATATTTGTTAAAAATCCAAGAGGTGTTCAATTTGAGGAAAGTATGGCATAAAAATATAGTCCAATTTATTGGTGCTCGCACAAGACCACCATATTTGTGCATAATAACAAAGTTTATGTATAGTGGTGATTTAGTTGCATATATTCAACACTATGGAAGGTTTTCAAAATATATTGTGAGACAAATAATGATCCAAATTGTTGTTGGACTAAAATTTCTATGTGAAAACAATCTTATACATAGGAACTGAAAACCACAGAATTATCCTTTCAACAAATGACAAGAATGTGGTACTGAAAATTGCAAAATCCAGGACCCTGCAACCCCAAAGGATAGTAGAAACATTGTGTGGTTCACCTTTGTACATATCAATTGAGATTATGCAATATCGAAAGAGTCATAGTCATGCAAGAAGGCATGAAGGTTGAAAATTTAAAGATGACTGGGAGAACGAAACCTCTTCTTCTCCACAAAATTTCCTTAAAACAAAGGATTTTAACAAAATAAGTAGTAGTAGAATGCAGGTCCAATTCAAACGTCTGTTTGAAGAGGAATTGGATATGGATATCTAGTTTACTAAGTGGGATATATCTATGTTTGGTTGGATGAAGTGTGGTAGAAATAATGATAATGATGGATTCTCTAGAACTTCTAGAGGTAATGGGGTCTCTGCAAGAGGCAGCCAAGGAGAAGGTGACTTGTTGAAAAAAAGAGGCTCGAAATACTCTAGTATCCAAGCATTAAATATCAATGATGACAAAGATGAGTCTAAAGATGAAGATGAAGATGATGAATTTGATTCAATGAAGCCTATGGGGCACAAGCAGCCAATGCTAAATCCTATCAAAAAAGCATATCCAAAAACAAGTAGTGTGAAGGTTATTGGGGATGCTAATTATTTGAGCCAATCAAGATTTGACCATCACAATATCTCACCATTGACACTCAAGGCTACCAACACAGTGGGATATGAGTGTATGACCATTGTGCAAGAAGCAACTCTTACACCTATTCTCAAAGCCAAGGATGTATTGGCCAAGGCTAAAACTTGCACTGACAAGATAGTAGCATTTATGTTTCCTGTTATTGAGGTGATAGTGAAGTCACCATTCCTCCAAGATCATAAAAGGCCGCATATTCTTGTTCTTTTCATTTATCCCACTAGGGAACTTGCAAGTCACGTTGTTGCCGAGGCCAATGTTTTGTTTAAATTACATGCAAATATTGGTGTACAAGTAGTTAGTGGGTGCACTAAATTACTAAGAGAACATAAATGGATACAAACAAATCCTTGCCAAATATTAGTGGCCACTCCTGGAAGGCTTTGGGACCATATAGAGAATACCTTAGTTGTCTCAAGTCATTTAATGGGTGTGAAAGTTCTCGTTCTTTGATGAAGTCGACCATTTGCTAGATATGGGGTTCCATAGGGATATTGATAAGATAATTGTTGGTGTGCCTAAAGAGAGGAGTACACCTATTTGAAGTTACAGTTCCGGAAGTGGTTCACATAGTTTCCTGTATTGCTTTAAAACAAGATGACAAGTTTATTAATACAGTCTAAGAGGGCAGTGAGGAAACTCACTCAAAGGCTTGTTAGTCATCAATTATTCCTTCACATGAAACCAAAGTATAATAAATAATATAATAACAAATATGCAATCTTTATCCAAACAAATTTAATTCAAAGCATAATAAATAATATAATAACCACCTTTGTTATAATAAAGTATAATAATAAATTATAATAATATACTTTTATTATAATAATCTGCAATCTTTAGCCAAAAAAATTTACGCCATGAGTTGAAAGCACTTTAAAGTTGAATAGAAAAGTCATAAGTTTACAAACCACATGCACATTAAAGTCCAAACCATTGGTATCTCAGAGATTCAAGTTCCTTGTAAAATAGTCTTAATCAGATCACTCAAATTCTTGAAGAAAATTCCCAAGTGCACTTACTTGATGGTCTGCATTAGAAGAAAATACAAGGAAAAAGAAGGGAGAGGAGGGCTCAATGATAAGATGTATATACATGACAGATGGTAAAAGATAAGGTAAAGGAATCCAATCATTACCTAAAAGGAGGCTAGCTACATTATATGGTTTGTAGGATCTCTAACTTAGAATCAAGGAGAGTACAAAAGTGCTCAACCAGATGATGGATTTCATGTCCCTGCAAGTAGTAACCGAACTTGGCAATGCCAAAATTCCTTCTATGTGGAGGAACCAGCCCTATTAATTTAGAATCAATGCTAGAAAACTCCTCTTTCATCAAACAATGTCTAATTAAAGTAGAGATGATGTTAAAAATCGGCCTTTTGATGGAACTATGAATATCAAAAGGCTTGATAATTGAATTTGGAATTTATAAATATATAGTGAATGTCAAACATGTCTCTCCCTTGGAATTTTGCTATAAATTCTCTTTGGCCACTTCCTGGAATACTCTCCACCCAAATAATCACTTCCTCCTTTGAAATCAATCCACCATGAGGCCCCAGGAAGCTAGTCCTATGTCCAAGATACCCTGGCAATGTTGTTGTTCTAGAACCCACATAAGTTGTCAGATGAGGTTATCCAGGCCCTTATGTTAGGTAGTCTTCCAAGCAGAAGAAAAATATCCTAAGTCACCTTACAGATATTATTACAATTTTAGATCATTTTTATTAAATTTCAAACGGTCACATTCTTGGTATTTTTGTTTTTACTATTTATATTGTTTTATTTTTATTAGGAGTGTTGTTCATAAGCTAAAGTACATGCTGGATGGGGAAAGAGTTGAACTTCATAAGTATATTTGTGATGTTTTTATGCTTGTTGTCCCTTTTATTTTTTTCAAGACTATATCTGGAACAACAATGTTTTTAGCTTATTGTTGCATTTCCCATTGCTAAACGGTTATCAATGCATCTATCTTATGGATGGGCACTAACTACATGAGGTAGCGCTTTCACTTACAAGCCAAAAAAAATTCCTGTGAGAGAAAAATACTTGATCCAAGTGATAATGATGATTTCTCTTTGGAGTGTTGGTATGGAGGTGACCTTATCCTTTGTGATGGATGTCCTAAAGCCTTTCACACATGTGAGCATCTTAATCTACAATTGATCTCTTATCTTCTCTGATTTTTTCTTTTGAAGGAAAGGATTGTTATTTCCCAATTGCTGCCTATCATTTTGGTTTACTGTAGTTTGGTTAGGTTACCTGGAAAGTATGCTTAAGTATCAGAATTCTAATGAATCTGGCTATATTTTTTCTATACAAAATGCTAACGAATCTTGTTGTAGGTTTGTGCATACAAACTACTAATGAATTTGGTTATACCCGAGTGAAGTGAATCTTTGGAAATAGTGGCTTATATGATTCAAATTTACGATGGTTGGGCCATACCAGCGACAGAAAAAACCGTTGGTAGTGCCACCTTATTCGTCGCTAGTTCGACACTAGTCTTAGCCTTGCGATGTTTGGGTCAAACCAGAGAGGCTTTGCACTAGGGCACTAAATTTTGAAGTAACAATTAAATAAAATAACAAATTGATACACGTGGAAAAACCACTTGCGTTAAGGTGAAGTTTGTCTAAATAAACACCTAAATGAGCATATCCTAACAAATCAAAATCAAGAACCAAGAAAGGCTTCGTGACTAAAAAAGACCCCAATCAGTGCACATATACCATAAGGTTTCTAAATTAACAAAGATACCTAAATGAATTGGCCAAAACATCTATTGTAGCCAGACATGCAACTAAGGACAAATCCAAAAAGGGTACCTACAAAGGCAATACACATCAAATGGAAAACCAAAATTTTTGCATCTATACTAAGGCAAGAGAATCTAAAGGAGACACTTGAACACACCATGATCCATCACTAAAATGGATAGGAGGACCTTGGTTTAGGGTTAAGGTGGGTTTTTTATGGGCAACAAGCCATAATATATCCCACACCAACATTTGAAAGGATGTGTATGGTCATACAAAGTACAAAGCCATGCACAACAAACATAACTCCTTTTGCAAGAAATAAATTCGCAAAATTTCCATGCATAAGTAGACGTGTAAGGAAAGGACTCAACAAATTATTGCTTAGAAAACCTATCAATCATCATTAAAAACTAAAGACAATTAGAAAACAAGTATCAATAACATTTTCAAAGAAAATTTTGATCATCAACTTGTACCAAATAAATTTAGACACAGAAGGACCAATTTGAGAAGACTGAAAATGACCCTAGGTGAATCCTTCTATAAAAATAAGGAACACTACTCTAAGATTCAGCCAAATTACCCACTAACAAATAAACAAAGCATAACTTAAGTTAATGAAGATAACATGGCTTAATATGTGCTAAGATATATAAAAATTAATTTCATCCTTAAGTATAGAGATCTTAGATGATTAGTGTTCAAAAACATTTTAGTGGTATGTTGAAATGAACGTGTATCATGTAAATTCCATTTGACAAAGTGTAATCCACATTAACATGTTAAGAAATAAAAAAGAGACAATCCAAACAAACATCAATGGGCTATATTATGCATCTATTCTTTGTACAAAAAAGTAACTAAAAAATAACAGAGATCAAAGCAATGAAATAAAATCATTGTGGAAAGAAATATGCAAAACTTGCTTATTTTTTGCATATCAAATACGCTCCAAGTATGGGCACAAACATGAGAGTTGAATTTTCAATTCTCTAGGCTCTTGTCAATGTGGTCAACCAAAAAGATGTCAAAAAACTAAATATTTTGGGAGATTCAAAACTTGTTGTGGATTGAGTCTGCGACAAAGTCAACATAGTGACCCCTCATTTGGCTCACATTTTGAAAGGTATAAAACAAGTCTACAACAAGTTGGATTGGTTCTCTTGTGGCCATATATTCCATGAACTCAATACCCTAGTAGACAAGCTCTCCAAGGAGGCTCTCCAATTATTCCATAATTGCTAGAATACCAAGAGTATATGAATAATAATTTTGTGGGGGTTTTTTCCTTCCATATATAGTTTTTTGTCTCACTTATTGCTATATTTTGTGATTATATATGTAAACAATCCAATGATATTATTTGAAAAATGATAGAGATTTTTTTTGGCTTTTAAAAGCTCGCACAATATATAATTGGAACAAAATTTTATTACTATAAATCAATCAATTACTTATACATACCACTAAAAGTGGAAAAAGTTCTATAATATTTCATCACCTTGAACATCAAGCACGGTAAGAACCTTGACAATGTGGTTCTAATAACATCGCCAAAGATCCAAAATTGACAAAGCACAATTTAATGAGTATTGATTAGTCAAAATTACTATGTGGATCAACTACTCATGTTGAAATGATGGTATATTGGATTAGGTGTGGGTTGCACTTGCATTTGAAAGAGTGAACACAACATGGATAAAGAACAATGACTACACTAGGAACCTTGACAATGGGGTTCTAATAACATGGCCGAAAATCCAAAATTGACAAAGTACTATTTAATGAGCATTTATTAGTCAATTAAAGTACAATGTGGATCAACGACTCATGTCGAAATGATGGTATATTGGACTAGGTGAGGGTTGCAATGGCATTGGAAAGAGTGAACACAACATGAATAAAGAGTCACTTGGAGAAGGAATACAAGGAATCGCAGTCTTGGTTGCACATATAGGGATGGTCAAACAAGCAAGTAGAAGCATTTGGGACACCATAAAAATTGGCAACTCATTTTTTCTAAGAGACATCCAAAAGCGCATTTTTTTTATAGGGAAAAGCTTAAAAGTCCTCCTTTTAGAAAATGCATCCTTCACATTAGGGAAAATTTTCCATCTACATTTCCCACGGAGATATGTATATAAATGTTTCTTCATTCGTCCCAAAAAAGGGAAAAATAAAAAACCCTTTTGGGAAAATGCATTTCCCTCTATGTTTCGCCACATTCCCAAAAAGAGATATGTGGAAAAATGTTTCTTGGAGCATCCTACAAGAAAAAGACACCTTGGTAACATGGGAAACATGGAGGTGCCCCCTCCCACCCTAAGGGACACATCCCCGTAGAACAATGGTTTTTTCATTCATTTAGTGGCATTTCTGAGTCATAATTGCTCATTTGTTTATGAGTACAAAGTTTATCATATACTACTATGTTGAATGCTAAGCATGTGTCAAAGCCCTATAAAAAGAGGAGTTGCTTCAAATAGAATCAACGGCAAGGCATGAAAATTATTTGGACTAAACTTTCATAGTTGCAATATAAGCAAGTGGACAACAACACAGTGGAAATTCATTATAATACAAAGACCTTACAAAACCATATTTTCTTGATGATCAAAGAGGCTTTGGTATTTCACTTTCACTGAGCATAGCATGTACTGTCATCTATTGGTAAGGTACATCTATAAGAACTCATTTACAGATACTTCCAAAAGTCTATGTTGGAAATATTGTTTTTATTTTAACAATCAAAGAACTTCTATAACAATTATTGTTGACTAGTGTAAACGCATAGCTATGAAAGAATGGAAAGGTGTTGTGGGCTATATCTAACATGCAGAAATAAAGAATTGAATAATTAGGAAGTGAGGTTAGCCCAAATCATGGTGTAAATTGACCAATATTAAACTTTTTCCACTTCATACTTTCACACTTATGTGTTTGTAGAAAAAAATTGGTACTGTTGAAGGTATAACTACAACAATGTAAAATAAAATATCCATGGTGAAATTTTTTTAGTTTGAACCATAGATATGAACTTAAAACACATTTTGGATAAGGAATTACATACTTGTTCAAATGCTGAGAAAAATTACAAAAACTGCAATGTTGATCCAACATCATTTTATGAAAATTCCATGCCTGCAATCAACTACATTGGCTTCCCTTGAGGAAAAATTCAAGGATTTGCATGTGTAGGAATTTACCTCAAAAAGACCTTGACACTTGAGTAAATCAACAATAGAAGCAAAGCCTATAGCCTTAGCTACATGGACAAGAATTTCAGTAGGAGCACAACCTTGCTTTTTCCTGCAATAATGAATTCAACAACTTTATTTATGGAAATCTCAGACAATATCAAAACCTGAATGAAGTTTTGAGTTATAAATGTTGGGTGTGTGTTATATTCTTTCCACGACTAGCCGCACGCATTGTACGTTGCGCTGGGTGCAACAGGTTTGTATGGGTACCGTTACAAAACCGGCAATACCAAGGGGAAAATTTTGAAAAGGGTCCCACTACAAGCAGACTCATCTGTTTTGTGCATGAGTTTGCACATGGCTTTTGGGTAATATGGTTTTGGACTGCATTTGTAGATCCCTGGTCAAGGGAACTAATGCTATGTTCTAACTGTGGTTAATGATTGGGTTTGCGTATGGTTCGGCATGTATATATATGTGTTGTAACACTAAAAGGAATATAATGAAAAATCAAGCTGGTCATCCCAATTTGGGATCCAGGGGAAAATCTCTGTGTTTATTTGTTTTATGTTTTATGCTCTCGCTATTGTTTATTTTCTGTTATAAGATTCGTGTGTAGATAATTTCTATTCAGGGTTAAAACCTACAATAAAAAGCAACGTAACAATTAGCATGTTTTTTCCTAGGTGCATTTCTATATTCAAGTTTACATGCAAATACTGCAATTGCAGATACTTCTACACTTTGGACACTTCCACTCTTCAGATTTAGCAGACTCTTCAACATCTTTTTGGAGGATCTTCTTGGGGAGGACAGTTTTGATGTTATTGATGTATGTTTTCTTAAGTCGTGATCTTTGTCACTTTTGAGATGAGATACAACTTCCTTTTAAAGGGTTTGCTTTTGACTCGTCACAGTTTCATGCTCACAGCATTTCGTGCCATGAGTTTCCTTAAATGGGCTCCTTTTTTCCTCGACCTTTACTTCATTGTTGTTGGTTACAACACTTGCAATAGCATTTCCATTCTTCAAGGTGTTCTTCTCTTGAACTCACTGATTATTGGGGATTTCATTTCTAGGCAAGGAAAGCTTCTTCTTTGTGAGGGGAGTTGAAGGGTGATCGTGAA
Organism: Pinus albicaulis; assembly: GCA_034641835.2. Lineage (NCBI taxonomy): Eukaryota > Viridiplantae > Streptophyta > Pinopsida > Pinales > Pinaceae > Pinus > Pinus albicaulis. Next base: position 1,493,376,266 of record CM076570.1, on the reverse strand, counting down.
GTTGTTTGAGGTTTGCTTCACCAACAGAGTTTGATGACCTAGTCTTTCTATAGCTACCAATGCCTAACCGAGGACTCCTCCTTATTTTCTGAGCTAGAGAAAGGGCCATTTTTCTTCTTGACCTCTTATATCATCAATATAGAAACCCAAGGATTCAATCTGCTGCATTTAAATAAACCAAAAAGCATGCATATAACATCAGGAAAAATAAATTCCACTGTAGAAATGAGACATCTTACAAGCAAATCAAAACTGATGAATATGACAGCTAGACCACCTTGTTATGAAACGTCTAAGAGTATTATCATACATATCAATTTCTAGAAAACATGTGAGCTAAGGTGAAATACAAGACAAGGTACTTCGTTACAAACAGTTACTATGGTCGATTTTCTTGGGGTGATTTCGAAGCATAACCATTTTTTAAAATAAATATACAGAGCATTGATAATATAAATGGACATATAAAGATATTCACTTCAACATGGAAGCGAAAATAATGGGCACATGGAGTTAGATCCAAAAGAAGAAACATCTTACCTGCTAAAGTAAAGATATGCGTGGGAAAGAGGCTTCGACTACCTCTCCCTATCTCTCTATTTCAATCTGAGAGTTACTTCATTGCTAGTAAAAAAGCAGCAGGAGATGACCAAAACAAAGTGATGTGTTCTGGGTGGGAGAAATGTTATTTTAACTTGTAAAAGGTCTAAAATTTAAACTAAAAATGAGCATTCCCTCCCTCCATTTTTCCAAACATCATTTTTAATATTATTCCCTCCAAATAGCATTTTTAATATCATACCCATTGTTGTTTTGCTGGATGTTCAGCGCACTCTGGGATTCCTTGTAAGTTTAAAGGAAGCTTCAAAAATCAATTCAATTTCATTCCAATAAATTTCTTTTAAAAACATTGATGATGAACCACACAATGAGTGGTTCGAAAGGCATTTATCTTAAAACATTTTGTGATTGATACAAAATATTCTTTAAAGAAATTAATTAATTAATTATTAAAATAAAATTGAGATAAAATCGTAAATTTAGGAGAGGTTTTGGGTTCCAGGTTTTTACAACCCATGGTTTTGCTCATGGTATTCCACCTTGCCAAAAAGGGGGAATTAACCCAATTGTAGGTCCCAACTAGACCTGCTCTCGTTTGGAATGGCTAATCCCAACAAGTTTTACGGACTGTTATAAGAGTTAGGGGAATAATGAGTTAGCGGTTAAGGGATTAGGGATTAGGGGCTTATGGGTTAGGGGAATAGGGGCTTAGGGGTTAGAGGTTTAGGGTTTAGAGGTTAGGGGAATAATGAGTTAGTGGTTAAGGAGTTAGGGATTGGGGGCTTAGGGGTTAGGGGATTTAGGCGCATTGAGGGGTTAATGAAATAATGAGATAGTGGTTAAGGGATTATGGATTGGGGTTAGGGGAATAATGATTTAGTGGTTAAGAGCTTAGGGATTGGGGGGTTAGGGGTTAGGGGATTTAGGCTCATTTAGGGGTTAGGGGAATAATGAGTTAGTGGTTAAGGGATTAGGGATTGGGGGCTTAGGGGTTATGGGATTTAGGCAAAGTTAGGGGTTAGGTGAATAATGAGTTATTGGTTAAGGGATTAGGGATTAGGGGCTTAGGGGTTAGTGGATTTAGAAGTTAAGGATTTTAGGGGTGAGGGGTGAGGGGTTAATGGGTTATGGGTTAAGCGTTAACGGTTTAGGGGTTTACGAGTTAAGGGGTTAGGGGTTTAGGTGTTATTGGTTTAGGGGTATAAGGGTTTAGAGGTTTAGGGTTTAGGGGGTTAAATGGGTTAGGTTTTTAGGGCTTTAGGGGTTAAATAGGTTATGGGTTGGGAATTAGGTTTTAGGGGGTTAAATGGGTTACGTTTTTAGGGCTTTAGGGGTTAAATAGGTTATGGGTTGGGAATTAGGTTTTAGGGGGTTAAATGGGTTAGGGGTTTTGAATTATGGGTTAAAGGGTTAGACATTTAGGGTTTAGGGGGTTAAATTGGTTAGGGGTTTAGAGGTTTAGGGCTTAGGGGATTTAGTAGTTAAGAATTTTAGGGGTTAGGGGTCGTTAGGGGTTAATGGGGTTAGGGTTTACGGTGTTAAATGGGCTAGGGTTTTAGTGGTTTAGAGGGTTAAATGGGTTAAGGGTTGGGAATTAGGGTTTAAGGGGTTAGGGGTTAAGGGTTAGAGGCTTAGGGTTTAGGGGATTAAATGGGTTAGGGGTTTAGAGGTTTAGGGGGTTAGGGGTTAAGGGTTAGAGGTTTAGGGTTTAGGGGGTTAAATGGGTTAGGGGTTTAGAGGTTTAGGGGGTTAGGGGATTTAGCTGTTAAGGATTTTAGGGGTTAGGGGTTAAGGGGTTAGAGGTTTAGGGTTTAGGGTTTAAATGCATTAGGGTTTTAGATTTTTAGGTGGTTAGGGGATTTAGCAGTTAATGATGTTAGGGGTTAGGGGTTAGGTGTTAATGGGGTTAGGATTTAGGGGATTAAATGGGTTAGGGTTTTAGGCGGTTAGGGGGTTAAATGGGTTAGGGGTCGAGATTAGCATTTAAGGGCTTAAGGGTTAAGGTTTCATGGGTTAGGGGTTAAGGGTTTAGAGGTTTAGGGTTTAGGGGTTAAATGGGTTAGGGGTTTAGAGGTTTAGGGTTTAGGGGGTAAATGGGTTAGGGGTTTAGGGGTATAAGGGGTTAAACTGGTTGGGGTTGGGAATTAGGGTTTAAGGGGTTAGAGGTTTAGGGTTTAGGGGGTCAGGGGATTTAGCAGTTAAGGATTTTACGGGTTAGGGGTTAATGGATTTACGGGGTTAAATGGGTTAGGGTTTTAGGGGTTTAGGGGGTTAAATGGGTTAAGGGTCAGGAATTGGGGTTTAAGGGGTTAGGTGCTAAGGGTTTAGAGTTTTAGGGTTTAGGGGGTTAAGGGTTTAGAGTTTTAGGATTTAGGGGTTATGTGGGTTAGGGGTTTAGAGATTTAGGGGGTTAAATGGGTTAGGGGTTGGGAATTAGTGTTTAAGGGGTTGGCGGTTAAGGGTTTAGTGGGTTAAATGGGTTAGGGGTTTAGGGGTATAGGGGTTAAATGGGATAGGGGTTTGGGAATTAGGGTTTAAGTGGATAGGGGTTAAGGGGTTAAAGGTTTAGGGGTTTAGGGGGTTAAATGGGTTAGGGGTTGGAAACTAGTGTTTAAGGGGTTAGAGGTTTAGGGTTTAGGGGGTTAAATGGGTTAGGGCCAGTTTAGAGGTTTAGGGGTTACGGGATTTAGTAGTTAAGGATTTTAGGGGTTAGGGGTTAATGGATTTAGGGTTTAGGGGGTTAAATGGGTTAGGGTTTTAGGGGTTTAGGGGGTTAAATTGGTTAGGGGTTGAGAATTAGGGTTTAAGCGGTTAAGGGTTAAGGGTTTAGAGGTTTAGGGTTTAGGGGTTTAAATGGGTTAGGGGTTTAGAGGTTTAGGGGGTTAGGGGATTTAGCAATTAAGGATTTTAGGGGTTAGGGGTTATTTTCCAAAGTTTACATGATACTTTGGGTTACATTAGCTATGACTTTAACAAGAAATTTCCCCAATTTTTCTCAATTTTTTTAATCCCGTCGTGCGGTGTCGCTCTTGCGACCCTGATGTGGTATGTTGAAATGAACGTGTATTATTTTCCAAATTTTTTATTGCAAGTTTACATACTATTATTGGCTATAACATTGGACTTTTCTAATAATATTCTAATTATTATTCAAACATGATGCAAATGTTTTATGGGACACAATGGCATAGAAGTATCAGTGTTACAATCTACGAACATTGACCATGGCACCAATATTTTAAGGCATCATGGTGCTCTCTGAATAGTGTGTAGATATTTCTCAACAAAATGTTCCAGTCTGGGCAAAGCTTGATTGTCTGGACTCTGGATAGATTAAATGCAAAGAAACAAGTGAGAAGGCTTCAGGCACTTAGAAGTCAAAGGAGATTACCTTATCCTTTTCTATACCACCATAAAAGTGGAAGACATCATAAAGATATCAAGGCAAAGGGAGTATAAAATTTATAAAAAACAAAGACCAATCAAGAAAAGAGTTCCAAATGACAGATGACCAACCTTGGCGTAAGATTTTGAATGCTTACCCAAGAATAACTTGAACTTACAAGAACATATGCTAATATGCACATCTCTAAATGTGCTACAAATGTGTAGGCTTTTGACCAAATCATCCTCACAAAGAGAACAAGCCAAAAATTACATTTTATTCTAGAAACTTGATTGGTCCCATTGAATATTCAATGCATTTACTTGAATGTTGAATGCTTAATGGATATCCCCCATTTGAATTCAACATAACAAACCTTCATCTAGACAGATCTTCAATAAATTCCTCCAACCCACACTTAACCTAACATATCACTCATTTAGACAACAAGCTTTGCATTGTTCAATTAACAATAGGTCAGTTATGATTTAACACTTATCCAATTTCTCATCATGCATGAGTTCACAGAAACTCATTGTTAGAGATATTTACAAACACAACCCTATCTAAATATTTCATAATGCATAAATCCATAGCCTTGTTTTTCATGCTCTGAATTGTGCATCAATTTCTCATCATGCATGAGTTCACAGACATTCATTGCTAGAGATACTTATCAACACAACCCTATATGAATATTTCATAATGCATAAATCCATTGCCTTGTTATTCATACTATGAATAATGCATCTCATTTCTGCCAAAAAAAAAAAAAACCAACAAAAATGTTTAGAGTGCATCCATGGCATAATTATTGGAAATTAGCATAGGAGGTAAATACCTTGACTGGCATGCGCACATTGCAATATTTATCAAAATTAATGGGAATAAAATGCATGAAATAGTGGGGCTGTAAATTATGTTTTATTCAACTCAAAAGACAGCCAAGAATAGATACTGTGTACTTGTGCAACAATTTAAGGTGTTAAATCCTAAAACTATCTAGTATTTTTTTGAATTTTCTCATTAAATAAATACAAAATCAATATTGTTTGAATGTAATAAAATTCTAAAGTAGATTTGAACAATGTAGATACGATGAATATACATATCTTTTGGGGGGTTTTGATTGAAATATGGCTCCAACATAAAAATTGTATACAAATATCTTAAGTCAATGGAAGACCTCAAAAATACCACTAGATGATTGTTTTTGGGGTTGTTCCAAAAATATACCAGAGCCAATTCTACACATTCAAAAAAAAAATGTAATCTTCCAACACAATTCAAGGAAGGATCATAAGGTGCTTGGGTCATATTTGATTCTTCCCATGATCAATCTTCATGAACAAGTATTCTAATTACTACACAGAAGATCTATAGGGAATATTTGGCCTATATGGGTGATCTTTGTCACCATGCGTATGGTTTACATGGTAAGAATGGGTCTTGGGGAATGTACTATCTTGAGGGCACGAGGAAAGAGGGCCTTAGGCCCCAAATAAAGCTTCTTGAGTTCAAGGAACATGAATTAACCCCCAAACAACCACATAGATAATCTCTGAGATATATTTAGATTTAAACTTGGATATGGGAGCCATGGCATGTTATTCTACATAGTTAAAGAGCCACAAGAATTGTTAGTATGTATGTTTTTATAATAACAGTGTGTGCACATTCTAAGAATGTGAATGCATTATTAGAATTTGTGAACAATTTTGTAATGCATGTATCTATAGAATAATATGGTTTTAGAGCAAACTTCTAGATTTATATCAATTGGCCATGTATAAATCAATATAGTTTGAATTCAAATTAATGAAATCATTCTCTATGAATCTAGTGCAATAATCAACCATGGTATGCAACAATGCCACAAAAAACCCATAAGAAATATTGTGTCCACAATTAACAATTACTAACATAAATGACAAATTCATATACTTGTTGTACTTTTTATTTATTGATCTAAATTGGATTGTATTTGTTACACTATGCAAAGTATCCAAACAGATATGATAATGTGTGCAAAATTTTCTTCTTAAATTGCAGGTTAAACAATTAATTTCGGTTTTGTTTATCAAATTTCTGTGAGAGGATTGATTAAGTATTTGAATTATTTATCATTGTATAGCAGAAAAGAACAAAAAAATAAACTTCACAAAGCACATTACATAGCAAATTGTTGAGCAATTCACCCCTCCTGGGCTACATCTGTTGGTCGAGCTCCCAATGGTCTGTCCCTCTTGTCTTAATTATTTCAAAATGAAAGTACAAGTGAAAATAAGCCTTAATAGGAAAAACTCTCTGTAAAATCAGCTTCAGAAGATATGAAATAGCCAAATATAACTATTCATTTACATAAAACAGGTAAAGAAATCCCAATACACTACCTTCTCCATGATGGCCCTTATGGCTCCTTGATATTCCTCGAAGCTAAAACTATGGAAGAACACCATTGTTCGACCTAAAACCTATGCCAAACTGCTAAGAATGTCAAAGAGAGCCAAAATTGACAATTTTTACACTCAATTTGGTTCAATAATGAAGGAGTTATGGCTTCTCCAAGAAAATTGCTCAATGTCCCCCAAAAACCCCACTAAAAGTGGAAGACTACCAGTTAAAGACGCCAAAAATGGCCAAACTCCGAAATAGGTGAAACCGTGCCCAAATCTGGTAGGCGGAAAACTCTGGCATTAAATGTTGCAGTTCGGGTGGTCACATGACTCACCTCCGAACTTGCTGGAAAAACGTTAATAAAACTGTTGTTTTAAATGCACATTTAATGTGGCATCGTGCTGGGCACATGCTACGGTTTTATCAAACTTTTTTCTCCACCGGTTGAGGCCTTTAGGCCCTAGATCTCTACAGCGAGTCATATGAATGGGGATACACATGGGGTTAGCCCTTAAGGGCTAGCCCTTCCTCCCGCCAACCAAACTTTATTAAAACAACAAATGGTAAACATGACCCATAGTGGTTAAGATTTACCATGTAGACGAGTCGGTCAGGCCTATGGACTAGCAGCCAAGCCACCCATGTTCAAATCCGCGGAATTACAAACAATTTTTTTTATAACACAAAACTCTGCCCGATCATGCGTATTGTGCCGACCCAACTGTGCGTCGACCTGCACGCCTCCTCGTGCAGGATGACCTGTGTTCAACTTGAATAAATGTTTAGGAGGCACCTAAATCAACATCCAAACTGACTGTTTCATGCAGAAGCCAACTGTGTGTGCAGACCCAACCTGAATTGTTGTTCAAGGCGTGCCCATGGTGTCGGGCCTTTAACAAAATTTCTAAACCTTTTTGCCTTTGAGCTTGGGGCCACATGGCAGCCTCCGAGAAGGCCATGTGTTGCCCTCTTATTGGCCTCCACCAACCTTTAACAAAAATCACTTTTAACATATAATTTTTTGCTAAAATGTCAAAAGTCAAACCAAGTCAAATAGTCCTTTTCTGGAGTTTACTAGGCGATTTCAAACCTCAATAACTTCTGCGTACGACCTCGGTTTTGAGAACCGTTCATGGCGCCAGAATTGCAGCGACGAGATATTTCCGGTCGTTTAGATTGTAACCATTTTTTATCACTTTCATTTTTAAGAATTTTTTTAAAACTTGGATTTGATCTCCTGATCACACCTCCCCACTGGGAAGATTTTGGACCCCAAAAGCTCTCTAAACTACTGAAACTGATTTGTACAATAAATGAGAGTACAACACCCTCTTCTCTTCAGCCTCCAAACACTTTCCTTGCATGGCTAGTGACTTTGAACCACAACTAGAAAGTAATTCACACTTCCCTTCCTCGATGCGCTTGTCCTCCTGTCAAGAACTGTCTTTCTTGCACTCACTCAAAACATTTCTGGCAAGAAATTTGTAGAAGAAAACTAAACATCACTTCCTTGATCAATGATCCAAGGTGGCTTAAACAAACGAGAGATTACAGCATAAAATACATGCATACAACCGAAATTTTCATATGTACAAAATGAGTACGTCTTACTGTGCTCAAAAGTCCATCCACTTCTTACCAAGCCACTTCCATGGCGAATTTTGCTGCTGCAACTCTTCTTCATGTGAATATTCTGTTTTCACATCAATAATGGAATCCTTGGTTCCACCTTCGCCAATCTTTTTGTTCTCTTGTTGCATGTGCTTGGGACGACTAGTTGGATGCAAAGTCCAACAATGGGAAACAACATGTCCATCCTTCTGGTAATATGTGCAAATCTTATGCACCTTCTTTGAAAGTTACCTTTGCCTCATCTACTTCCTATATGCTTTCTTCCTCATCCAGCATCTTGAAACATCATGGTTAAATCGACCACAATATGTACAACAAATCTTTCTTCCATTTAAGCATGAAAAATTATCATGCCTTGTAGAAACACAATCAAATTGATCATGGGAAGATTTATACCTCTTGTGCTACTTTTCATGTTCATCCTTTTTCCCTTCATGAGGAGATGAACTAGTAGAGGCTATAACTTTCATTTGCAGGCTAACATCATCGTTCTTGTCTTGAAAACCGCTTGAACTCACATGCTTGCCTTAAGATGCATGTCTACCATCTTCTTGCTGCAACAAAGGCTTAAAGTAATGGCAATCATCTTGCAAACAAATTTTACATATTTGCATCTTATAACTTGGAACAAAGGTTCTCTTTAAAGTAGCCTCACATGCTTTCATGGCTTTGGATTCTTCGCCATTAAATTGCACATAACCAAGACCAAGATTCTTGGGTCATTCCTCAACCAAAATAGGATCAACCATGCCTTGTGCATGCTTGCCTAAACCTTTGCCTTCATAGCCCATTTTAATCATTAACTCGGACCCTATACCTCTCGTATGCTTTTCAAAAGAACCAACACATCTTTCTAAATAGGAAACTGAAAACAAATTAGAATGGATTACCTCTTCCTCACGCATGTTCTTGGTTAAAGCTTCTTGAGCTTGATGGAGCTGCATATCCATATCATGCAATCTTTGAAGAATTTCTTCCTTCTCTTCCTTCATGGCAAGCAATTTCTCATGAATTTTAGTGCTTTCTCTTCTGTCGTCAAACAGAATCTGCACCATGTCCTTCAATATAATAAAGTCATGCTTCATATCATCATCGAAGAATCTTGTGAAGGAGGAAACCTCACTTGTAGAAGTTTTCATTATGATGGCAATGAACAAAATTAACTTCAACAAAGCTCACAAAACTTTCTAAACAAATGACAAGATTTTTTTTTAAACCAAATGGCTGTAGAGACAAACTCTTATTCAAGCAACCAAACAACAAAAAATCGTCAAGAAGGTTTTTGTTCCAAAGGTGTTCTTGAGGTACTTTGGGGTAAGGAAGAAGCATTTAGCCCTTTCTTTCTTTTTTTCCTCTCCAGGACTTAGCTATCAATAACTATTCCTTCACCTCTAGCAAACTCAAACAACAGTCAGTTTGCAAATAGTAAAATAGTCAATCTTTTACTTTGTTTTAACACCTTTCCTTGAAGACATGATTATGGCTTCTTCTGCTTCTCTTGGAGGTGAAATTGAAGATGGAGATAAAAGAACTCTTGCCCTCCTTGGCTGAGGATTACTGTAAGTCCTTTCCATTTGACCTTCTCCTCTCTTAAGCTTCAGCCTAGTAAGTATCAAAAAAACTTGCAAACAATTAAACAAATATTGCACAAGAACAATACAACGAGTAGAACTCTAGCTCTTATACAAACCTAATCTGAATTGGAATGTATTTGTTATGCTATGAAAATTATCCAAACAGATATTATAATGTGTGCAAAATGTTCTTAAATTTCAGGTTAAACAATTAATTCTCCTGTTTGTATTAATTAAACAATTAATTAAAAGACTCTTCTTTAGTGAATGCGGGGAAGATGAAAAGGCTTGTCAATGCAAGTCAAAATTTGAATTTATTGATGATTAAACAAAGAGAATTTGTACATAATCCTTTTCATGTATATGCTGATGTAAATAATTAGTTGTTTCAGTCTGAAAGCAGGTTGTCTTTGAAAGAATATGACAAGAAGTTGCCGCAATTGTCTTTGGTGACGATCGGTGCAGAAAAAAAAAGTGTTAATTCAAAGTGGTGAAAAAATCCAAGAGAGGGTAAAGCATCCAAGCAGAGAGAGCACAAATTTCAGCAATGATCATTGCTGGTTTCAGAATGACATGGTACTATGGCGAGAAAACTTGGTCAGGAATCGACACAAGCACAAGGCTAATTCAGCAAAAAATTTCCATAAGGACAGGATGCAAGGTGAATGTACTTTTAAGTTTCCTTTGAAGATAGAAAAATGTAGAAACAATATGTTTACTGCAAATTTCAGTTGTTGTTTTGCAATTTTAAAAAATTTGCAGCATGACAAGGTCAAAGTTAGCAACAGTTGGTCAACATATTCAAGGAAGAATTTGTCGTTTTATGAGAAGCTCCAATTAATGAAATCAGGGAGATTTCAGTGGATCAAGATTGGAAGAGTGGAGATTCAGTCTCCTCATCTTCAGTTTCAATAGTCCAGAGATATTTTGGGGTCCAAAAGCTTCCCAGTGCGAAGGTGTGATCAGGAGATCATGTCCAAGTTATGAAAAATGCTCAAAAATGAAAGTGCTCAGAAGTGGTTGCAATCTGAACAACCAAACAAGTCTCATCGTTGCGATTCTGGTGCCTCGAATGGTTCTCAAAAACTAAGGTCATATGCAGAAGTTATTGAGGTTTGAAATCGCCCAGTAAACTCCAAAAAAAGGACTTTTTGACTTGGTTTGACTTTTGTACATTTTATAATATATATATATATATATATATATATATATATATATATATCTGTGTGTGTAAAAATTATTTTGATTATTTGTTGGAGGAGGCCAACCAGAGGGTGCCACGTGGCCTTCCTGGACGCTGTGACATGGCCCCAGGCATGAATGGAAAAGGGTTCAAAATTTTGTTTAAGGTCAACCCAACCTGCACGACAATTCAGGTTAGGCCTGAACGGCCATTCAGGTCGGGGTTTGAACACAGATGCGGGCACGACCTACATGAGAGTTGGGTCAGCCTAAATAGATTCAAGGCAGGCACGTATTACTATCAACCAAAAAAAAAATTACAAGTCACAGGATTCAAACTGGTGTCTAGCACCTGCCAATGCAAAGAACCGACTGATCGGGCTCTGTGGTATTTCTTATCACCTATTGAAACCGTGACACATTCGAAGTTTAAAAGTTGCCTATGGTGGAAAAAATAGTAGGACTAGCCCCGACCATGTGATCTAGGCACTTAGAACCAAGGCCTTAAAACCTTATCCGCGGAAACTAACGGTTATACAAACAGTGATATGTGGCTAGCACAGTTGCAAACAGTTAATGTTATGGATAAGCACGGGGTTAGTTCGGCGGTTCAAACGGAAATCCTACATGTGACCAACACGTAAAAAGTTATTGCAACCACTAACAGTTTCCGCCATTTATGGAGTGGGTTCCGCCTTCTTCACAGTTTGGCCAGTTTTGGTTGGATTAACTAGAGTTCCTCCAGTTTTGGAGGAGTTTTTTAGGAATATTGGGAAAAAATTTTTTTTGCCATAACTCCCTCATTATTGAACGAAATTGGGTGAAAAAATAGTCAATTTTGGGTATTTTCGACATTCTTAGAAGTTTGGCATAGGTTTCAGGTCGAACAGAGGTCATATTTAGTAGTTTTAGCTTCAAGGAAGATCAAGGAGCCATCAGGGCCATCATGGAGAAGGCAGTCTATTGGGATTTCTTTATCTGTGAGGATTGATTAAATATTTTAATTGTTTATCATTGTACAGTAGTAAAGAATAGAAAATAAACTTTACAAAGCACATTACATAGCAAATTGTTGACGCAGTTCACCCCTCCTGGGCTACATCTGTCGGTCTAGCTCCAATGGCATGTCTCTCTTGTATTAATTTGCTCAAAATCCAAGTACAAGTGAAAATAAGCCTCAATAGGAAAAACTCTCTGTAAAATCAGCTTCAGAAGGTATGAAATAGCCAGAGATAACTATTCATTTACATAAAACAGATAAAGAAATCCCAATACATTGCCTTCTCCATGATGGCCCTGATGGCTCCTTCATATTCCCCGAAGCTAAAAATATTTAAGATTGCCTCTATTCAACCTGAAACCTATTCCAAACTTCTCCAAATATCGAAAATACCCAAAATTGACTATTTTTGCACTCAATTTGGTTCAATAATGAGAGAGTTATGGCTTCTCCAAGAAAACTGCCCAATGTCCCCCAAAAACCCCACTAAATGTGGAGTAACTGCTAGATAGGAGCGTCAAACGGGCCAACCTCCCAAAAATGGAGGAGCTGTGCCCAAAATTGGTGGTAACGGTTTGTGGTTAAATTAAATGTGGGGGTATGGCGGTTACATGACCCCTCCACCCAAGCCGCCTGCAAAACCGTTAACATAACTTGTTTGAAAACTGTCGCATTAAATTTCAAACTGTAACGTGCTCACATGACCCAGATTTGCAGGCAAATAAGTAACCGTAGGTTCTAGGGCCATGGTCATAGTGCCTGGTGTTAGACTCCTATACCAATAGGTGTCATTTTTCATGATTAACTTGCAGAACTATGTAATATGTTCAAACCTTTTCTTGTTGCAAAGGTGTTCCATATTCTTAAAAAGTCAAAAAATCAAAAAATTTAAAAAAAAATGTAAAGAGGGTATACCCTAAAAGAAAAATCAAAGGGTAAGAAAAATAAAATGGCTTAAAAAAGTGAAACGAATGAACCCCAAACAAAAAGAAAGGCCAAGGAAAGTGTGCAAGTCTAAATGCCACAACTATTTCATTTTCTGTAATAAGCAATTGTGTGCAGCTTGTCAATCTTTTGCCACAATTTTATGGAGAGTCAAATTGTTTAAACTTGACTCATTCATTTTTCAATTTCATGTTACAGAATAGAGAATAAATATCTAGCCAAACAGTTTAATCTTGGCAGATAAGTAGATAGGTAGAGTTAAAAAGGTGCTCAACAGTTTAATCTGAGCCCTTGGATGTAATAAGTGTAAATTTAGATAGGTTTGCCATGTAAAAGGAAAAATAAGATTGAAAAGGGTTTGCTAGTCCAAATGCACCCTAATAAAGAAGAGAAAATGGTAGATTAAAGTAGATAGGGTAGGTAGATGGTGTTGCAAAGCTTCATTTGATGAATGATGGTGCTAAATGTGTTTAAACTCTTTACTTTCATCACTAAAGTGCAAAGGCATAACACTACATTGGTAGAATTTCAGTAGAAAGCAAAGTCAAATCATTAACTTCCCCTCTCACTTTTTCCCTGACAATTTTTACTAATTTCCCCAAAATGCTAAGGAAATTGAAGATGAAAAGGGCTCAAAGCATTTCCTTGACTTTTGGAGGGACTGGACCCTCGGCCTAATGATTGGAGAAAACCCTAGTATTTGAAGATATTCATCATTATACTCATTCACTTTTAACTTTTCCTAAGTAAAATCCCATTTTACTTAGGAAAATCATGCCATATTTCATAAAAGTCCCTTAAAATTACTTGCTATTCTAAATCTAAGTGTTGAAGTTGATATAATGCAATTTACTTCAGAAATCTTCACTTTCCTAGATTTGTAAAGTATTTTGAGTTTTTCTTATCCCTTGTCATATTAACATCTGATTTTATTTTATTAAATCCCTAGTGAAAATACCTTATCCTATAGTATATAACTCCTCCTACATAAATATCCCAAAAACCCATCTTATTTTAAATTTTAACCAAAGTGTTTATTTCCCAATTATTCATAAAAGCCTCACATTATATTCCCCTTGGTTAAAAAATATCATTATTTAATATTCCCGCCCCTATGATAAGTTAATCTTATTGGTTGATTTATCATATAATAAAAATGAAATATACAAAAAACAAAGTTTAAACATATATTTCGTATTTTTAAATAAAAATAAATCCAAAGTTTAATTAAAACTAAACTTCGGAAATAAATTTCATTTTTCCCATACCCGACGCTCTAACCCGAGTTAAAAATCCCGTTATATATTCCATTCCCCAAACCTAACTCGAGTAAAAAACCAAAGCCTGCCGCAACCCAGATTTCATTAAAAATAATGAGATTAATTAATCACTTGGATTAATTAATAACCAACTCTCCACCAATCAGACGCTGCCCGGAATGATTATTTAACACTAATTACGTCGGGCCCGCGCGTTAAATCCCCTGCCATCTTCCCGTCCCATCGTCCGTCCCATCGCCCGCTACGAGATCTACGGCCAACATTCATTCTGCTAGCCATCCAACATCCGAACGATAACTCGCGGGATGGAAGTGGTTTTGAAATAGTGTGCAAGCCACATGTCAATCGCTAAATGTGTTCGCTGCCAATTCATAAAATACCGCCTGCTCCCGAATAGCGGTGCGGAATTTACCGCTTACCACCCAACCCGGCGACGTGTCCTCCCGTACCACCATGACGTCATCCTCGAAATTAATAAAAAATTCCCAGTTGACATTGTAAATAAAATAAAATTCCCCACACTTTTCATTATTTCAACTATTGAAAGCGACTGCGTCCTTATTCTGAAAAATTTTGAAAATCTGCTGTCAACTCGCTCTCGACCGCTGTCAACTCAATTCATTGAATGCCATTGCTCACCAGTGCTCAAGCAATCATCCACCATCGAACAGTACCTGTTAATTCCGCCACTCCTCATAGAAACAGGTATTTATCCGTCTTCCCGCTGAAACTCTGCGAAAATCCTCATTCCTGCGTTAAATTCACGCCATAATCTGAAATAAAGCTTGAATTTGGTCTGTTTTAGCTCCTGTAACTGAAATAATCCCCCCAAAACAGATAATTGAGTCCATTTCCATAAAACCCCCCGGAATTTCCATTTTGAACACACAAGAACCAAAATGGAAGCTCCTTTGGCCCTAAATGTAGCTCCATTAAACGCCCCCCATAGAGAATTGGAATACTTACCACTAGTGGATAATGATTTTCAGATTAAAGACTTGCTTTTCAGTGAAAGCCCCCTTCAAATTTATTGTCGCTACAGAGATGATTATTTGAAAGGCTCAGATATTATTGGATTATGGGAATCGAATCTCCCAAGATACATATTTCCCTCAGTCCATGTCTTTCCTGAAATTATCCATTATTGCCATGCTAATTATGACCCAATTCAGAGAGCAGTTCTGTCCCCAAACCAGAATGTCCTTTTCCATATAACTGCTCAATCCATCAATGATATGCTTCAGTTCAATCCTGGTCAAAACCTCACTCCCTTGTTAATGGGAGAATTTCTTGAAAAATGTGCTCAATTATCTCCTGAAAAGTTAGAATTCATTTGTAAGACTTTCATGTTGCCTGATCATCAACCCAAGGGCCCACCTCCATATGGCTATTCCTTTTTTACTGATTTAGGCCGAGTTATTCTGAATATGATTTCTTCCATCATGGGATTTAATACCAGTGAGTATGTTGATCACTTAACCTTGGTATTACTATCTATCTTCACTCCTGGACAGCCTCCTGCAGTAAAATATGACTTTGCTTCCTATATTGTAGAAAAAATCCATGACCAGTTCATGAGATTAGAAAATGAGAAAGTTTTCAAATACTCTTCAGTCATCTATCATCTCTTGATCTATTACCAATCTGAAAACTTTCCCTTCCATGTTCAAAAGCTTGATGCTATGGGGAACCCAAGGTCTGTAATATTTTGGTCTGCCATTACACATAGAGCCTATGTTTCCCCTTATTCATATAATGAATTCATTGACCTTTTCATACACCCTGCAACTACATTGTTGATAGGAGTTGCTCCACCAAGGCTGAGTAATGAAATAAAGAAAACTTTGCAACTTTCAAGGACATACAACGTTGGAGACTGGTATTTCTACCAAAATTATTCAGAAATTAGGATATATGGATGTGAACTTTGTCCATTCAAGCTGCCTAAATATGTGCCTATGAGACTTTTTTCCTTAGAATATTTTAGGCAAATGAATAACTCGAATATTATTCATTTTTGTAATGTTAAGAAGAAAGCCCAACTGAGAATCAAAAGTCAGATGGGTCCCTACATATGCAATTCTAGAGATGCTGGACAGGAAGCAGAAACAATACTACAAGACCACTTCAAGTTACAACAGAGTTTTTATTGGGTCCCCTATGACCCATTCAGTTTTATTTGTGACAAAAGAATGAAGAATAGATCAGCTCCATATTTCCACCACAGAATTCCAGAAATAGAACAGTATGCCAATAAAGATGAATGGGTGGAAGGACATTAGTATAATAGGATAGTGCAGAGGTCAATATAAACAAAGTCATGAAAGATCTTGAGAAGAAGTTTGACCTCGAATATTTTTGGCAAGTGCAGGTACCACATATTGGCACTTCTTCAGCTGGAAATTTGAAACAGAGATTACAGGAGAACATTCCAGAGATTGCAGTAGAGTCTAAAGGCAAAGAAAAAGAACCAGAGATACAAGTAATTGAAACATTCATCATGACTAAAAAACCTCAAACATCTAAAGCACAAGGGCAAGAGCAAGTTCCTTCTCAAAGCACTCCAGCAGAAATAACCAACTGGCAGACCCCACTAAACATTGAAAAAGGCAAGAAAAGAGAAGCTGAAATTCCTACTCCTCCTAAGGAATCTGTACAACAATCACAGGCCAAAAGGCAGAAACTGAATCCACTCCCTGAAGAAGAATCTATTGATGAACTCTTTGATGAAGAAAGGGAGGATAGTCAGCTAACTGGATCAATCAGTGAAACAGGTACAGGGCATAAGGGGAAAGAGCTTCAAAGACAGTTAAGTACTAAAGTGTCTTCTTTTAAACTACCAAAGACAGATACAGGAGATATCAAGAAGACATTTATTAATATAAAAGCAAGAAATGATCCTTTAAGGATGCAGGTATACAATCAATACCTTAAAATGGCTCCAAAAAATCAAGAGAGATTGATGTCAGCCTTTGACATTCAACAAGGTAAAATGTTATTGAGCCATTTTAAACCTAGAGTGCAACAACCACTGTCAGCAGCAGATTATATTAGAACAAATTTTGAGGTCCTGTCCAAAGACATTCATCCATTGGACCAAATTGAACTCCACAAGCAGACTGGGGAGATGATTTACTCCACACTCACAGATAAAGCAATGGCAGCTCAAACGTTGCAAGATTATTTAAATAATACCAGTGCACAGTTGCAAATTGAGAAAGCTTCTTCTCAAGAAAAAGATAATAGAATAAAATCTCTGGAGGAAATAATCATCAGTTTGGGTCATAATCCCAAAGATATAAAAAGAATTGAAGCATTGGTTAAAAAGAAAGATGATGACATTGTTGCACTGAAAAAACAATTGAAATTACCATCTTCTAGGCATCCTCTGACTGAGGAAATATTAAAGAAAAATTCAGAAGAGGAAATGATGGAATTGCTCCTGAAGATGAATGAACGACTCAGTGAAACAGAAAAGGAATTGGAGCAAGCATTGAAAGAAAAACAGTCAACTATTCAGACATCTACAACAGAAGCTACTGCAGGTACAGATACAACAGCAACAAATCAGCAATCACAGGTGAATACTACTGACTTAAGTTCTGAAGAATTAGTGAAGCAAATGGAAAGTTTAAAATTAAGAGTAACAGAACTTCAGGCCACCAAGTTACAGCTCACTAATCTGGAACAAAAGTATGATACTTCAAAGAAGACTATTGCTGACCATACAAGAGAAATTAAAAGATTGGAGAAATTGGTCAAAGCTTTGGAAAGGGATCTCACATTGGAGAGACCTTTAAGAGAAATAAATGAGATTCTATGGGATGATATTATTTCATCAATAAAAGATATCTAGCCCTCAATCCAGACAATACAAGAACAGAAAGAGTTAGTTAAAATGGCATTGGATGAAGTTGAGAATTCCATAGTAGAGTTAGCAAATAGGCCTGAGGAGTCCAATCAGCTTATCCAATTCTTAAACACCAAAACAAAACATCAGCTTCTAGAACTTGGTATTGAAGATAGAACTGCAACAATTTTAGAAGTCAAAAGAGTTTTTACCAAAAGAACTCTTATGCAGAATCTGGAAAGAAGGTGTTTCGATATGCAGAGTGAGATTCTTGCTTTCACAGAAAAATTTGATAATTTAGTCAATAAAGGGTTGCCCAGCTTTATGGTGTCAGAAGATCAAATGATGGACTTGGAGAATTATGTCAGAAAATTGGAAATACATGCTCATAACACAGCTTCTTCTTCAGCCACTTCATCACAAGCTACTTTGCCTACAGGGAGGAATATTCATGATAGAGTAAAGCATTTATTCTATCTTGAAAATGAAGTGAAACATTTATTTCCTAATCAGCCTACTTACTTCAGATACACTTAGGCTGATGAAACATTGAGAAAACTCAAAAGAACCAAGATAGCGGATGACAGATGGTGGGAAGATCTATTAGAAATTTTGTAAAGTTTGTCTTCAAGTAGGAAATTTTGCCTTTTACTGCAGTATGAAAGATAAATAGATAATCAGAGGTTAAAGGGTATCATCTCAGCAGTTAAAGTGTATCAGTAGAAAGAAAGAGTATCATTCAAGCCAGGCAGTCAGAAAAAATTACCAAAAGGGACAACTTCGAGCCAGATAATAGTACTTGCCTCCAGCACATGCATAAAAAGAGGAAACAGCACATCAGCTGTTACCTTTAATTCTATCTACGAGACCATTTGTCTCTCTTTATGATTGTAACCAATTCATTAGTCACCCTAGATTATTTCCTAGGTTGTTGAAAGATATTTCGTATCATTTTTTGTATAAATAAGCCCTCAAACATCTTGTTAAGGGTGGATTCTCATACTTTGATGTAACATTGAATAATTTTGGAATAAAGAGCTTTGGAGAAATTTTTCGTGGCAAAACTGGACAAGGAATTGAGGCAGAAGACTTTTATCAGGATTCATGTGTCGAATGAAGGATCAATAAGTCATCTCTATCCCATGTTTTAAAGTTTTATATCTGTTTACAATATCATCTATGTTTCATTATCTTGATAATTAACGAAAAAGACTAAATCAGAAAGTACTTAGGTGTAATCTGATTTCAATCGTTATTATCATAAATGTTTTCTTCTAAACTAGTTTAAACAGCGAATTCTTAGTTGCTCCTGTTTGTCTAGTTTCACATATATTTGGTTATTTAATAAAGAATACTTAACTGCTCTTTATTGATAATCAATCTATTTCTCTTCTCTTGAATGTGTTAAAAGATTCTTAATTTTCTTTTATCCATTTGAATTCCATTCCATTCATTTTAGATCTACAATTGTTTCTAGTTTGATTATCTTGCCCTAATAAACCATCTTTTGATAAAAAACTAAATCCAGTGCAGCCAATCCTTTGACTCCATTAGCCCAATGGACTGAAACTACTTGATCTTAATCTCAGCTAAAGAATTCCATCAACTCAAATAAAATCAAAACACCCTGCACTTTATAACTAGCCTAATACCTTCTAAAACAAAGCTAAATCATAAAGAGAGAGCCCTCTCTGGGTACAGATTGGCTAGATTCTGTACCTGAAGGTTGGTTTGTGGTTACCTTGGACCCCTTTCCTTTTCCACAACTTCAAGGAAAATCTGAGTGATAACACTTGGGAAATATGGGGTCGAGCTAGCACTAAGGGGCTAGCCCCTTTAATTTTCTGCCGATAAAGAGTTTAAACCACAAATACAACTTGCGGCCGATGGCTTTCAAGAACCATCCACGTGGCCCAATGATAGAGCGATGCACTATTTGGCATGAGGTTCTTGATTCGAAACCATAAAGCCTCAACAAAATTTTGTATTACGCCATTTCCATTGAACTAGGGGCCATGTGGCGGCCTCCAAGTTTGCCACGTGGCAGCCCATAATTGGTTCAAATTACACAGTCAAATTATCTTCCAATGAGCCTCTAACACTTGTCTTCAAACGATTAGCCCCTGTGGAATATTCCAAGGAATATTTACTGATGAATATTCTCAAAATATTCCTTAGAATATTATTTTTTAAAATATTCCAAAGTTTGAAATTCAAACTTGGTCAACTCGTTTTGGAGTTTACTGGGCTTTTCAAACCTTCCTAACTTCTGCATATGACCTTAGTTTTGAGAACCATTCACGGCACCAGAATTGTAGCGATGAGACCTTTCTGGTCATTTAGGTTGAAACCATTTTTAAGAACTTTCATTTTTGAGCATTTTTCATAACTTGGACATGATCTCCTCATCACACCTCCCCACTGGGAAGCTTTTGGACCCCAAAAGCTCTTTGGACTACTGAAACTGAAGATGAGGAGACTGAATCTCCACTCTTCGAATCTTGATCCACTGAAATCTCCCTGATTTCATTAACTGGAGCTTCTCATAAAATGACAAATGTTTCCTTGAATCCGTTGACTGACAGTTGTTAACTTTGACCTTATCATGCTGCAAATTTTTGAAACTTGCAGAACAACAACTGAAATTTGCAGAAAACATATTGTTCCTACATTGTTCTACCTTCAAAGGAAACTAAAAATTACTTTCACCTTGCATTCTGTCCTTATGGTGATTTTTTGCTGAATTAGCCTTGTACTTGTGTCGATTCCTGACCAAGTTTCCTCGCCATGGTGCCCTGCCATTCTAAAACTAGAAATGATCATTACTGAACTTTGTGCCGTCTCTGCTTGGATGCTTTACCCTCTCTTGGATCTTTGCCTCTCCTTGCACTGACACTTTGTTTTCTGCACCGATCGACACCAATGACAATTGCTACAACTTCTTGTCATCTTCTTTTAAAGACAACCTGCTTTCATACTGAAACAACTCATTATTTACATCAGCATTAATATGAAAAGGATTATGTACAATTTCTCTTTTCTTAATCATCAATAAAGTCAGATTTTCACTTGCATTGACAGGCCTTTTCATCTACCCTGCATTCACTAAAGAAGAGTCCAGATTTTTGCAATGTGCTTTCACAATAAACTCCTTGCCATCCTTGAATAAATAGTACTTTTTTTCATGGCGATGAAAGATAGCTTTCATGTCATACAAGTAAGGACTGCCCAACACCACACTTGTAATATCAAGCGGAACTACATCTAGTTCAACTGTGTTAATGAAATGTGCAGTAATTGCAAAGCGAAATATGCACTTCTTTGAAACTTGTAAGTGAATCCATCTTAATACAGTAATATGCACTAGGATTCTGGCACCGCAAATGGTACTCAAAACCGAGGTCGTATGCAGAAGTTATTGAGGTTTGAAATCGCCTAGTAAACTCCACAAAAGGACTGTTTGACTTGGTTTGAATTTTGACATTTTAGCAAAAAAATATATGTTAAAAGTGATTTTTGTTAAAGGTTGGTGGAGGCCAATAAGATCGCACCATGTGGCCTGCCCGAAGGCTGCCATGTGGCCCCAAGCTCAAAGGAAAAAAGGTTTAGAAATTTTGTTAAAGGCCTGACACCATGGGTACGGCCTGAATGGAAATTCGGGTCGAGTCTGCACACACCCCTCGGCTTCCGCACGAAACAGTCAGCTTTTGCACGAAAAAATTAGTCTGCACGTTAATTCGGGTGCCTCCTGAACATTTATTCGGGTCAACCACAGGTCATCCAGCACAAGGAGGCATGCAGGTCGGGTCAACGGGTCACACTGCACATACAGTCGGGTCGGCACATTACGCATGGTCAAGCAGAGTTTCATGTTATAAAAAAAAAATTTTGTGAGTCCACGGATTCAAACATGGGTGGCCTGGTTTCCAAACCACGGGCCCGACCAGCCCGTCTGCATGGTAGATCCTAACCACTATGGGTCACGTTTACCACTTGTTGTTTGAATAAAGTTTGGTTGGTGGGAGGAAGGGCTAGTCCCATGTGTATCCATGTTCATATGACTCACAATAGAGATCCAAGGCCTAAAGGCCTCAACCGATGGAGAAAATGGTTTCATAAATCCGTAGCATGTGCCCAGCACGATGCCACATTAAATGTGCATTTAAAACAACAGTTTTATTAACATTTTTCTAGCAAGTTCGGAGATGAGTCATGTGACCACCCGAACTGCAAAATTTAATGCCAAAGTTTTCCGCCCGCCTGTTGTGTAGATTAATCCGTCTTGCGGACAAGACCGATCTCTCTAGTACAAAAGGTAACTAGCAACAAACAGCCAATTATACTAATCTCTCTCTAAGCATATGCGATTTATAAAAACACTATACGGGTGCAAAGCCTACCTTATGTCCAACGCTTGCTTGATTTTGTTGAATTCCTTCCCGTGCACTGAAAGAACGTTCCTTGTATTATCTGCAATCACAAACAAGAAAAAAGATTAAGCAGCACCTGTATAGATATTATCATAAATCATACTTATCATAATGATCAAGGAATTTATGAAATAAACCATGAATTGACAGTTTAATGAGAGAAATGAGTATATTTGTATTAACTTTAAAGATAGAAAACCTTTACAACCTATGCCTTGATGTTGTGCAGGTCCTCCCAGGGTCCGAAGCAGGAATCTCCTTTACTTTGACAAGCATTGCACTCTTGGGCTAAGACAAATGGAGATGAGTGATCTAACCTCACAGAAAGTCTTAGTCACTTAAGACTAAATCTCAACAGCATTTAACTTCAAATCTCATAAGCTTGAACTCCCTTTGAGGCTACCCAAGGCCTCTTTTTATAGTGAAAGAGAGGAGGTTTCTAGTTCCAAATATGAAGAAATAGAACCCTCCTTCAAAGGGATAAGCTCCTTACATCAAGGGGTTAGCTCCATTAAGTGAGGGATGCATGAACATCTCCAAAGCGTATCCATTCCCGTAAATTCTCATCCAGAAACTTCTAGAATTCATCTGGAATTCATCTTTTTATCTTTACTTTCTCGCCTTTTTATGTTTTACAGGGGTCCGCACCCATTACACAAAGAACGTGCGGTATGGTTCCGCAGGCAAGCTGAGATTTAGGTGCGGGACCGCAGTGAATGCATAGAGAAAGTGCGATACCAATTCTTAGGGGATTTTAGGGATTTTCTTCTGATTTTGAAGCTTGATATGAGGAGCTGGTATATTGGACTTGCAAAAGGAGGAAGTATGAGTGATAATGAGCTCATACAGTCAGCAGAATGTCAAGGTGACAGTTTTCAGTGTAACAAATTGCCCCCTAAAGTGCAAAGTCTGGAATAAATAAAGCTGTAGTCTGTCATATATGAAGAGTGCGGTACTTTATCATTTCAAAGATCATCCTGTGGACACCCCAGTCGGTACCTGTAAAAACATTCAATGCAAAATATATACATGTATATGTCATCACTGAGGTAGGCATTCCCATACTCAGATAAAAACTAACTATAAACTAACTGAAATCGTTCTGATACAGGAATGATTTTGAATACATCATAGTACAGATATATGTAGACACGGTATGGACGCAGCCATCTGTTTATCAATAGTCTACTGTATAGATGACAACAAAATTCCTCGCAGCCTGGATGGTGGAAACTAGATCCAGGGTCTTGATTTCCACATCTTGAACCAGTACGATTCTATCCATGTGAATGAATGTATTGAAGTCGAACATGGTAGAAACCACTTGATTACCAGTCAATGATGTGAACTGTTAACAAGTGTGAGAGAAACCACCAGTAATGTCAATGGCTCTCAAAGTACTCAGTACAATCCATGAAATGTGAATGAATGAGCTGAAGTCGAACATGTCACGGAGTCATTCGATCGAAGGTCATTGATGCAACCTATCGTCGAAAGCGAGAAACCTGCCATTGAGGCATGCAGATTTCAAGGTACTGACGATTTCTGGATCAACTTCCTAGATAATATGCTGATGTCGATAGAAAGCGATCTGTTGTAGGCAAGCCCACAACACGAAATCATAGATCAAGTTTTGAAAATATATTGGCAAGGACTGACTCAGGGATGGTCAATGATGGATGACAGATATTTTGCAGATGAATGGTTTTATTTGAACTGTTCTCTTGGACACATAACGACACTGCAGATGGCTTGGTAACAATTGACCCAAAGCTAATACCCAGAAACCGGCTGAAAATTTTCAATATGGTTTGATTAACTGTTAGGCAAAGGATTTCCCAACCCAGGTGAATATAAGTGTCGTGTCCGAGAGTGGTCGACTGATTTTCGGACAATTTTAAAATACAACAAACACGCCCATTTTTCTCTCTTTTCCCCCACCATTTCTGGCAAGTACCTCTTTATTTTTGACAAGCTTGAGGAGGATAACATTTGCTTGGTTATAAGCTCATCCTTCGGATGAGTCCAACTTAGTTTAAAATTCGAACCCTAAGGAGTGGTTCGTTCCTGTTGAAAATTAAACAGGTCCTTTACTGTTAAGTTTTAACGAGTCCAGTATAGGAGAAACTCGGTGTTTTTCAGTTTTAGGGAGTCAGAAGAAAAACTTAAGAAAACTCCATGGGTGTTCTTTTTTCGTAAATTTAGTCTCTCGAGCCCGAAAAAGGATAAAATAATGCGGGAGAGAACTCTATTGACCGTATTTAGTCAACGTATACCTTTTTCGTAAATAGTCCATTTCAGTCCGTAAAAGGGGTAAACTTATACTGAAGGGACGATTGTTCATTTACTTTAACGAGTTCGAATAGTCAAGTACTCGGCAATCTTTTCATATTTAGAGAGTCTGAAAAGGGCTTAAAAGAGGACTCCAAGGTTTCGCTTTTTCGTAAATTTTTGAAAGAGTCCGAAAAAGTGATAAAAGTGTGCTCTTTGTTGAAAAACGATCATTTCACCTGAAAAATCCAGTTTCTGCACAAAAACTCGAAACATTACACATACCTGTTTAAGATAAGTAAAAATGCTTTCAAAGATACCCTTTTAAAGTGAAAAATAAATAAATTAAAAATTCATTCATTCGAAAAAACTTATAAAAAGGACTTTTTCTATTTCATTTTTACCGTTCAGTTGCAGAGTGAAAAGTAAAAAGCTTTTGGTTAAAAAAGTTCCCGTGAAGATTCTGGAAAATTCAACCGTTGGAATTGAAAATCGTCAGCCCCAGGTAATCCACGACCTCCTTATCTTGTTTTTCATCTGTTTGAAATTCATTTTTAGGCTTTAGTTTGATTTTTTAAGGCGAAAATTGGTTCAAAAATGCGCCCGCGGGGTCCGCGGGCGTGACACAGGTTACCTGCGGACCCCGATTTTCTCTGAACGGGAAAAAATCGGGGGTACCGCACCCGGCACACATCTCGCGTGCGGAGCTACGCTCTGTTTACAAAGAGCGGGTGCGGTACCCGCGCGGTTAAATTTAAAGCATAGTTTTCTCAAATTTCTGCCAAAATTTTTCAAATGAAATCATTCTAATATGCCTTATTTTGTGTTGCAGGATTAACAAGATGCTTATTTGGCGAGAAAGGGAGCATGAGGAAGTGGATGAAGCTGCAATACTCCATTTGCCCACACAAAGGGCATTAAAAGCATGCTGCTTATACAAATTCTGGGCCATCTCTGGCATGAGGGCACAAGTGGAACTCTTAACATGGTTGGTAGACAGATGGCATGTGGAGGACCGGTGTTTCTTCATTGGTGGCCACCGGCTCGAAATTGAGCTGGAGGATATATACTTTTTGACTGGTTTGTCCAAGAGGGGCGAACATGTATCTTTGTTTGGGACTAGGCCAGGTGGCCAGTCTGTCACTAGTCTTCAACTCGAATTTTGCAATGATCAGGCAAATCCTCGGGACAAACGGATTGACATAAAACATATCATTCGTCCTGACTATGTGGGAGTGTCGCGCTTCATGTGGCTACTGGTTCCCAAATGTGCATTGTTGTGGACTGTTTTCGCGGCACCATCTTCAACTGGTGCGAAGCTGTGTTGGCTAACGTAAAAGGCCAACTAACCAGAGCGAAAAATGGGAAGCTCAATAACTTTGGATACGGATCCATCGTCGTTTTCTTTGCTCTGGAGAGGATCCCCCTATTAGCTCCGCAAAGTATTGTCGTTGGTACCGGTCGACCTCGAGAACCGAGAATGGTTCGTTGGTCCGCGTTGATGGCCCGTCATGCTATTGAGGGCACTGAGATTGTACGGTTTCCTTCTTCATATTTTCGTTGGCTAGATCGCCAACTTTTTGTTATAGAGGATTTTCCGTATGCCGGGATGGATTTCCGCGGCGACAGAGAGATGTCTCTCCCTGCAGGGGAACAATGGGATGATTCAGGTAAAACATTTTTCAACGTTTGCTAAGTGCTAATTTTTTTTAATTTTTTATCGTCTTAGAAAACTAATAATCAAAAGTTTTTTTTTTTGAATACAGATGTGGGTCCACAACGACCAGCTCATCTCCAACCTTTTGAGAGGAGACAACCAGTTGCGCCCGCACCAGCCCCAGCAGAGCAATCAGCGGAGATTTTGACTGATTTGGAGCATCATCTAGAGCGCCTGACTCTAGATATACCAGAGACTGGCATAGATGATATCTCTCTCAGGCTACAAAGATATGTGATTGGAGTCCCAGGACCTTTCAGGAGGTTCCTGTGCAGGGTGGCCCGAGCAGTTGTTTCCTATCGAGATCATCATCAGTGATGAGATGATCATGTAGACTCATTTTTGTACTTTTGTATTATTATTTTTTCCAGATCATAAGGTGTTTCCAACCTATGATCGAAGACGATGTATATTTTTGAACACACTCTTATGATATATATCACTATTTTGACGGCTATCTGCGTACATTAATGAATGTTGATTGTTTTACTACTTTTAATTATTGCAAATGTCTATTTATCATACCAGAAGCAATTGAATCTGCTAATGTATTTAAATGTCTTGGAATATGCTGATATTCAATGTAATCAAACTCACGTTCCAAGAGACGAACTCTCAAAAATAATCGTAATAACACCGGATTTCTAATGGTATAAACCCTGTTAAGTTGTAATACAACAAGTTCAGAATCCAACCTTACAATCAAACTCCGAATTCCAAAAGATATGGACTCAGATAATAACTCAATCACTGCACTATACTCGGAAATGTTATTTTTTGTTTGACCAAGGCTTACCCCATGCATGGATACTAACTCGTCAGAGGGTGAATAGATAACCCAAGCTGCGGAAGAAATATTCCGTGTACTACGACAAGCACCATCGGCAAAACCAATGTAGGTTTGAAGAGACGCCGACATCTGCAATATCAAGAGTAAAACTCAGATAAGCAGTCATAGTGACAAAAACACACTTCTAAACTAGGCACACTTTTCTAATCTAAACACACCAGCAATAAGGAAAATCTAAACTAATAAAAAATCTCCACACCTCGTTTAAGCGTAATATCGCTTTAGATAAAGACCATTTCTGGGTTTATCCAAAGGGACACCGTCAAAATCAACTAACTCATAGGCCCCTTTTTCTAACTTTCGTTTCACAATGTAAGGACCATGCCACATAGGCACGAATTTTCCAACTCCTAGCTTGTCATTAGCTTGATCATAAAGTAAAACTAGGTCTCCTTCTGAAAAATTTCGAGGGGTCACATTTCTATCATACTGAGCTTTTATCCTTTTAACATGAGCCTCGTTTGCTATTGCAGCACTTCGTCGATTCTCATCCAATTGGGCCAAGTACAAGAAACGTTTTTCCTCTTCAGAGGTAGCTGGAAGTAATTCTACGGCTAATTGTAAAGACGGTATTTCGCATTCAATCGGTAGCACAGCTTCCAAACCGTAGACCAGTTGAAAAGGAGTGAAACCCGTTGATGTTTTGACTGAGGTTCGATATGCCCAAAGCGCTGAAAATAACATGGAATGCCAATTTGTCTTGTGAATACCAATGATTCGTTTAATCATGGTGACTAAAACTTTATTAATGGCTTCAACCATACCATTTGCTTGTGGATAGTACGGAGTGGAACTATCGTGGCGTAGGCCAAGTTGTTCTGTTAGTTCAGTCATCATGATATTCCGAAAATGACTTCCATGATCCGTAATAATAGCTTGAGGAACACCAAACCTAGCAATTATATGATTGAATATGAATGTTGCAGCAGTCTTGCCGTCAGCTGAATATGTAGGCATCGCCTCGGCCCATTTCGTAAAATAATCTACTGCGAGAATAATATAGGCATGCCCCCCGGCCGAGTGAGGGTTACATGTGATAAAATCGATACCCCGTTTTGCAAATGGACCAACAGCAATTATAGGGTGAAGAGGAGCGGGTGGCGCGCGCATTTTTCTATCAAAAATTTGACAGTTGTGGCATTTCCGAACCGCATAAATGCAATCTTTAAATAAAGTTGGCCAGAAATAACCTGCACGCAATATCTTTTGGGCAGTGGCATACCCAGACATATGACCGCCACATGCTCCAGAATGACAGTCATTTAGCACCTTCTCAGCCTCTTCATGAGTTAGACAACGTCGGAAAACTGAATCCGCTCCACGTCGATAAAGAGTATCACCAATGATATTATATTGTTGGGATTGGAAACGTATTTTCCGTCGCTGTGTCCGTGAAATTTCGGACCGAAAAGATTGGGTTTGGAGATATACAATAATATCCCCATACCATGGATCAAGTGTACTGATAAGAAACAAAGATTCATCCACAATGGACTCT
Source organism: Pinus albicaulis (assembly GCA_034641835.2). Lineage (NCBI taxonomy): Eukaryota > Viridiplantae > Streptophyta > Pinopsida > Pinales > Pinaceae > Pinus > Pinus albicaulis. The sequence goes on along the minus strand of CM076570.1, from coordinate 1,493,347,694 downwards.
TCTGCCACTGTTTCAGTATTAGTAGAGGGGAAATCACACATTAGTTCCGCAAAAACCAAAGATTTCTTTGCCTTGGATTTCTCAAATTCCAAGTCAAATTCTTGCAGGATAACTATCCATTTAGAATACTTGCCCCCTAGCAATTGTCTTGTCAAAATATACATCATAGGGTTGCAATCAGAAATTACTGTGGTTTTACGTAACAATATGTAATGTCGAAAACGTTGGACAGCTTGAACAGCTGCCAAGGCCAATTTCTCCACATGTGTATATTTGATTTCAGTCGGATTCAAATTCCGACTAAGATAATAAATCACATGTTCGTTGTGAGATTCATCTTCCTGAATTAGTACCATTCCAATGGTGGAATGAGAAGCAGCGAGATACAAGATGTAATCTTGGTTGTAGTTGGGAGGATGCAATAACGGTGCATGGGTCAACGCGTGTTTAAGTGCATTAAAAGATCGATCAGCGACCTCATCCCAAAAGAACGAAATGTCCTGTTTCAACAACCGGGTAAAACCCTTCGCAAGCTCGGCATAGTTCGGAATAAATCTACGTAAAAAGTTTGCTTTCCCCTGCAAACTTTGGAGTTGGCGCAATGTCGAAGGAGGAGGGAATTTAATGATAGCTTCAACCTTCGAAGGATCGACACGAATGCCTGATTTCGAAACAACAAATCCCAGTAAACGACCCGATTCTACGCAGAAAACACATTTATGTGGATTCAACCTTATCCGATAATGTCGACATCTCATAAAAATTGCTCGTAAATGAGTGGGATGATCGGCCCTATGTAATGAATGAGCAGGTAAATCATCAAGATATGGTTGAACAATGTGCTTAATGTCATGAAATGCATAAGACATTGCCCGTTGAAAAGTTGCTCCAGCGTTCTTAAGTCCAAAAGGTAGTTTACAATAGGCAAACGTTCCCCACGGACAAATGAAAGTTGTTTTAGGTTGATCTGCAGGGAGTATGTTTATTTGATTGTAGCCAGAAAAACCATCCATAAAGGAAAAAAGTTCACTTCCAGCATAATCGTCGATTATCTGATCGATATAGGGAGTTGGATAATTGTCTTTTGGACATGCTCGATTAATGTCCCTATAATCGATACATACTCTTATCGTTCCTTGTTTTTTGGTAACAGGAACAATATTCGATACCCAATCCGTTAAGGGAATTGGATAAATGAATCCTGCTCGAAGTAATTTTTCAACTTCAGTTTTTATAGCAGCAGCTTTTCTAGGATGAATTTGACGTAATCGTTGACGAACAGGTTTAGCATCCGGGTAAGTCTTAATCTCATGTACTACGATCGATGGATCAATTCCTGGCATTTCTTCATAAGACCAGGCAAACACGTCACGGAATTCTTGAAATAGGGCTTTATAAGTCTGAATTTCTTCGTCTGAACAACAAACACCTATATGAATGTTTTCAATTATTCCTGGTTTTACTGAAATGTCAATTGGAACCGTTCTAGATATATTTTCCAAATTTAACTCAGAATCAGGATTTTGCAATGGATTCTGAGGTTCCTTGGCATATTCAGTAGTAAAAATTGAAGCGAAATCATTCTCAAAATGATCTAATTCAGGTAAGAATGAAGACCTGTGATGGAGATCTTCCCATAGTAAATCCTCAACAGACAAAAACTCACGAATTTGCTCATCTGTATGAACAATTTCAGGAAATGTCGTTGCATCTGAACTAGAAATAGAAAGTGATTCCTCTTGGATCCCATTCATTGGATCGATTTTGGTTGAAGAGGGGTCGGAAAAAGACTGTACAGTCTGGTACGCAATTTCAAATGGACTCAAGGGCATTGCGCCATCAAATGAGTCTATCTCGGATTCAGAAGGAATAATCCAAGGATCATCAAACATAACTGTGTCTGACGAAATCATATGAATAGTTGCAGTAGAAGATGATAGGTTAGGAGGAGGAAAGGAAAAAGTTCCTAGCAAACCAGAATCTTTAACCAAACCTACTCCAACATCCTTATAAGGGATAGTCGTTTTACCAACATGCTGGATTGTTTCTGTAGAGGCTGGGTCTGACGAAAAATAAGTTAACTGATCTATTGTCACGATCCTTCCTTGATATGGAAATTTTATAAGTCGAAAGACCGAAGAGACAACAGCAGTCATAGCATAAGACCAACTACGACCCGGTAGAAGGTTGTAATCTAGAGGGGCATCAACCACTTCCACATCTAGATTAACAATTTTCCCTTCAACCCCTATGGGTAAATCCTGCAAAATACCATAAGGTTGAAAACCTCGACCATCAAAAGCTTTTAGAATCGTCGGAGATTGGTTAAGTGTAGGAGAACCAAGAGATTTCCAACACTGAAGCGACATAATACACGTTGACGCTCCCTCATCAATCACAGTCCGAAAAATAGGTCTGTTTTTTACTAACACTGGAATTTGGAAAGCCATTTGGTGAGGGAGACGTGGTGTACTAGTTTCTAAATCGAAGATTATGAGGTTAGAATCCTGAACATCAACAGCTCCTATAGCAGACAATAACAATTTACGTTGTGCTGGACACGATTGCAACACTTCCAAAGCCGACATTGCTGAAGGAGAAACAGCTAAATCTTCAACAATGTTGTAATTCTGAGCAGCTCTCGCATGTGGATTGAAAGCTGATTTACGAAGAACACCTTTAGCAGGCGGTTTGATTATCAAATCTGGATTTTGTTTCTCGATCTGTAGCGGACCGGAAACAGGAGGAGTTGTATTTGATGCGTTGGCATTAGAAGACTCTCCTTCTTTGCTATCAACGGGATTCTTAGAACCGTAATCTGCGATCGCGTCACGACCCTTACATGAGACATCATCATAATAGGCTCTTCTAAAGGAGTCGAGGAAGAACCAATCATTTTGCTATCTTGAATTGGAAAAGGATCCTTCAAGACAGCAGGTTGTTGCGATCCTTTAATGAGTTTCGTAACCTCCTCTCGATATGGACATTCTTTTGTGAAGTGATCTTGTTCACAAATGAAACAAGGATAACGAGGTTTACGTTTCTCATCATTGGATTCTTCTCTATCTGTTTTCTCTTTCGAATTTTTCTTGTTTTTATTCCTCCCTTTCTTTTTACCACCGGATTTTGATTTTGCCGTAGATGTTTCAACGACATGAATGTCGGCAGAAACTTCTTGAGAGGATTCTCCTTTCGGGGAATCAGGTAAAGTTATAATTGGAGAAGAATTCTTTGAGGATTTCTTCTTACTTTTAGAACTAACTGTACCAATCATACCGTCAGCGGCATGAGACCCTGAAGGAGCAGCAGCTATTTGACCTTGTTTGGGTAAATCGGGAATTTTTTCATGTAAAGTACTTGACTGCGTATAGACGAGGTCAAGGTACTGAGCCTGAGCAATTACTTGCTCTTCAGTAACAACACCAGCCTTAGCTACATCTTCAGTGATCTTGGGCAATAATGATTTTACAAACCATTCTGCCAAAATTTGATCCGGAATATAAACCTTCACCAAACGTCGTCTTCGTCGCCACTCATGAATATGATCAGAAATATACGTGGACGTAGATTGTTTTAGTGAAGTTAATAATTCTGTGCCATTGTTGTATCTGACAGGCAACTGGAAATGAGTTAAGAAGGACGTTGCTAACTGACTGAAATTATGAAACGAGCCTCGTGGCAACTCAATGTACCATTTGGCTGCAAGACCTATGAGTGTTCTCTGGAAAAGACGTAAGCGAATCGAGTCATCAATAATCGAATTAGATGCACACCAAAGGTGATAAGTCATCACATGATTTGATGGATCCTCTCCTGACTTGCCTTCAAATTTCGGTATGTCACTGGGCAACTTATGAGGCATTGACGGCCAGTTCTGATAATAGAAAATAGGATCATTAGTAAGGCGCGTCAAATCTGGTAAATCCAAAGTTGCGATGAACGGTAACTGACGGTTAGGGTCACGAAAACCTTGAGAAGCCAAAGCAGATCCAGGAGGCGGATACCCAGGATAACTAGAAATCGGATTAGCATTGGGTATTGTATAACCTCCTGGATAACCAGGATGAATCGGACCATACTGAGGTTGTTGATAAGTATAACCAGGGTATGGTTGATAGCTTGGATTCTGAACATAGGGACCGTATTGCGGTTGTCCTTGGTACGGTTGATAAGTAAACTGAGGTTGACTCGTAACAACTGTACTTGTACCGGCTTGTCCTGCAGGCATCTGAACTGTAGTCTGAGCTGAAGGTCCTGACTGAGGTACAGAGACTTGAGGGATTTGCACGGATACAGGGATAGCCGAACTCGGGGCTACAGACACTCCAGAAATAGGTGTAACAGGTTGAACAGACGTTGCAGCAGTTACAGGAGTTTGGGGCGGAGTCTGAGGTGTACTAGGCCCAGCCAGCTGAACTGAACTAGGTGCAGGAGTTGGAATAGCTGGCTGACCAGGTTGCTGAGTTGAACCAGAAACCAATGGCTGACCAGGTTGATAAGGTAACTGCACATTAGGCTGCAAAGGCTGTTGATATTGGGACGGATCCCACACCATCATTCCGGGGTATTGTTTCGTAGAAGGTTGAACGTAAGGACCAAAACCTGGTTGAACGTAGGGTTGATAATAAGGTAAAGTTTCGGCTCCTTGAACAGATGGTTGACCAGAAGGCTGTTGGTAACCTTGCATTGGGTACTGCCCTTGAGGTTGATAACCTTGAGGTACGTACTGAAGTTGGGGTTGTTGAGGATTCTGAGGAGTATATTGAGTTTGGGGTTGACCTTGAGGAATGTACTGTCCTTGAGGTTGGTAACCCTGGGGTATGTACTGTCCTTGGGGTTGCCCCCCAAAATAATATTGATCCACAGTTTGTCCTGGGAAAAAGCTACCTTGAGGTTGAGCCCCGGGTGGTAACTGACTACCTTGGGGTTGCCCCCCGGGCGGTAATTGCCCACCCTGAGGTTGCCCCCCAAGTGGTAACTGAATTCCCTGAGGTTGACCCCCAGAAGGAAACTGACTGCCTTGAGCTTGAGGATTAGGAATATTACCAGACATCATAAAAACTTGCTCTGCGTTCGACGTTTCAATTTTAAGTCCATCAAGACCAGATGATAACACATTTTCGATAGGTTGAGGAGTTGCTCCTGAGAAAGTACCAGACAAAGACTGATATCCCGCAGGAACAGAAGGACCACCATGTAAAAAAGATTCAGGCGTTTGCGAAAACATGGATGACTCTCCAGCCATAATAGATGACGGATAATAACCTCTGGGTGTAGGATGAAATGGAACCCGAGGTGGATAAAAAGCAAGACCCGGGTTCTCTAAAAAATTAGTTAAAGAAAGATACCAGGGATTATTTCGAATAGGGCTGTAGAAAATAGATTCACGCTCCCTAAGATTTAACGATTGAGGGGAGTTGGGAAGAGATATGTCTTCGTCTGGATTAGTAAGTTCTTCTATAGAAATTAGTCCAGAAGGAAGATTTTCAGTAATGATATTTCTAACCCTAGGTGAACCTGGATCGCTAGAAGTTGGTGAGATAAATCCTGAGGATGTTTCTAACACAGAAGATTCAGTTTCAGGCTCAGAGATTTCAGGTTCGTCAGATAATTCTCTAGTAGGAGAAATATTTTCAGTGACTTCAGAAACTGAAATCGGTTCTTGAATATATTCTGTTGTAGGAATTTGATGATCAGGATGTATCACAATAGCAGAGCTTTCAGCTTCTGTAGATCTAAGTCTACGGCTACTGTGCGGTACCAGAGCTCGAAGCCCTTCAAGATGACCTGGTGTAAATTCAGGGGGTTTCCCTTGTATTCTTCGGGATTGTCTCGGCAATTCCGCCACGATGAAAAATTATCTAATCACACGCAAACAAAGAAAAATTTCAATGAAAACACCTAAAGTCTCTAAGAAACAAACAATTGAATCACTCGCTTAAAAAATCTAAGAGTTCAAACCACACACAAACAAGTAAATTTCCGTACTAAAATCACTAGTTGGTGATGAAATCCAACTTAGTAGAATTTTAACACGAAAAGGGCGGTTGGAACAGTTACCCCGACAACCTGCTTAATGAAACAGACTGGCACAAGTTTCTTCACATAACCATCTCGAGTGAAGAGAACCCCCCCAGAGAGTCCAAGTGAGTCTAGTCGACGTCTGTTCCAGGTACAGTGGGATCTTCCCTCCACCGTCACCTTAGGAAAGAATCCTAAAGATTATGGCCTCTGAGGTTACCAACTGAAACAAATATACCTGGGGGAACAGTCTACGATCCGACACACACGCAAGGGCAGAGTAACAAAGCTCAATCCCCTTGAAGGCTCCTTGAACAGAATCCAAGGTTTACCGACAAGTGACCCCTGGCTCCTCGACAATGGTCTATCCGAGGTTTACCGTTTTTAATACGTGTATATCTTATATCGTTCCCAATGAGGAAGGATTGATTACCCCACTGGTTCAGATATGATCTCGTGCTTAACTCCTTTAAGAGGAGCTTCCCAGAGCATACATGCAACAACTGGAATTCTTCCTACCGCAAGATATATCTACTTGTTTGTTTTATCTATCTTGGAGAGTTAATTACTCCCTACTCCAAAATACTAGCCTAAGCTATGTTGGTGATGAGAGCCCTAGAAATAAAAAGATTACTAGAAGAATTTTATTTAAGCGTTACTTTTAAGAGCTGTTTCTTAAGTCAATGGGCGCGGAAATGAAACTTTGTATGATGTGAAGACTCGACTTCCAAAAACACTAAAATGCACCTATGATGATATTCGATTCTTTTTTCTTTCAATGAATTTTCTATCTAAAGAAGAGTTAGAGAATGCAAATTTCAAATTCCTTCTTCAAACATGAAAACTAATTGAAAGAAACATTTTGTCTTTTCAATAAACTATCAAAGCTCACAAGAAAAACTATTTTCTTTTCCAAACAAGAAGCTACAAAACAATTCTCTTTCGAAAGAAATCTATAAAAATTAAAACTATTCAAAACTACAAAAACTAATTTTGAAAACTAATCTAAATTGAGTAAAAGCTTTTTAGAGTTTTTTTTTTATGAATGTTTCTCTTAGTTGTCCAGAAAACTAAGAATCTATCAAACAGATTAAAAAACACTCAAAATATGTTTTTTCAAAACACTCAAAGAATAAATGAAATTCAAAACTTTGAAGTAAGTTCTTTTCGAAGATTTGCAAAGAAATCAAAAAGGCTTAATTTCTCAATCTAGGATGTTTTCACAATGAGGTCGGATTCAAGAGACAAAAAGAGATCTTATGTAATCTGAGATACTGCAAATTGTCAAAAGTTTGAATCACTACAAAGACCAAACAGGAAAAATAATCCAATTGGCAAAATCTCCTAGAAAATCATTCAAAACACTAACACTGTTGGAGTTCATAAACAATGAATTCTTGATAGACACAATAACCAGTCTGGGCAGAAACCAAAGATCTAAAAATTAACCAGAAAAAGAAACCTAGAAATTTTTCAAAATTTTACAGGGTCCGCATGTAAGCAGTGTTTACAGGTGCGGTCCCGCACTGTATTCTATAAAGAACGTGCGAAACTGCCCGCACTGTAACAGTTATGCAGAGTGCGGTCCTAGCAAAAATGATAGAAAAATTCAAAAAACTTCTAAACTTTCAAAAACAGAAAAAATTTAAAACACCCAGACAGATGTGATTCAATCAAAAACCAGAAAAAACGTTTTCTCAAGTCAAAAATCAAAGAGAACCAATAACAAACAAGTTCTTCCCCAGTATGGTCGCCATTTTGTTGTGTAGATTAATCCGTCTTGCGGACAAGACCGATCTCTCTAGTACAAAAGGTAACTAGCAACAAACAGCCAATTATACTAATCTCTCTCTAAGCATATGCGATTTATAAAAACACTATACGGGTGCAAAGCCTACCTTATGTCCAACGCTTGCTTGATTTTGTTGAAGTCCTTCCCGTGCACTAAAAGAACGTTCCTTGTATTATCTGCAATCACAAAAAAGCAAAAAGATTAAGCAGCACCTGTATAGATATTATCATAAATCATACTTATCATAATGATCAAGGAATTTATGAAATAAACCATGAATTGACAGTTTAATGAGAGAAATGAGTATATTTGTATTAACTTTAAAGATAGAAAACCTTTACAACCTGTGCCTTGATGTTGTGCAGGTCCTCCCGGGGTCCGAAGCAGGAATCTCCTTTACTTTGACAAGCATTGCACTCTTGGGCTAAGACAAATGGAGATGAGTGATCTAACCTCACAGAAAGTCTTAGTCACTTAAGACTAAATCTCAACAGCATTTAACTTCAAATCTCATAAGCTTGAACTCCCTTTGAGGCTACCCAAGGCCTTGGTCAATGGTTTGAATTATTTGGATTTTGGCCAATCAACGGGTGCCACATGGCAAGCCCGTAGGCCGCCACGTGGCCCCAGGCCGGGTATGTATGGCATATCAAATTTTTTGGTAATTAATTAGGTTTGAACCCAAGACCTGGTGAATGTGGGCAGGACCACCTAACCATATGGGCTACATAGGTGTTTCTTAATATTGTTGGGCGGCAATTCATAATAAACTGTTATCAAACTAACCGCCGGTGGCAAGGGGGCCAGCCCCCGTATTATATAACCTTACTGCCTGAAACCGGGGGCTTCACCATAAACCGTGGAGTAAATAGTTAAATCAACCGTAACATGTGGCCACGCAGGTTTAAATATTTAATGTGATGGTTACAAAAAATTTATGACAAACGATTATGCTGGCGGCTTGGGCAGAGAGGGTCATGTGACCACTCCGCGCTTAAAAATTAACTGCCAAGTGGAACAATTATTGCCAAATTTGGGCGGAGTCTGATAAATTCAGAATTTTGGCCAGTTTAGTCGGATTATCTGCAGTTACTCCACATTTAGTGGGGTTTTGGGGGGACATTGGGCATTTTTCTTGCAGAAGCCATAACTCCCTCATTATTGAACCAACTTGGATGCAATTTTAGTCAATTTTGGGTCTCTTCGACCTTCTGGATAGTTTGGAATAGGTTTTAGGTTGAGAAGAGGGGATCTACAACAGATTTTTCTTCGAGGAAGATGAATAATCCATTAGGGCCATCATGGAGAAGGCACTGTATTGGGTAATATTTCACTGTTTACTGTGAAACAAAAGCCATTTCTAGCTATTTTATATCTTCTGAAGTTGAATTTACAGCTAGTTTTGCGTATTGAGGAATATTTTTTACCTGTGTAACCATTTTGAGAAAATTAATAGAGCAAGGACATGCCATTGGGGAGCCTTGGACTAACAGATGTAGCCCAGGAGGGGTGAACTGCCTCAAAAGTTTGCTGTGTTATGTGATGGTGAATTTTATTTGCTGGGTATTTATGTTTTGATATGTTAAACAATAAATTTACTTAACTAATCCTCACACATAAAACACAGAAACATAACCAAAACTACTTTGTTTAACCTGCAACTCATGGAGAACACTTTGCACACTTTATTATATCAGAATAGATACTTTGCATAGCGTAACAAATACAATCCATTTCAGATCAGAAAGTGATAGAAAAGTCTATAATCTGTTGTTCTAAGTGCTTAGCACCACACTTAGAGAATTTTATTTATCTGTAGATCATAATTCTGCATAACATATGGGCTCTAGGAGAGTCATACAACCTCATTCCTTCATCAATTACTGTGTAGATGTCTGTTAAAGAATAACCACAACCTATTTAAGGATAATTAGTCTCTCCATAATCCAATACTTCCTGTTATATAAAAACAAAAACATAAATTTGGGCAAGCAATTGCAATAGTTATACTATCACAATGATACATCTTAGTGAAAACAATAGTGAAAACAATTTGATTCTACAACTTGAGTTTCATGGTTGTTGTGTTTATCAAGACAATGAAAAACTTTGATTCTCAACAAAATTAACCTCCAACAATCCACATTTTCCCTATAAAACTGTTAAAACATGGCTGAGAATAACAACCATTAGACAAGAGATCACACAACAATAAAATACTCATAGTAGACACAACAATGCATCATAATGAAATCATATATTTTACCCTAAAAATGTAAACAAGAAATCCAACATTCAATATTTTTCAACTCTCATTTCAAAAATCTTAGGATGTAATGTAGTTCATGGCTCAATGGTCATTTAAAAATTCACACAACTCCTCTAATGCATTCTCTCCTCCCAATCAATATACCCTTTGAGAATGAAGTTACATGGAAATATAGGAGAGGTGGGGGATAATGGGAAGGCGAAGGGTCTGAACTTTCAATTCCTTTTCCTCTCCTATTTTCACTTTTCTACTTTCTTTAATTCTTTGATTTTATCTCTTTTGTCTCATTTAATTTATGGAATTTTCATTGTATTTTATTATTTTCCTACCCTTATTAATTGCAAAAGTGCACTTAAGTACCGAGTCTTACAATCATTGTCTTGTGTTTGGATCCATTCTAGATCAAAGAGACATTAATATAACTTCCATATTTCTTCAAAATCTTCCTCCACATGCCTTTTCACAATAAAAAATATTTAAAAAATATCATATTATGAATAGTTGCTAGAAACTATATCCATATTTAGATTTAATATAAATTAAAGGCTCTAATTTTTGCATGATTTCTTCCATATCCTGAATATGTCCTAACTTCTCCCACATGCCTTGGCCCTTATCCAACAACATCAATCAAATCTCCCATCACTGCTTCCGAGGAAACCTCCAAGCTATTACAACCAACCATATTCTGTCAAGATTATATACACATTTTAAGTAAAGATGGATGTAAAACCTAAATATGCATTGGTTAGGTTAATAGGTGATTAGATTTCAATAGTGTCTAATGTTATATTTTATAGTGATATTGGTGGCTAGATTAGTAGCATGTTTTTTTTGTATATAATTCACAATGAACATTTACTATTCATATTAATAGCTAATGAAAGTATTTTATTAAAAACATAGAATACAGGTAAAACAATGCACCAAAGAACAAAAGGAAATTCATTTCACATGTGTGGAACAATAATTATTACTTTAGTCCAAATGTTGTGATTTATTTTGGCATATTTTGTTAAAATTTGATTTCTTTTGCTTTAAGTTTCTTTTACTGGAGACTCTTCCCATGTTTATGCTTAGATCTTAGGTTCACGAATAAACTTAACCATATGAGAAGAAATTCTACCCAATATATAACATAATTAGTTCTTCCATTGTTGGGAACACAATTTTCCCATTACAAAATTTTCTTCCACTCAATGAATTTATATGGGTTGAAATCTCTGGCCTACTAATAGAATTCAAAAAAATTTTAATGTTCATATTCCAAGTGCTTAAACATATTTCTTGTCAAGATCTATTAAGAGACCAAAGAAAAGAGAATTTGTGCAAGTCAACCCATAACAATTACTTGAGGAAGAAATTGAAAGCTGAGTTAAGGAGTATCTAAAAACAAAAGATAAGTTATGTGAACATTTGTATCAATGTTTTAGATTCCAGGACACCAAGAAGAAGATCATAAATTTTTTGTTTCATTCCAAAACTTGTGGTTCGTGACATAGATACCAGGAAACCAAACACAACAACAAAAAATTGTTGTTTAATGCAACAAAGTGAAAGGAGACAATTATATCTATTAACGCTTCTCCCTAATCTTGATGCCTAGACTCTATAATAAGAAAATTCACTAGAGTAAGGTCATGGACTTCAACTTCTTAGTGACTATTCAATGCTATAACAATTGGAACTACAAGTAGCATCAACTGGAGGAAATTTTCCAAACAACTTTCCTGGAGCCCAAGCAACTTACATGCTCCAAATAATGTTTCATTAGACATAAAAAAAACAAAAGAATCCATAGTGTGATGGTGAAGACCACATCCTCCACTCTTATTGAGAGGAAAAAACATATTTTTTTTGCTCAAAGAGAGATATTTTTAGCAAAAACATGAAATTATGATGTGCTAAAGGCTTTTTACCCTAAAAAGAAAAAATTATGTCCCAATAATAACCAATGTTATCATAATTGGTGATTCAGAGAAAAAAAAAAAAAAAAAAAAAGAAGAAGAAGAAGAAGAAAAGAAAAGAAAAAAGTGTCATACTTATTTTTCAAACCCTTTTTGAGTAATTGTCATAAACTATTCTTGAAATATTGAAAATAAGTTAATAACCCACTCTAAGTATATGTCTTCCATAATGGGAAGAAATGAATAAAGTGCGAACAAATTGTATATGTACAAGGTTAGCAACTTACCACAATCCTGACTAATGGTAAAAATGACTCAACAACCAATCACTCTTTACATATCCTAAGTTTATGAGAAGTTAAATTCAATTTTAAGATGAAAACAATGCTTGGAGTTACATGATCTATAATCAAAAAATTTATTTGAGATCAATGAAGAAAAGGGTGGTGTAGCCATACTCCCAACAATGCATTTCAAAAATAATGTTTTCATGTCAGTAAGATATTGTCATAAATTAGTGTGAGTTTTGTTCAATTTCAATAGTTAGGGGGCTTGTAACATTGAAAAGGGCCAAATTTAAAAATGGCTTGACGAATATAATATCATTTGGGTTTGCGAAGCAAGGTTTGGTATCCAATATCACCCACATGTTGGTCCATCCCCCAAAAATATTTCCGAAGGGAAACTAATCTCCAATATAAAGGGCCTTAGTCATTTCATATAAAACCTTATTTTAAGTTTTTAGGTGAACTTATGACAACCACAACACCACATCAAGCTAGAATGTTTGTCAAATAAATTATTTTCGCAAGATACTTCACATTATCACTATGCAACAAGAAAGCCCTTTACCAATATGAGAATATCACAATGCAATGTAATCAGATTAAAAAACTCTAAAAATATCTCTTCAATTGAGAATTCATGGATGGGAATTATTTTTTGTGCCAAATTCAGCTAAGACCTCAATCGAGCACCAACCACTTAATACAGTTCAATTAGATAGGAAATATGGCCCTGAAGAGGAAAAATGTGTCCCTGGGGGATTTGAACCTTGGCGAGGACTATGAAACACCCCTTATTTACCATCTAACGAAGACCCCATAGTGACACAATTTAAAATGTTTACCATGCCATAAATATAAATTTGATCTTGTTATTGGCCCCACAATTTATCATTACATTTGTAATAACTTAGCCTTGTTTTAGTAAATGGTAAATGGAGATAGTTGAGAACAAACCTGATTATCCCAAGAAGTGGCCACCAAATAGTTATATTTTGGATTGAAGGAGAGGCTTGATATACTATCATTTTGGGTTTGCACGATATGAAAAACAAATAATTTGCCAAAATAATAATCTTATTGTGTTACTTGACTCATGAAGATGATGTAATACTTCTAAAATAGATTACCAGTAAAACAATATAACATGATCCATGCATGAAATACCCCCATATAAAAAAAAAAGAAATATAATCTTTATACTTTTAGGAGGTCAAAGACATTTTCTCATGCTTACCTATAATAAATCTACATGGACATAATGAAATTGGTTGTTATATAAAATGAATGGTAAGAATCCTAATGGGCTTGGGGTTGATGACCCTTTGATGGCATCTTGAAATATACATTGGGAACATGGAGGTAAGGGTTGAACTTGTGGCTCCCATAGATGAATATTTAGTGCTCATCTTACAAAACAACCCAACCCATGTTCTCCTTAAGGCCTGTGAAGCAGTGATTTTAAACTGTTGGTGAAGGTTTTATTCGCAAGGGATTTGGAAGGAATATGTGGGGGAAACTAGAGGTAGATGTTTAAGTTATGGCACATGGAGATGAATATCAAGTGTATGTATTACAAGACCAAGCCCACTCCGTAAGTCTAAATTATCCTTGAAGCTTGGGAAGCAAAGAGCTAAACACCACTGGCCAAAGTTCCATTCCTAAATGCTTTACCAAATAATCATGAGATAACATGGAGGTAGGATTTAATATTAGGGTACATATTTCATATTACATACCCAAGCCCACCCCAATGTTCCCGTTAAGGCCTCGGGAGTCGGAGCTTGACACCATTGACCTAGGTTTCATTCCCAAGGGCTTTACCCAACACATTAGGGTAACCTTAGGGAATCTTGAGGTAGGGAATAAACTCATGGAACATGTATATTAGGGCCACATGTTTATATTAAAAATTCAATCCCACCTTTGTGTTGTGGTTTTTCATGAAATGGTAATTCAAGTGCACTTGATTCTACTCAAATTCAATTATCCTAAAACACATGTTAATGTAGCCAATTTTTGTGCTATATTTTCGTATGTATCTAGGAAGAGACAATGTTTTGTGTAGGTCATAAAAAATCCCCCTTCCTTTATAAAGTTTCATTTTTGTAACTCTATATATATAGAGCGACCAAATGGGGGAATAAAGGAAACTTTTTTCCAAATAACAAC